>CM042481.1:66726696-67316696 GCA_023621385.1 Quercus gilva
TATCTGAATTGCTAAATCTAAAAAAATTTAACAACTTGCTAGAAAAATCTTTTTATTACTTTCTCCTCTCTCATCTCAGTCTCTATATGACTCTCACTCTCCCTCTCTCTTGCCCCTCTCACACTTTCATTCATCACTCTCGCTCTCTCTTAAGAATCCAATACCCATAAATTGGAAGGAACTCGAGACAAACCTATGGTGGTTTCGAGTTAGGACGAACTTGGGGTGGATAGACTCTCTTGTAACAATGAAGAAGACAACAATAGTGGTGGTAGATTTGAATGAGAGGAGGGCTTGGTGGATTTGTGGGTTTTTTTTGGCAATGGTGGTGGATTTATGGGTTTTTATGCGTTACTGGTGGTGGTATGTTTAGTTGTAGTGGTTGCTAGGTTGCACTTTTGGTTGTGAGTGGTGGTGGTGGTGGTTATTGTAAATCTATAAAGGAAAAGAGAGAAGAGAGACAGATGAAGAGGAAAAGAGATTAAAATGAATAAATAAATGAATACTGATAGTTTTGAAGTGAAAAATAAGAAATGGGATGAAGGCATGGTTTTAAAAACTAGTATGGTCAATGAATCGTTTTTGGTCCCAATTCTCGGTTATTTTCAGTTTTGACCGGTTCTTACTAGTTTAGACCAATTTTTATTGGTTTTCGAGATTTTTATTTGACTGGATTGGTGCCTGGTTCTCGTTGAGTCGGTCGATCTTGTTCAATTTTTAAAACCATGGATGTAGGGTGAGTTTATAAAATGGTATGTTAAAACAAATAAAGTAGTTTTTTAGAGATGTAAAATGAGTATTTTTTAGATACCTAGATGCTAACGCTCATTTAGTAACATATCCTTAGACTCCCATGGTTCAAAAAGCAAAAATAACACAATCAAAATTCCAAAACTACCCCCCTGAAATAGTGCTTGACATGCCTCTTTATTAAATAATTTAACTTTGAATTTAATAAATTTCAACATGGTAGCATGAAGTTTCCTTTCCTAATTTAGTTTCTAGTAATCTTCCTTTCAAAATCCACGGTCAAAGAAAATTCTTACTAACATTTGAGAAACCCACCAAGAGGGGAAGGTTTGTGGCTAATTTCACTTTTGGTCATTTTATCTCTCGGATTAATTTTTCAAAAATGAATTTTTTTTTCAATAATAATTTTGTGGTGTCACAATTTAGGTAATTTCACTAAGGGAATTAAGTCTTTAAGTAACACTTCCCATAGACTCCCATCGGCTAAAAAGTGAAAATAAAGTAGTCAAAATTCCAAAACTACCCCTCAAATAGTGCTTGAAAAATTGACATGCCTCATTAAATAATCAAACTTTGTATTGATTAAACAAATCTAAATGTGGTAGCATTAAATTATAATAATAAAAATCATAATCCCAAATCTTAATAAAAAAAAGAAGCAAACACATGGTAGTAATTAAAAAAAAAAAAATAGATAGAGAAAGGAAAAGAAAAAATGAAAAAATAGAAAGCCCAAAATGGACGTCCAAAATGTAAAAGCTCAAACTCAAAATCAAATCAAAGGCCTCTTGTTCGTCTTCTTCTTCTTCATGCCCAGCCCACTACTACTACTACTCTTCGCAGAGGTCGCATAGTTCTCTTCTTTCACGAAATACACTGACCAAACCAAAACACGAACAAAACAAAAAACATAACAAAAAACACGAACAAACCCTAGAAATTTCACACACAGATTGAGAGAGAGAGAGAGAGAGAGAGACTCAGCGAGGCTTTCATGGCTGACATTTTTGCGGGAGGGACGTGTTGAATTTTCGCGTTAATTTATTTTGGGGGAAAAAATTAGGGTTTTCAAAACCCTAGGAGAGAGAAAGTTATTTGTTTGTGCGAGGGAGAGGGTTTGAGCGAAATAGAGAGTTCTGTGCGGGTGCCCTAGCTCTGCAATTGGTTTAATATTCCTCAATTCAGGTGAATTTTTTTTTTCTTGCTCTTTTACGAAACCCTAGAATTTGTGAAATTTTGGTGCAATTCGAATGGCATTAGGGTTTGCTTTGGGGCTTTTTGTTAGTGGCAATTAATGTGGAATTTCTGCTTTGATTGAATGCCTTGAGAGGTTTTAATGTTTTGCATTAATATGGTATTTAATGTGGTGCTCCCCATTTTGGGGAAGCTTAGTAGGGTGTGTATTTAAGTGGTAAGATAGTGATTTTGTTGCTGAAATGCATTTGTTCTGAGTTGCCTATATGAGAATTTGAAGAATATTATTGACCCCAAGGCTTTTTGAGCATTTGTTACTCGTTTTGCTCGTAATTTCGTGTGGCACTGTGTATTTATTAATGATTTAACTCTTCTTCTTATAAGTTATCGATTTCCATGATTCGACATTGCCTAGTTTGCACCCATTTCCTTTATTTATTTTTTTAATACTTAACTATATGATTGAAGCACCATCGCATAGTGGTCATATCAGTCTTAGTAGTTAAATGCTTCTTGCTTGTGCTGTTAGACATTGGCTTGAGGTTAGAAATGTATTGTTAAGCGTGCTTTGTATCTTGTTCTTTAAAAAAAAAACATTTCTTTATAGGCAATATAGAAGATATTTTAAGGGTTTTGTAGATTGAATTTGATCTTTATCATGCTGATCCCCCACCCCTCCCTCAATTATGTGCTTGATTTTATATGAAATGCTCTTATGTTATTTTATTTTTTGCAAGGGATTCCGGGGGGATTTCTATATGCTTGTATTACTGCAAGGTCCTCATCTACATATTAAATTTCTGGAAAATTTATACTTTATTGATAAATTTGGCATGGTAGTGCAACATTTTATTTTTGAAGCACTTCATTTATACGTGGGGTGACTGTGTAAGCAAGTTGTGCAGTCATTTATACATGCTTGTGGTCATTTATAAATGGGGTGACTGTCTAAGCAAGCCGTGTAGTCATTTCATGAATTTAGAGCTATGATAATGGATTAGCCTTCTTTTTTTGTGAAGCACATTGAAACGCATCCTTGTGCTTTGCCATTTAATGGACTCCTTCCATAGTTTTAGTTCCTATTCTGAATTGAAATTTTAGATGAGCCTGCTGACATATATATGCATTTGTTAACCTTTTCTTTTATCCAACTCACTGGCTGGTTTGAATTTTCAATTCCAAGCATGTGAGAGTTAATGCATGTTTGCATGGTGTATTTTGCCCATATACTTAAAAATATCCTGATTAACACTGCTGATGTGAGATGGTGTTGAGGATTGGTATTGCATTCTTTTTTCTCGTGTCATGTAATTGTTGGTTGTTTTCCCAAACTTCTTACGTATTATTTATTTATTTTGTGTTGGTGTTCTATCTGTAACTGTTATGTATTTTGAATCCTGTGTTCAGTGTTGTTGGTATTTGAGACAAATGGCATCTCCTCCCTCTAAAAGAAGTGGAGGGTGAGGTTACTGCCATCTTGTGTGGCTCATGAGTTATGTATACATATATTTAAAATATCCCATGCCTTGAGGGACTTTCACAGTGTAATATCAGTGGACATTTGCTTCCCCCACCCCCCCCCCCCCCCCCCTCCTCTCCAAAGTATGTGAATTTGTGCAAACTTGAATATTGACTTGAATGAGGAGATTTATCCCCTGCTTGTATGCTTTGATAAAGCGTTTACTATATGTTCTAGTGGAAAGGATTTTTTTTTACTGATAACATTTTCCTTTGTTTATTCAGCGACTTGCTCTCATATGACTTCTCTTACTCTTCTGCTTTCACAAATTTGTAGAATATTGAATATATGGGAGGGGAAAGATTGTAGATATTAAGGTAGGTATGCATGGATGTAGCTCAGGGTCTGGTCTACTCGTAAATGCTGAGGTTGATTCCATGGGTGGAGTTGTTGATGGTGGGGTTGGTATTGGTTTAAAAACCTCTCCACGCCGAGCAGCAATTGAGAGGGCTCAAGCAGAGCTTAGGTAATATGGGCGTCCTTTTTGTTTACTCTGACCCCCTTTGAATTTCCATTTCTAGATGTATTTCAGCTTTCCTTTTTTTTTTTTTTTTGTAAGAAATATATTCCTTGTTGATAACAGGCAAGAGTATGATGTTCGTGAGGAAAGGAGAAGGGAGCTAGAATTTCTTGAGAAAGTATGGCAAATTAATCTTTCTCGCTATTTATCAAGTCCTGTGAATGATAATCACCTTATTGCTCCTCACTTTCAGGGTGGCAATCCTTTGGACTTTAAATTTGGGAATGCGGCTTCAGTTAGTGTCCAGTCTACATCGCTCACTGATCAGCATCCAGAACAAATTGTGACCAGGTAGATTGTTTTTGTCATTGTGCGTTTATGGGTTTTTGATCAACATTATAACAAACTGAATTGATCAATTCTATTCTATTCTATTCTAACTTATCAAAAAAAAGAAAAGATTGATTGATTTGATTCGATTCTATTCTATTTTTCTTTGTTATTCTAGTGAAGCGAAAGGTAGTTTTGCGTTGGCTGCCTCACCTCATGGAGATTCTGTCGAGAGTAGTGGTAGACCAGGGGTTCCTACTGTATGTGAACCCAATAGTGCTGATAATCTGTTACTTTTAGATGGTAACAATGAGTTACTTGAAGGTGAAAGGAGCTCTATTCATCCTAGGCGAAGGAATAACATCGCTCCATCAGAACAGTCTTCCCAGATGGATGGGAGTCAAAATGCCAAGGAATCTGAAGATTCGGCTATTGTTCGCCCATATGCTCGAAGGAATAGGTCCAGACCAATCCGTGAAGGTGCTCGTGGAAGGGATGGAAAGGGGATGGCATCTGAAACAAACAACATAAAGGATCAAAATATACCTTCTGTTTCTAATCCAAAGTCTGCAAGATCAAATGGTGATATGGTCTCTAAGATTGCTACTTCAAATAATCAGTTGGAATCGGACTTGGATGGTGTGCGGGCTTTAGAAACTACTGGCGGTAGCCTGCCTGAAGGTAAATTGGATGTTAAGGTTCCCAAAATCTTGAGGGACAACCAACATGACCAACCTTCTCAAGTAAATGTTCAACAGAATGCTATTGATATGGCTTCTGGGAGACCTGATCCTGTTGGAGAGATGAATCAGGTAGTTTCAGCTGGTTTTGAACATCCGCCTTGTGCAACTGCAACAAAAGCTGAGAACGAAACTAGACCTGGTCAGCCAAATGGGTTCAACAACATCAAATTAGATAGGAAAAGTATAAATGAAGGTCAAAATAGCAATGCAGTATTGGGCACAAAGGGTTTAGATTCGGAGTCCTCTTGCACCCAAGCTAGCCTAGGTGTAGATGTAAATAATGATAATGACATGTGTACTAATACAAGGAATGTCTTATCTAATGGGAACACTATGGAACAAACCTCAGATTTGGAAGAGACAATAAATTTAGCAGGTGGTGAAGTGATTAAAGAAAAGAATGAGTCCAGGGACGTTGATGAAAAGAATGAAACTAACGCTATTGAAAAAAGAAATCAGGCCATGGATGTTGATAGTTGTTCTATTACTAATGCTTGTGATTCTGTTTATCAAAACCATTCTGGCAATGGTACTATAGTCAAAGTTGAGGAAGATGTGAATATAAGTAGATTTGAACCTCAAAATGAGGTGAGATATCCTTCCAACATAGAGGGAGTGCAACAAAATGAACATATCCCATCAGATACTGAGAGAAAAGTGGAAGATGTGTTGGGTGATAATTCCAACTCCAGCAAGGAAAACTTATGCACTGGCGTACTTCAGGAATCTATGGATGCCTTTGACTGTGAGATTCCAGGGACTGCTTTGCAGGGGAGGGACTCTTCTGCTGCCCCTGAACCTCAAACGTGTTCTGGTAACCATTTAAAGGCAGACAAGGCAAATGAAGATTCTATTCTTGAAGAGGCACGAATTATAGAGGTTCTTTGTTTACCTTCTGTCCTGGTTTATGTTCTCTTATTGTCAAATTTGTTGGAACTTCATTTATTTTTTGGTTGTTCATGAAGCTATAAAAGATTGACATAATGTAGTAAACAGGCTAAGCGTAAGAGAATTGCAGAGTTATCTGTTCGCACTTCGTATTCAGAGAACCGGCGAAAATCTCAATGGGATTTTGTCCTTGAGGAAATGGCATGGTTGGCAAATGATTTTGCACAGGTCAGTTTTTCTAGGGATTTTATTCAGTCAATATCTTTTCCAATCATTTTTTTTTCTCTCTAAAAGATCGTCTTCTCAATTTTGGATCTATCTATCACACTATTTGAAGCACAAATATTTTCAAAGCTTACTGTAATGAAGTGCATCCAGTTTTATCCCTGTTGTAAGCCTTTTATTTCCCTTATTATTTCTTATAGGAGCGTCTCTGGAAGATAAATGCTGCAGCTCAAATATGTCATCGGGTTGCTTTTAGTTCTCGGTTGAGATTTGAACAACAAAACCAATGTTGGGAGATGAAAAGAGTAGCTCACTCCTTGGCAAAGGTTGTCATGCAATTTTGGTCTTCAGCAGAGGCGCTTCTAAATAGTGATGATCAAACTGTTGTTCAAAAGACCTGCAAGTATGGTTTGGTTGGATCAAGGAGGATTGATGGGAATGAAGTTTCTGAGGACAAGATTGGAGAATCTGATATGGTGCTCGTTATTTACTTTCTCTTTTTCTGATCACCACTTTGGTCTGTGTGATGATAGTAATTCAGTGTTATACAAATGGTTTTTCTTGCTTATTCATTTAATATTCAGCAATTGTTCATTGCCTAGTCCATTGCTGGTAGTTGTTTCACTTTCTATTTTTTCATATATAATAATAAAATCTGGTTGGCTGTAATATTATAGTTTTTCAATCAAGGACCTTTTAAGTAAATATGAAGTTGTATATAACTGATGAATCTGGAAAATGTTTAAAGAAATGAGACAAGGAGGGAAAATGGAGACAGATGTATGCAGATAGCCATATTAAACATGGGAGTAGCAGTTTATTTTATTTTATAAGCTCATGTGGTTATTTGAAGGTTGGATTTATTTGAAGATGTTATTTCTTTTGGACCTATTTTTTTTGGTCAACTACAAATATTTGCAGAATTGGATCGGATATTCTGCAGCATATGTTTTGATTGTCCTGCCAATGAGCTCTAGCTCAAATGGCACCTCTCCATAGTAAGAGCAAGGTGGAGGCCAAGGTCATAGATTCATGTCCAAACAGTGCATGTGTAATTACCAACTAAAAAAAGCATATGTCCTTATAGTCAGATAGATAAAATTTTTTTTTTTTTTTGTTTGATAAATAATGATCATATTGAACCCAAAAAACATCAAGTACGCAGGAAGTATACTGGATGTAGATTACATCTAAAGCTTTAAGAGTACAATTATCAATGAATTCTAAATAGATTTTAATTTTAAAACCACTTATTGAGGCATATGGACCACTTTAACTTCTAAATTTCATTATTTAGTTGTGAGATGAGATCAGGGTGTTTGAGTTCAAGTGATGTATCTTGTAGCTTTTGAACTGTTTGTTATCTGAAGCCTATAGATCTGTTCTTCTGATGGAAAATGCTCATTTTAATGTCTTCATGATTTTTTTTTTCCCTATGGAGAGATGTATTACTGTTTTATTAGGCAGTGTCTTTTCTTTATTGTGCTTTAAGATTCTTGGTTCTAGGATGAACACAAGTGAAGTTTCATTTAAATATTAGAGTTTTTGTCTTACCTTTGTGTACTATATTTTAATGATATTTATGTTGGTCCTTGGCAGGAGATGATCAAAGAATCAGGGACACAATATACCAGAAAAAATCCTTCAGTTTCTGTACTGGGATATGCAGTTAGATTTTTGAAATATAACAGCTCCCTTGGCCCTCTTCAAGCGGAAGCACCAACAACTCCTGACAGGATATCTGATGTAGGAATTGTTGAAATGTCATGGGAGGATCATCTTATAGAAGTATGCTACAAGTTCCTGATAGCCTTTTATATGACCTGCATAAACATTCCACACTACTTTGTAGACATGACTCATTTTTTTGCTTATTTTACTTTTGTTTCATATATTTAATCAGTGATGCCTATGGAATTTATTATACGTTGAGTTTCTGGCTTGGCAGGAAAGCCTCCTCTATTCAGTTCCATCTGGTGCAATGGAGAGCTACAGAAAATCTATTGAATCTCATTTGCTACAGTTTGAGGTAAATAATTGTCCATCAAGATGGTTGTTTTAAGCATTTTTAAATTGGTATTACGTTGTCATATATCTTTTGCCAATAACTCAATCATCTGTATCTGTTGTTCTAGGATGAATTTCTGTTTTTCTTTTATGTGACAGCAGTATTATGCTAATGTATTTTGTAAGAATCTTTCCTTTGCAACCATTATTTTAACGGATTGAATTGAATTATTTCAGAGAACTGGGAGTAGCATGCAAGAAGAAGTTGAGACATCAACATATGATGCTGTAGCAGGTATTGCTGTGACTTATGTAATATTGCAGTCCTCATCAATTAATCTAGGGCTCCTTAAAAGTTTAATTTTCAAATTCAGAGTATGGATATGAAGAGAATGCGTACGATGAGGATGAAGGAGAAACGAGCACGTTTTGTTTGCCTGGAGCCTTTGAAGGTAGCAAGTCAACAAAATTTGCCCAGAAGAAACGGAAACACTTAATGAAATCATACACTTCAAGATCCTTTGAAGTGGGAGCAGAATTGCATTATGGACAATGTACAACTGGAACTCAACAATCCATGTTGATGGGAAAAAGGCCTGCTAGTCTTAATGTTGGTTCAATTCCTACAAAACGTATGCGTACTGCTACCAGGCAAAGGGTTGTGAGTCCTTTCGGTGCTGGAGCAACTGGGACCATACAGGCTCAAGTCAAGACAGATGCTTCAAGTGGAGATACTAATTCCTTTCAGGATGACCAGAGTACTTTACATGGTGGATCGCAGATCCAGAAAAGTGTTGAGGTTGAGTCAGCTGGGGACTTTGAGAAGCAGTTGCCTTATGACTCTGCAGAAACATCTATAAAGCCTAAAAAGAAGAAGAAGGCGAAACATCTGGTACATAGGAACTCCTATATTTCTAGTTTCAACAGACACCAAGGGCATTCTTATTCCCTTGAAAATTAATGATATATTTCTTTCTGATTTTCTTCCTTTTTTCTCTGTTAAATTGCTTGAATTCTATATTCTTGCAGGGTTCATATGAGCAGGGATGGCAGCTGGATTCCGCTGTTCTTAATGAACAGGTGATCATCGTTCTGTTCATTGGATAAAGTAGCTTGATTTGTAAAGATTCTTCATTTTTTTTTTCCTTTTAAATATATCTGACTAAATGTGCCATTATGGTAATAACTTGGCAAATTTATGCTATTAGGGAGGAATGTCATTTATGATCTGCTTTGTCTGAGAGTGCTTGGGTGCTTACGTAATTTCAATTCTCGAAGTCTTGGCTTATGAGAAACTATTATAGAAGGGCATTATCTTTTATGTTGCATTTTCCACCTGCTTAAGTTCATGTTATCACATGCTTATTTTATTTAATTATAGTTTATAGTATTTGGTAAGAAGGTGTTGAAGTTTTGGAATTTCATTTTCCAGCCACTAGGATAAATGGTATGCGATAGTAGAGAAATGGCTAATAACTTATAGGACTTGGTCATCATGGCTGCTGTCAGTTTTTGGCTGCAATCTGCGTAGAGGTTGTGATTAGCTTTTGCAGGCAAACCTTTTTGGTGGAGAGACATATTATATGTCCTCTAGTGACTGCGATGGTTCAAATGTAGGATAAATGTTCTAAGAGAGTTTGTTTAGCAAGCTGAAGTGAAAAGATAGGCCCTTTGAAGAGGAAGGGAGCTTTGGGAAGTTTTTGGCGATAGGGAAGCTATAGTTGTCTTGTCCAGCAGTTGGGTGAACCAATTATAGAAATAGCCGGAGTATCATAAAGTCAAAGCAGACGTTCTTTCTCTTCCCTCATCTTGTTTTGTTAGCAGGCTTGAGTTTGTTGACATAAGTTTCTATGAGGAGGGTATTGCTTCCTTTTTTCGGCATTTGCATGTTGTGAGTAGTGTACGTGTTTGTTCCTTTTATTTTTTTGCTTTTGGTCTGTTCTTTTTCCAGAAATAAATACTGCATACTGTGAAATTTTTTGTAGAAAGTAGTCAAATAATTTATGGTGCCATTTGACTTGTAGAGGGATCATTCCAAGAAGAGATTGGACAGTCTTCATTTTGAATCTAATGGAAACAGTGGTAAAGCTCCTCTTTCTCTCCTGTTAGCTTTATAATTTGTTTGACAAACATACTTTAGTTTGTGTTCTTTATCCTTATTATTTTCAAATGTTTCTCTGAAGGTTTATATGGGCAACCTAATACCAAGAAGCCAAAGATTATGAAGCAATCACTAGATAATACTTTTGACAACATTACTCCAATGAGTGGGTCCATTCCCTCCCCTGTGGCATCCCAAATGAGTAATATGTCCAACCCAAATAAATTCATTAAATTGATAGGTGGTCGAGATCGGGGACGCAAAGCAAAAGCGCTGAAGGTACACTTGGGGTTGCACTATTTGATAGGGGTTCTAACAGCTTGTTCTCATAATTGCTAATTTACCTTGTTTGTATTTTTCTCCATGAACTTAGCAATTCACCTTCTTTGCAGATATCTGCTGGGCAGCCTGGTTCAGGAAGTCCATGGTCGCTATTTGAAGACCAGGTTATTGTAGTCCCATATTTGTTCCAACTGTGGTTCTAGACTTTTTACTACCACTAGGTAGCTGAAATGTTATCATTCTTATTATTTTGTTTGTTATATTAGGCACTTGTTGTCCTTGTACATGATATGGGTCCTAACTGGGAGCTCGTGAGTGATGTTATCAACAGTACTCTGCAGTTTAAGGTAGGCATGTGTTTATTTGTCAATTTTTGACTTTGTGGTTGTCCTAGCTCAGCATGCTTTATTTTTATTGGTAAAATGGAATTATATTTTCATTTCAATTTGATAATGTTTTGGAAAATCTTGTTAGTTGTCTCTTATGCACTAGTCCCATTGACTTCTCTGCAACATTTGCAGTGTATTTTTCGTAAGCCTAAAGAGTGCAAGGAGCGTCACAAATTTTTAATGGACAGGAGTGCTGGTGATGGGGCTGATAGTGCAGAAGATTCAGGGTCTTCCCAGTCATATCCATCTACATTACCTGGCATTCCAAAGGCAAGAATTTTGATACCCTTTCTAACAATGCTTTAAAGTGTATCTGTGATTCTGTGTATTGGCATGATGTTTGTGTACTGTTGCTTATTTTGGCTTCTTGTATTGTCTGGTGTTATGCAGGGCAGTGCCAGACAATTGTTTCAGCGTTTGCAGGGGCCAATGGAAGAGGATACCATCAAGGCTCATTTTGAGAAAATCATTTTGATTGGGCAGAAGCAGCACTACCGGAGGAGTCAGGTTTGTATTTGAAGTACAAGTTAGATGTCTCTTTGCTGATCCCATCACATTAGTTGAAATCTGAAGTGTATTACTAATACCACCTCTGTAAAATGCCTATCCTTACAAATATAAGTTGATTTGTGTTAACTTCAAAGGGATCTTTTTTTCTTTTTCTTTTTTTTTTTTTTTTTTTGGGGGTGGGGGGTGGGGGGGGGGGGGGGGAGGGTGCTGCTCAAGGGCTGCATATTTATATTGAAGTGTTTTCAGCTTCCAACATTTGCTAGACCAGATAACATCTTAGGATGCACCCTATATGAGCTTTATGCTTGAGGTCCATCCTATGTTTTAAGAAGTCAATTTGTTGGTTAATCTCCTACCCACTGCTTCCTAGTATAGATATTATATATTATATTCACTATTACGTTTTTGCCATTGTTTGAATACAAGTTGTTGCTGTAAGGAACGTCTGCTGGTTTTGCATTCTTAAGAGTAATGTTTTATCATGCACATTATTTAAGTCAATCAGTTACATTTAAATATATTATCTTTTAATTTTTTGATCTTTGCCTGGAAACCTGTTAAAGTTTCAGTATTTGTTTGGTGGTTGTATCTGTCCTTGAGACTGAAATGAACTCACTAAATCTGTTCTTTTGATTTTTTAACTGGTTAGTTATACATGGCATGCACCTAGTGGGTCTTGAGTTTATGACCTCATCCTCCATCCTATTATTTTGGGAGGAAGTTTGAGCTAGAGCTTATTGGCATCTTTTCTTTTGAATTTATGGGAAGGCTTTTGAATGGTTGTTCTCACTATGCCATGAAATTGGGATGGGATTTGAAAAAATATTCAAGTTTGTTAGATCTGAAAAGATCTGCCTAATGAACTCTAGCTCAAATGGTGCTTCCTCCCTTTTAAGAACAAGCTTGAGGATAATGTTGCATTTTCAAAACTCACTGGGTGTGTGCATAATTTACAAAAAAGGATTATTTTTTGTCATTTCATATATGCGCATGGATAAACTTAAAAGGTTGTAGAAATTTGTTGGCTGTTTCTTTTTTAGCCGGCACGTATGCACATACATAATCTCTATCCTTTGTCTAGCATTCTTCCCACCCTGTTGCCTTGCTATCTGAAAATTGGTCTGCACCATAATTGTGTTGGTGCAGTCTTTCATGACATTCCCTGATAACATGGTCAACTTAAATCCGAACTTCTAATAAAATATGTTTGTCATATCCCTTGAAATAGAGATGGATTGTCAAGTCTGGGGCCCCAAATTTGATTGAATTTCAAGGGCACACATAAAATGTGATGGTTTGCTCTTATCAAAAAGAAAGAAAAGAAAAAAAAAAGTGATGGTTTGCTAGCTGTATAAAGTGAAATGACATCTTAGATGTTGGAAATTACTGACTTAAGACCTGAAAGTGATCTACGTAATCTTTGTATAAGTTTTTGTACCTTTTAAACTCTTTGCTGACTACTAATCTGTCTTCTTGTGTATCATGTGAAGAATGATAACCAGGATCCAAAACAAGTTGCAACAGTTCACAACTCTCATGTTGTTGCTCTTTC
Organism: Quercus gilva; assembly: GCA_023621385.1. Classification (NCBI taxonomy): domain Eukaryota; kingdom Viridiplantae; phylum Streptophyta; class Magnoliopsida; order Fagales; family Fagaceae; genus Quercus; species Quercus gilva. The sequence goes on from CM042481.1 coordinate 66,739,647, forward strand.
CCAAGTGTGCCCAAATAACCTGAATGGAGGTTTTCTAACGTAAGTATTGGTGCCTTTTCACACATATTAATGGTATTTCCTGGTACTAACTCATCAGTATTTTCTTATATTCCTGGCTCTTATGTGTAATTGTAACTGTTTTATGCAAGAAATTGCAATATTAGTTTTATTTTTGATGTTTGGATGAAGGCCCCTTGATCTATGTGACACAACCACATCTCCCCAAGATGTTCTTCCGCTTAATTATCAAGGTTCTCATACGAGTGGTTTAGCAATATCAAGTCAGGGTGCTGCTGCAACAATACTTCCTGCTTCTGGGCCCAATTCCGCACTACAAGGATCTTCCAGTGTGGTTCTAGGCAGTAACTTGTCATCGCCATCTGGTCCACTTACCTCTGGCAGGTAGTCTGCCGTTATATAGATTGAGTTTGTAAAATAAAATGTTCTTTCTATTCTTACCTTTAGTTTTTAACCGTCGTGGTTACATCTTTTAGGGATGTCAGATACAATGTTCCAAGATCATCTTTACCAGTTGATGAGCAGCAAAGAATGCAACAATACAATCAAATGTTATCTGGTAGAAACATTCAGCAGTCTAGCATGCCTGGGGCTCTTTCTGGAGCTGATCGTGGTGTGCGTATGCTACCTGGTGGAAATGGTATGGGCATGATGTGTGGGATGAGTAGAGGCATGCCAATCTCAAGGCCAGGGTTTCAAGGAATGGCCTCATCACCTATGTTGAATTCTGGGTCTATGCTTTCTTCCAGTATGGTGGGGATGCCAAGCCCTGTAAATATGCACTCTGGGGCTGGCCCGGGTCAAGTGAATTCTATGTTAAGACCTCGCGAGGCTTTGCATATGATACGGGTGAGTTTTATCTATTACTTTTTTCTTATGCTGTGGTTGCTGGGTTTGGATGGCATCATTTAGTTTTGGTTGTTGGCTTTTGTTTTTTAGTGTGTGCGCATGCATACACTCAAAAATTAAAATAAACTGCAAAGAGAGAAATTGAAAAATTTGAAGCCTATTAATATACCGGCCTCTTCTAGGATCAGTGGATGTGACTAGTTTGACATTACTCGCGTCAAGTTGCATCGATACAGCTCTTGATCTTACTTTCTTGTTTATTTCTGGGGGACCTGAGGTTGGGTTGGGGGAGTTGTTGGGGCGCATTTGAGATCATTTATATGCAGACCTGTTAGCTGGCAATTTGAGCAATTTATAGTTTGATGTGAGCAGTCAGGACCGTTGAAACAATAGTACAACCCCTGAATAGTTCTAATATACTGCAATAGGAGCAATGGGTTGAGCCTGTGTTGTTTTAACTTAGAGTTACTGTTAAGGGCTGTTTACATTTCTGAACAGAAACCATCTTGTTAAAGCCAAATTCACATCTCTCTCTCTCTCTCTCTCTCTCTCTCTCTCTCTGCAAACACAATATTCCAAAATGTTCTTGATCCCACTTTGCTACTTGTTTGATGTCAACATTGTTCATTTTTCTACTAATACATTATTTAACTGTTTAAAAAGGAGGTATCCACAATTATTAATATCTCGTTTTATAACACATCATCATTGCTATATGGGAATGAATGCCATCCTTGAACAAACTAATTCACCAGTGAGGAAGAGTAGGTTGAAACTTGAAACAAGTTGTAGGAACAGAGAAAGGTAGAGGAAGATCTAACAAACATGAGTAGTAGTAGTAGAAAAAGACATGTCAATTAAGTAGGTAACGTAGAGTATATTTTGAATAGAATAGGATGGCGAAAAAAATACATGTAGCTGCTGACCTTAGTAGAACGGTACAAGGGAAGTATATAAAGAAATAGCCCAAAAAGAGGTAAAAAAATAAAAATCTATACAAAGGTTAACTAGAGCTTAAAGTATTGAGGAATTCTAGAAAATCTGCTGAAAATAAAGTGAGAGAAGTCGAAATCTAGTCATACAGACTCTTCAAAAAGAAAACTTCAACTTTGTCGCTTGTATTCCTTTCCCTCTCAAAACATTGGGCCTTTCCTTTCTCCAAAGACACCACATTAAACACAAAGGAACAAACTTTCCAAATCTCCTCATTGCTTCTCTTGCCAAAACGTCACTTCCAACAATATAACAAATCCCACAAAGATGTTATACGAGAAACACCAAACAAACCAAAAATCAACAATCACATTTTCCGAGCCAATGTATAATTTAGGAAAAGATGAGCCATGCTCTCCTTTGCTCTTGCATTTAATGCACCAATCCATAATCTTGAATCCTCACTTAGATTGTCTGTAGTCAAGATCTTATCCAACGTCACACACCAGGAAAAAAACCACCCTAGGCTGTACACAAATTTTCCAAATGCTCTGCCAAGGATTTATTAAGGTTGCCTCTGTACTTACTGTTCAAATTAACAATCTGGACAGCCCCTCCCTCTCCCTTCCCCCTTCTTCTGTTATGAAAAAAACCCACCCCTTAATAAGGTTGCAGAATTATAGAATCCAATGCCTTCTCTCTCTTATGTTATTTTTAAAAAAAAATACTCGGTTGCAGAAGTAGTTGATATTTCTGTTTGATGATCTTTTGTCTTTCTTCAATAATTTCCAACTTTTTTGCATATTCTGTACTTTCCATATATGTTTAATCAGTAATGGTTGCTTTGATTATACTTCACTGAATGTGTATTTGTGTTATAGCCTGGCCATAACCCGGAGCATCCAAGGCAAATGATGGTTCCTGAGCTTCAGATGCAGGTCACGCAAGGGAACAGTCAAGTTATTCCCCCTTTCAATGGGTTGAGTTCTGCCTTTTCTAATCAAACTTCACCACCTGTTCAGCCATATGCAGGTCACTCCCAGCAGCAGCATCAGATGTCTCCACAACAGTCCCACGCACTCGGTAGCCCTCATCACCCTCATATTCAGGGCCCCAATCATGCAACAGGTCCCCAGCATACAGCCTATGCAATCCGCATGGCTAAAGAAAGGCAGTTGCAGCACCGGTATATGCAGCAGCAGCAGCAACAATTTGCTGCATCTAATGCTTTGATGCCACATGTCCCACCACAGCCACAGCTTCCCATATCATCCTCTCTTCAAAACAGTTCCCAGATTCAACCTCAAACTTCGTCTCAATCTGTATCTGTGTCACCTGGAACACCACCTTCCCCAGTGACTCCTTTATCATCTCAGCACCAGCAGAAACATCATCTACCACAACATGGGCTTAGCCGAAATCCCGGTGCGAGTGGGTTGACCAATCAGATGGGGAAGCAACGCCAACGACTGCCACAGCAGCAGCAGTTTCAACAATCTGGCAGGCACCACCCTCAACAACGTCAACAAGTGCAAGCTCAACAGCAGGCTAAACATTTAAAGGGAATGGGAAGAGGGAACATGCTGGTTCATCAGAACCTCTCAATCGATCCATCTCATCTAAATGGCCTTTCTATGCCTCCAGGAAGCCAAGCTCCGGAAAAAGGAGAGCAGATTATGCACTTAATGCAAGGTCAAGGCTTATATTCTGGGTCTGGCTTAAACCCAGTTCAACCGTCCAAACCACAGGTTCCTTCTCAATCTTCAAACCATCCCCAGCCGCAGCAAAAGCTTCTTTCTGGCTCAGTGCCCCCTTCGTCAAAGCAACTACAGCAGATGCCTTCTCATTCTGATAATAGCACTCAAGGCCAGGCTCCCCTTGTTCCTTCAGGTCACACATTATCTGCATCCCATCAAGCTGGTCCATCAGTGGTTGTTGCTTCGAATCACCACCAGCAGCTGCAGCCGCAACCACAGCCACACCAAAAGCAGGTTAATCAAAGTCAAGCAAGTGTTCAGAGAATGCTGCAACAGAATCGTCAAGTGAATTCTGAGATGCAGAATAAATCTCAAACTGATATATCTCAAGCTGACCAGCAGGCTGTGATTAGCGTTTCTCAGGTGAGTTCTAGCACAGTAATGCCTCAGGGCTGTATTGATTCAGCCAATGTGGTACCTGTTGTTTCATCTGCCATTGCTGCTCAGTGGAAGGAGTCAGAACCGACATATGATTCTAATCTGCCTAATTCAGCAGCTCAAGTGGGTTCCATTGGGGGCCTGCCTGTTTCAAGTTCAGCTGGGAGTGAGCCATTACCACCTATTAGTCAAGGTTTAGGTGCCAGGCAGCTATCAGGTAGCTTGTCCTCACGTGGACTTAATGTTGGAGCACAATGGCAGCCTCAGTTACCACCGCAACAGTCACCTACAGCTCCACCCCCATCACAACAACAGTATCAGCCACAGGAACAGCAGCAAGAACAACAATCACCCCAACATCTTCTGCCGCCGCCGCAATCTCAGCAGCAAACGCAGCTTCTGCAAGCAGGGCAAGGCAGTTTGTACATGAGGCCCACTAATTCGAAACTGGAATGAATCAATTTAGTGGACTGAGCATTCTGATAGCGATCAGCCTGCCGGGATAGGGTCTGCATGCCCTTGTAACAGCAGTGTACAGGTATTATTATTTTCAGTTCCCTCGGCAATTGTTGCTTGATATATGGAGATATGATCTAGTGTTAAGCTATTTGATTTCTGAAAAGGGCTTTCATGTGTCAATTCATTCCCATTCAAGGGATGGGCTGGCATCATTTGTCAGTATATATACTCTAGAATTATTCAAAGCCCTTTTCTAAAAGTTTGGTAGTCCAATTTTATTGCATATAATTAATTTCATAATATATTACTATGTTTTTTTCCCAGCCTGAACAAAGGTCATGAAAGTTGGAAATCATTTCTTAATACTATATAATTTATTTCATAATGTACTATGTCATCACGATTTAATGCCTACTCTTCTTGTTTTGTGCATGTGTGGTATAAACCTGTATTATATTTTTCCCGCTTAAATTGTATAGTCCTGCTTTTTTTTTATTTGGTCCCAAACATAATCCAAATTTCAAATTAATCTTGGTTGGTTACTCTCAAGTTACTACATATTTGACTCATGCATATCTCTCTGAATTTTTTTTTTTTTTGGGGGGGTGGGACATTCTTACATATTTTAGTGAAGATAGCTGACTTGAGGTGTGGGGTTCTGATGCGCAGATAGAGCTGGCGATTCATTTGGGCATTGCAGGACAGAAAGAGATGGTGATCCTTTTTTGCAGGTTCTGTCAAAAAGTAAACTGAAGCATTGGCAGGGCATTATCATCATTATTTTTTGGTTTTTTTTTTTTTTTTTTTTTGGGAAAATCTTGTAAATTACCACTGGTTTAGAGTTTTGGGAAGATAGAGATGGATATAGAGGTATGTGTACAGGGTTCTTATTTCTCCTTTTCTTGTACTTCCTTTTTTTTTTCCCCCTCCTTTCCTGGTTCCCTGCTCCTGCAGAGGGCCCTATTCCTTTTTGCCCCAGTAGATTAGTGCATGTATTATTTACTATTTTAGATTAATGGGGTAGCAATCATTGTTGTGGCTAAAGCCTCTTGGAAATTTTGTGAATATAAGGTTTATGGTGTATACACTGGTCAGTGGTGTTAGAACAATCATCATGTGTCACTGCCAGGTGCGCCTGTGGAATTATTGTAATTTGTAACAACTTTCAGTTTATACAATGCCGCAAGCCTTCAGTTTATCCTTTTCCTGCTATGTATATCGATCAACAAGCCCTTGACTCTTCTATATCTATCTGTTCTAAGGTTTTTCTGATTTTAGGATTACGCTTGCTAATGATGATTTCTATGTTGCTGGGAAGTTTGGTATGTCCGTGATGAAAATTTGTAATTTTGTCGAGTGCAGTTTTAAGAGTTACTGCTGTGCTGATGAACGTTACCTTTATTCTGGTACGTATTTGATAATATATTTGTAAGTATTGTCATTTGGTTGTGCAGAGCATTTGAGGTGTATTTATGGCTTGTGAGTTTTTAATTTTAATTTTTTATTATAGCGTAGGTTTCGTAGATGTAATTTGTTTTTGGTCTGTGATTTGTTTTTGTTGGCATGAAAGAAATTGCCATGATTGAATTTTGGAAGTGGCACTAAATTTGCTATATTTGCAATCAAAACCCGTGTAGGCACTTCGTTCTGAACTGTCTGGATTAGACAACTTGTGTATATATCAATAGTTCAGAGACACTGATCTTTTATTTTTAATTATTGGTTCAAAACTAGATGGGAGCAGTTTTATGCTATGAAAAGTATGTAAATTACTGGATTAGACAACTTGTGTATACATCAATAGTTCAGAGACACTGATCTTTTATTTTTAATTATTGGTTCAAAACTAGATGGGAGCAGTTTTATGCTATGAAAAGTATGTAAATTTTTAATGTCAAGTTACAATATTTGTAATTTGTTTGATTTCACATGTAACTTTTCCAACTACTGCATAGTGCAAAGTGCAAATTGGGGTTTAGTTTAAAAGGTCTGAGAAGAGACCCTAGTACGACACAAGCATGGTGATAATTATCTTGTTTAAAAGGGAGGGCTGCCAGCCTGCCACTGTTGTTAATGCCACTCAACCTAAAGTGATAATTATCTTTTGCACTCATAATATAGAATCCTCTGTTATCACAATTTACAAGTTCCATAGTCGTGTGAGACTCATATGCTAAAAGATGGAGGCGCATATATCGAATGCATGAGGTATCTTCTCTTTGAGATTTGAATTTCTAATTTCTATAACTTTTGCCAAAAAAAAAAACCCATAAATAATGGTTAATTGCCTTAAAGAATAAAATGAAGATATGGTTTTTTTTTTTTTTTTTTTTTTGAGGAAAAAAACCATGCTTGAACTTTTATTAATGAACTACAAAATCAGCCGAAACAAAAGTATCAATATCTGGTGGAATAGATTTCATTCAAACTAACAACGGAAAAAAAAGTCTTACTCTCTCGGCTAAGGCATGTGTAACCGCATTTCCTTGCCGAATAGTGTGAGAGAAAGAGAAACTCCTAAAGGAGCTAACGTGGACTAAGTGTTTTTTACCAGGTGGCCAAAAGAGGAGGAAAACAAAGTAAAAATTATAGCTTGCCTTACTGCTAACATTTCCAACAACTCAGTGTTGCAAGGCTTCCCCACCTTTTCGGCCAAAGCAGCTATGACCTGTCCTGATGAATCGCGCACCACAACAGCAATCCCTGCCTCCTCGCTCTCGTTAAACATCGCTCCATCAAAATTTATTTTATACTCACCTGGTTTTGGAGGCAACCATTTGTCTTTGTATCACTTTTATCGGTTTGCTGCTGCAGGGGTAGTCTCGGCTTTGCCTGAAAATCTGTAGAAAATTGCAAGTCGCATCTCTGATCATCTCCAGCGGTACTGTGTGCTCTTGGAGTCTGGTCTTGTTTCGGTGAAGCAATATATGCCAGGCAGTTGTTGCGAACAGCTCCATCACTCGAGGTCGAGACATTAGGCGACCAATCAGATCCAAGAGGTCCCCTTGAGCTGCTTCAAACTGATTAACCCAGCTAAAGTCTGTGCACCAGGCGAGTTTAATCACCTCACAATCCCATAATGCATGCATTGTATCTTCTTCACACCGTCCACACCGATGGCACACCGAATCCGACACGATTTTCCTTTTGAGCAAGTTTGCTTTTGTTGGCAAGCAATTTGTACATGCCCTCCAAAGATGGTGTTTTATCAGCTTGGGGGGATACACAGAGAGGAATAGACCTGATCTGCTGTGCTTCGAAGGAGAGGAAGCATGAGTCAAGCAGTTGGTCGTTCCACACACACACATCAGAGTCCAACAAATCTGCCATTCGAGCCTCACTGCCCAGAGCTGAAGAAACTGAAGTGACTGTGCTGATTGAACTTCCAGACAGCCAGCAATCCTCAAAAATCCGAATAGTTTGTCCATCAACCTTCCTACTTTTTGCGCCCAACAGAATGACTTTTCGCGCCTACAAAACGCTTTTCCAGGCAAATGAACCCGATGATTGTTTGGCCTCGAAAATAGTACCATTGGGAAAGTATTTTGACTTAAAAACACGATAAAATAATAATGAGTTTTTATCATGAACAAGTCTCCACACTTGTTTAGCCAGCATTGCATCATTAAACTTTGTTAAATCTTTAACACCCAACCCTTCTTCCTTTTTTGGTTTACAAAGCGCCTCCCAATTTTTTCAATGGATTTTTCTACGCTTTCCCTGTTGTCCTCACCAGAATTTCCGAATTAACATCTCACTGTCCCGACAAAGTCCCAATGGTAGTTTGAAGCATCCCATTGCAAAAGTGGGTATGGCTTGCACAACCCCCTTCAAAAGCACTTTTTTCCTGCTTGAGAAAAAAGTTTCTTTCCACCTTTGCAATTTTCACCACACTCTAAGGCTTTTCGGGTATATGTATGACTTATTCTAAAAAGAAAGAAAGAAAAGAAGTTATGGCATAGCTTATCAATAAAAAAAAAAAGAGAGGATAAAATGCAAGCATAAAATTTTAATTAGAAATGGCATTTCCATTGCCCATAGTGTATCCTCTAAATAAATAAAGTCAATGATTTTTGGGCAAGGATTTCCCTAAGCTATTTTATAGAAATTGTTATGAGTACCGAATATATGCATTGCATTTTTTATAATTGTTTTTATATTGTAGTGGGGCTTAGTGTTTAGGCGTCGTGAATTTTTGTGAGAGGGGTGTAAAAACTTCGATAATTTATCGTTGTATGTGGCACCACTCCTACTTTATTGTACATCTCTAGGTAGGGGTGGCAATTTGTGTTGACATATTGTGTCTGCGTCATGTTGAGTTAGGGGTATTCAACTAAATGATTCAACACGAACATGACCCATTGAATAACAGTATCATGATCCTTCAATCCTAATATGACCTATTTTGAAGCAAGTTGAGGTGGCATAACCCACTTGACACATTTAATAAACGGGCTATGTTGGGTTGAAACGAATGACATGACCCATTTCAACATAGTTAATATTAAACTAGTTGTGTTGGTTGACACAAATCCAACTTTAAACCTGCTTCAAGACCCATTTCAACCTATTTGATATGGTTGATATTGTTTTATATTTAATAAACAAAAAATTTCATATAAAGTTATAACTCATAACATAAATTTACCTATAACTCATAACATCTAAAATAAAATAAATATTTGATTGTTATATGAGTTAAATGGGTCATATTAAAATAGGTCGTTCTGTCTCAAAACAAATAAATAGTTGTGTTTAATCGTGTCAATTTTGGGTTAAGCAGGTCAACTAGAAATTGACATTTTTCTTATTATGTCAATTATATCTTGACCCAATTATGACTTAAACCTATTCGGACTAAACCTTAACTTAAAAAACTTGTGTCGTGTTCCTGGATCATATTAAACATTGTCACCCCTACATCTAGGTGAGTTACGATTGGATTACTACTTGCTAGGTTTGAGACCTGACCAAAATATCTACTTACCATATTGTGAAAATAGTATTAGGCCAAGATAACGTGCACAATATTTTACTAGTTCAAAATCCGAACAAGATCTAGTATTATAACATTGAATCTACGTGATAGCAAAAAGAAACAAAATGTATTATTAAGGGTAAATTGTACGTATACACATAAAATATAGAATTACCCCGTGGTTTATTTTGTAATACTTCCATTTCCTTCCCTTGTGGTTTTTTGAGGGCATTTGCCTTTCGATCACATTTAGAGAGAGATTTGAAGGAAGAAAAATAATTTATTCTTACCTTTACATCTTTGGTTCTCTCTTTAATTATCTCCTTCAATCCTCATTTGCATTTGGATTCGTGTTTACAAGAGGTAAAATTTAATTTAGGACATTGTTTTTCTCTCTCTTTTTTAATGGACTTTTCTTGCAATGAGTGTTGTTGGTACTTGTTACATTATCAAATTCTGTTAAGATTAACAGAATTGTCTCATAAAATAAAATACAAGAGACGACTTATAAAACAAACCATAAAGAATTTTTTTTTTGTTGATAAAGAACCATAAAGAAAGTTAGTGTCACAAAGATACATGTTTTAAAGAATATCTATAAAATCTTTTGTCCAAGTAGTGCTCTAGCCGCAACATTTTCATAATAATGTTTAGATGACAATTTATTATTAGTTTTTATCTGAACCTACTACTGATATAATTTTTTTTTTTTAAATTTATTATTAACAACTTACCACTTAAATTAAATTTTATTGTGAAAATGTTGTATCTATAGCTTAATTCAAATACTAACACATAGAAAGTCAAATTAATTTGCTGGTAGATAGAAACCTAAACAGAAGGAGGAGATATCATAATGAAATATAAAAAGGAAAATTCCATGAGGCTGTGTTTATGGTTGAGGTCAGGGCCGGATCCGGGTCTAGGTCCGGGTCCATTAATTGCGCGGAACAGGCCTAGCTGGCGCACTAGAGTGAGTTTAGTCGTTGACCCACCTAACCTAACCTAACCCACCCACCCACCACCACCGCCCACCACCGCCGCCACCACCAAACTTAACAAAACATTAACTCACCAAAACTTTCTCAAAACTGAAAAACAACACAAAGAAACCAAACTCTCTCTCTCTTTCTCTCTCAAGTCGAAACCCTAATTTTCAAATCAAATTGAATAATAATGGGCAGTCCGAGTCCGAGTCCCAGCACCACATCAAAGCCGCTCCCTTGGACTCACGAAGAAACTGTCCATCTGATCCAAGCTTACCAAGAAAAATGGTACTCTCTCAAACGCGGCCAGCTCAAAGCTTCCAATTGGGAAGAAGTCGCCGTCACCGTCTCCGCTCGTTGCGGTTACGACCACTCCGAACCTTCCTCCAAGTCCGCGCTTCAGTGCCGCCACAAAATCGAGAAGCTCCGCCAGCGCTACCGCTCCGAATCGCAACAGCGCCACCGCCACTCCTCTTGGCCTTACTTCCCTCTCATGGACTCTCTCCACCGCGGCCCTCTCCCTATTTCCGCCCGCCCTCCCGATAACAACAACAACAACGGCAGCAACAACATTATTAACGATGAGGATGAGGATGAAGACGATAATGATAATGAGAGCGATGAGGAAAACATTTACAGCATTAGGTCGCGGAGTATTAATTATTTGCTCCGCAAACCTACTATCGTGAATAGGTTTGCCGGAATCGCGGACGCCGGCAAACCAATTCGTAAAAGGCACAGGGATTTTGCCGATGAAGTCGTCGTCGAGGAGGAGAATGGTGACGATGATGAGGAGGAGGAGGAGAAGGGGAGAGACGCAGTGGTGTCGGAATTGGCGGCGGAGATAAGGAAGTTTGCGGAGAGGTTTATTGGGATGGAGAATATGAAGATGGAGATGATGAAGGATACGGAGAGGTATAGGATGGAGATGGAGAATAAGCGTATGGAGTTGATTCTTGATTCCCAGAAGAGGATTCTTGATTCCATTCACAGGACTTTCGCTTCGCCTTAGATTCGCTACATCATCAACTTCAATCTTTTTTTTTTTTTGAAGGTTCAATTTCTTCCTCAGCTACCGTTTTTAACATTTTGCAGTCTCAACTTTGTATAGATTAATCTGTAAACTTCAAAATTTTGGCTTTCTACGACTTATGTGTTCTTTGTTTTATGTCGTTGTTGAAGTAGTAATCATGTATTCTTCTAGTGATCTAACTTTAATGTTTCGTAGTTAGTGCTTTGCTACATTTTAAGTCCCCGAGAGAGGATTCGAATATTTCTTCGTTAGAAACATCAGGAAATGTTATTTTACTGTTATTGGTGTTTTGTTGTTAGTGTTAATATAAAAACCCAACATAACATGGTGAACTGCAAATTTTTTATTTTTGGCTGGTCAGCAGACTTGGCACATTCATCATCTTAACCATTTATTTCTGCTTAATTGATGAGTTTGTTCATATTTTTGCTTCTTTTTTGTTTTCTAGAAAATTTTATGTTTGATGTTGCCTAAAAACTCTCAAGCTCTACCTTGCACCTTACAAAAACTAAACTTTAATCTAAAAATTGTAATTGATGGGGGGAGCGTTGACCCACAAAAGGTCTTGTGTTGGTCTAACTAATTGCAAAATGGCTTATTTTCATCTTTGATGTTTAAGGATATTTGTCTACTCTCATAGGCATGAACCAATTTCTTCATATTTCGACTTATATGAAGTTTTTTTTTTCTTTTTCTTTACTACAACTGATAAACTGTATATTTTCAAGTCCATGAAGGTTATCGTGACTTTGCTTGCTTTGAATTTTCTAATATAGCCAAAATTGTTTGTATGACCCAAATTGTCTTGAATTCATTGCTAAGCTCAATTAGGGAGAACATCTCCTCTTCTTTTAAGGGTTGGCTTCAGGTTTTTTGGTTTTCTTCTGTTTTAGGTTACTTTATGTAATCTGCAGTTAAGCCCTACGTCACTGATTGATTGTGCTAGCAGTTCTTACTGCAGTTTTGGACAACTATCTTAAGAGGAGAGCTCTGAGCCTCTGAGGGAAGTTAATTTTGTAGTTGGATATAAATTGATCTTTTAGAGTTTGTCTTTAAAACATCTCCTAGTAAGATGCATTTGAAACAACATTAATTAGTTAGCTATTTTACTAATAATAATAATAATAAAAAACCCCCAGAGAATACACCCGAAAAATTCTAGCTGAAGTGATATTGTTATTGTTCAATTTATTCTATTAGTTTTATTTTTTGGATAAATAGGTGAAGTTTTTTGATTGAAACTTTTACATCAATAAACAAGGGGTTCTTACTGGATTTCTTAAATCTTCAAAATCAGGGCGCTCCAGTTCTACTGGTAGCCATGTTTTCTGCAACAGAAACTACTCTCTAAGTTAGCTAACTAGCCAGACATCCCAGATCACTATTTATTAGTAAAATAGCTAAATATTGGACAGTGTTCTTTTGTAGTGTTAGATATGCCACACAAGACTCTATTCAGAATCAAGTTGCAGCCAACTCCTTTGCACTCCACTCCAGCTCTCACATCCTTTCTTTAATACTTCTGAGAATCTGCTCTTTAGATTTAATCACACTTGCATGAAGCCTGGCATCCCTCTGCAGCCATATATGATAGAGGCTCTCAAACTCTTACCTTTTAGATGAACAGTTCCCCTTCCATCAACTCCTCCCAATTATTCTGAGGTTCAGAGATTAGGCAAAACACCATGATCCCTTCCCAGATTCTCTTGGTGAATGAGCATTCCAAAACAGATGATTCCTGTTTTTGATGCGTCTTCAGGTAGTTTGCCCAGTGTAGCCCCATTGTAGAAGCTTATCTTTGATTGCCTTCCATCCTCCAAGTGCATGTTTGAGGCTCAAACCAGATCAGGCTCCACCACGTCACTTCATCTTTCTTGGTCCTCAATTCCTCCCAAGTGGCTGCATGGGTGAATTTACCTGATTTAGAAGCAGACCAAATGACTCTGTCTTCATCCTTTAGTTCAAGCAGGCCTAATTTGCTTTGAATCCTTACTCAGTTATCTGATAACCAGTTCTTGTTACTATCCAGCCTTGCATCAAACTTGTAGCTCCTTGGTAAAGAATCCCCTTAGGATGCCATAAGAATATGCTCTTTCCATCCCCAGCTTCATAGCTCAGGAAATTTCTGGTTTCTTCTCTTAACTTCAGTGTTGGTGTGCAAAAGCACTTTCCTTTCAACAAACATTCTTGGACCCATGCTACCCAAAGAGAGCCTGTAAAGGTAGACAAGCTCCAGATATGCTTCATGGCACCTGCTTTGTCTTAATCCACAACTTTTTTCAACCCTATGCCTCCTTCCTGTTTATGTAAGCAGACCTTATCTTTTTTTTTTTTATAGGTAAGAAATAGTATAATAAAAAACTGCTAGAAGCAAAGGTGCATCAGCAGGACAATTAGTTTCACCTTATCCCAAGCCACCTTTATTTCACATTGTCCTGTGCCCTCCCTTCCCACAGAAACTTAAGATATTGTTCAGTTGTTTTAATTAGTTTCTTAGGGAGTACGAATATGTTGTACCAAATCATTTTTGAATACTATATAGGACAGATTGGAGGAGCTGCAGTCTACCTGCAAATGATAGTTTCTTGTTGGACCAAGAATTTATTCTTGCTATGATCTTATCTGTCAAAGGCATTCAGTCTTTCATAAGCTCCTTTACTAGTCATCCATTCTTTTGAATCATAAGCTTGCTTGAAGTCTACTTTACTTGCACATCTTGCTTTGCCTTTGTTTCTTTGGTAATGCTTTACCAGCCCATGAGTAGGCAATCTCTCTGATATGTTCCTGCCCATCACAAATGCAGTCTGATTTGAACTAATCAAGTTCCCAAGGCAGCTTTTGAGCCTATAAGCTAAGATTATAGTGATTCGTTAGAGATTGCATTACAGCAAGCAATAGGCCTGAAGTTTGCTTCATTAGAGGGTTGTGACCTTAGGATGAACCACCCTACTGGTTATATTAGTCTCATTTATGGCAGAGGATGAACCACCCAATCACTTTTGGTAGAAATCAATGACCATTTGTTTTATTTCAGAGGGACACTTTATTCTTTTTCCATTGTTGTCTAGAAGGCATTTAATTGAGTTCTTTGATTGCCTTACTTTCACTAAGCAGTGAAAGTGTGAGTTATATGATCCCCAAAGTTCAGCCGTCTATTCCGAGACATCTGCTTAAGATATGACTCCTTTTCTCAAGATTGACAGATACTTGTTGAGGCACTGCTTCTCTTTACTAGTAAGTCTGACGCCACTTGTATTCTGCAGCAATTTGGCCTGGACTGCTTTAAGTTTCTGTCTTGTTGGGTCTACTCTCTGAGGGATCCCACCATACAATTAAGCTTTGCTTTTTAGTGGCTTCAAGTTTCCTGCATAGAGCATGTGTAGGGGAACCTCTAATCTCTGTCAACCCATGCTTCCTCCAATCTTTGTGGTCCCACCAAAATAGTAAAAGAGTTTGAATGGCTTTGGCCGGCAATTCTTCTTATCCCCAATTAAGATTATGGCAGGGGAGTGATCAGAGATTCCTGGTTGAAGGTATCCTACAACACATTGGGTGAAAGCTGGAATTTATTTTATTAGTTGAAATCCCAAACTAGTCTTTGACTTCCACTAGAGATTTTGTTGTACGGTCACATGCCGGTGATTCTTTGAGAGTGTAGCAAAGCAAGAAATTTATTGGAGAGTGAACAGTCAAAACCTTCATCAATTTCTCTCTTTGATTACAAAAGTTGTTGCAAGATATCCCCCCTGCCGATTATTTCAAAACAAACCAAAGTGAGTTATAATCTGTTGGAGGTTTGAATTTTCAACAGCCCTTTAGGGTATTTTGAGTTTGGTTCTCTCTCCTCTAGGCTTTAGGCTCTAGCTTATGTATATTTCACTGCCTTCGGTGGTGTTTTGGTAAACATTTGCACTTCTTGTTGTTGATAATTCGATAGTTACAATAGGAGAGAGGGATTTGAACTCTGGATGTTTCGGTTGAAAACACCAAGAAATGCCAACCAATTGAGCTACTTGAAAGAGCAGGAACTGGCAATTGGAAAGAAGGAACAAGGTCTAGAAATATCTAATCTGATTTATTCAGCATAAATCTTATAATTTGATTTTGCAGCTCTAATCATCTAAAGCCAATCTAGAGAAACTTAAAGAAATGGTTAGTAACTCTTCAAGGAAGAAGAAGGAAATGATAAATTTTATGAGTGAGACTTGTCTTTGAAAAAGAAGGGTATTTTTCAAAATGAACATTGAATTTTGCTTTAAAAGGGTCTCCCTCCGACAAGACTTCTTACCACTTTGGAAAACTAGCTCAAAATGAGTATAGAGGGTATGTGGATAACTATGTGAGTATGTGTTTGAGAATGATTGTGGATGGCTAACGATAGTCTTCTTTTATAGGCCTAGAAGCAGTAAATGGGTTGATGGACGGGTTGGCTATAATCAATCAAAGTTTGGAAATGGAGTAATTTTAAGGATGTTGTCAATAAGTAGCGTCAGCTAGCTTGTATGGATTTTTTTTTTTTTTTTTTTTTTTTTTTTATAGAATCAATACGAGACAATTTTAATAAGCTGATACAAAATCAGAAACGACAAACTCAAAAACATCCGGAGGAACATGCTACATCCAGACTAACAAAGGTAATGACCCTCTTGCTCTCTTAGCTAAGGCATGAGCTACACTATTGCCCTGCCGCCTTGTATGAGAAAAAGAGAAAGTTCTAAGCGAACTCACAATAGACAAAAAGTCTTTAACAAACTGACCAATAGACGGGTGGCCACCATCAGTTGCCTTCAACGCGTTGCACACCACCTCCGAGTCACCTTCAAACACAAAATGAAATATACCCACTTCCACTGCAAATAGGGCTGCCCTTCTTGCTGCCAAGGCCTCCAAGACCTCCACAGAATCCGGGTAGGGAATTTTTTCAGATAGCGCCACTACCACGTCGCCATTTGAATTCCGAATTACAACCCCAATTCCCGCCTCTCCAGACTCTGCAAAGACAGCCCCGTCAAAGTTTGTCTTGTACATCTCCCCCATCGGAGGTCTCCATATGGTTCTTCCAGGTATGGTTTTCGGCTTGATCATAGGAAATTTCCTCTGATACTCAGCGAGATAGTCACTGGCTGTGTCGAATACCTTCACAGTAGGCAAGCACTCTTCCTTTAGTCTAATCTTGTTCCTACGGTGCCATATAAACCAAGCCACCATAGCAAATAATTCCAATCTTCTTGGTTGCTGCCCCACGAGTTGAATTAGCTCACAGACATTACGAATTCCTCAGAAGTCAGAACTGATCCAGCTAAAAACAGGTGCCCAAATATGCCGCAACATATCACATCCCCAGATGGCATGAAAGGTCGACTCTTGCCCCACTTGGCAGAGGTTGCACTCTGCATTAACTGTAATTTTCCTTTTCCTTAGATTCTCCATTGTAGGTAGCGCTTCAGAACAAACCCTCCAGAGAAAAGTTTTGATTTTATTAGGTACCCAAAGTTTCCATATACGATTCCAGAAAGTCTTTGGATTTGAGGTGTCTGAACTCGCTGCATCCATACTTCTTTCATCCTCACACAGCAATTTGTATCCGGTTTTAACTGAGTACTCACCACTTCGACAGTGTGGCCAGATTATACTATCTGCCTGACTTGACCAATAGAGAGGGATAGCTTTTATTCTCTTTGCTTCAAACCATAGGAAATGCTGGTCAATTAAACCGTGGTCCCATGTTCTTGTGTCAGGCCTAATCAAACAGTCCACAGTGGCTCCTTCTAAGGCAGGTATATGCAGAGATAACACCTTGGCTGACTCCTTACTTGGCAACCAACTATCATCATAAATTTTTATACTCCTTCTGTCCCTCAACCTCCACCTCATTCCCAAGGAAACCACCTTTCTAGCCTTTGAGATGCTTTGCCATGCAAAGGACCCAGTAGCTGTCGACGCTTCAAAAACTGACCCTCCAGGAAAATATTTTGCTTTGAAAGCTTGGGTAAATAGAGAGTTTTGGTCCTTCAAAAGTCTCCATACTTGCCTTGCTAGCATTGCATCATTGAATTTTGCCAACTCCTTAAAGCCCATCCTGCCTTCCACTTTGGGTTTACACAGAACATCCCATCTCTTCCAATGGATTTTCCTTTGTTCACCCTTCTACCCCCAGTAAAATTTCCGGATCAGTGCCTCAATCTCATCACATAATCCCATTGGTAGCTTGAAGCAACTCATGGCGAAAGTGGGAATTGCTTGTACCACGGCCTTAAGTAAAATCTCCCTACCTGCTTGGGACAATAACTTCTCCTTCCACCCCTGAAGTTTACTTCAAACCCTTTCCTTGATGTAGTTGAAACTTGCTTTCTTTTTCTTCCCCACTACCGTTGGTAAGCCAAGGTACTTCTCATATTCTTTAACTTCTTGCACCCCAAGGAAAGCCGAAAGATTAGCTTTTGTTTCTTCGCTTACAGCCTTGCTTCTTGCACCCCAAGGAGAAGCTGACTCCTTACAGGCTTGTATGGAATTTGTGTATGTTGCTTTAAGCAGAAACCCTAGACGAATTTTTTAATAGCTTGTCATCAAGTCACCTTTGTGTTGGTAGAGATTAGAGCACCAGTATTAAGTCAAATGCCAAATATTGGCATATGGCACACCAAATACCAAAAAACTTATCACATGCAGTGTTCTAAATGCCAAACAATTTGGCATGGATGAATAGTACCACTCCAAATTTGGAACGGTACGAACACAAATGCTATTAAAAAAAGTCATCTTTTTATTTTTTTTCTCTGTCCTCTCTTTGACTTTTTTTTCTTTTTTATTATGCAGACCTTGTCTCTTTTCTTCTTTCTTCTTAAACTACCTCTCTCTCTCTCTCTCTCTCTCTCTCTCTCTCTCTTTGGGTGTCCCACGACCCACGATGGAGACCCACCGCAACAGTGACCCACGATGAAGACCCACCACGATAACAACCTACAATCCACGACAAAGACCCACCATAATAGTTATTTGCAACTTCGTCTCTCTATTCTAATCTCTATTTTGTTGGAGGATTTAAGTTTTTTTTTTTTTTTTTGCAGTTTTTTCTTCTTTCTATTTTGTGATGTAGGATGTATTTTAAAATGATGTGCTAAAATAATAAAGTAGGGTTTTTATGTGTTAAAATGGCATACATTTGCAACGGCTGATGCTGATGCTCTTAGATCTTTGTCACGATGATCAAAGACTCCAGATATTGGTATGTACAAAATGGAGTATCTACATTGACAATTGTGTTGTTAATCAAAAAGGACTATTCTAGCATAATTGGTAGTTTGCGATATGCAACTAATTATACTAAGGCTAACATTGCATACACAATAGAAGTATTTAGTAGATTTACAAGCAAGCCAATTAAATTGGAAAGCTCATGATGTTTACTTTCTAAAACTATCAACTTTTTGGTTCTAATTTTATATTTGGCAAATTAAATGCTTTGGAAAGTGGTGTTGAACTAAAATTTCATTTTATATTTGTAATTTGTTTTTATTCAAGTGGAAATTTTATCCAAGTATACTATATTGAAATTCATCATGAGACATTTCTAATGACTTCTTACTCGAGTCAATCAGTGGTCATTTGATTATAATTTAATAAAGATTAAAATCATTATCAAGCTTATGGACATTTGTTCTCAAAATTGGCTAAATATTGGGTACTTTTTCACCATTTCCATGATATCTTGCTCGTTTCAAGTCCAATATGAGCGCGTGAGTAGTCATTTTAAAGGGGATTCAGTTATCTAACCATTCAATTGAGATGAATTTGAGTTCATATTGATGCAAAATGGTCAGATTTTTGTTCAAATCTTGGTCAAACCTAAGGTTGATCGTGGTCAAACTTAGGGAAAGTGTTTGGAAATATGAATTTTGATGCAAAATCATGGAATTTGGTAATTATTTGAAATTTTGAGTTTGTTTGACCATTAATCAACAAAAGACATTTTGGTCATTTTGACTTTCGATCCATAGAGTTGATTAATCTAACATTCAACTGAGACAAATTAAGTTAAATTTTGACATCCCCTTGATTCCAAGTTGAAAATGTATGATTTTTTGGAATGTTTGAAATTAAATTGCTATTTTTGTATGTGAAAACTACTTCCACAATTACCATAAATAGGGACACATAAAAAAAAAAAGCACAGTTAAGATGAATCCATTGAGAAAAACTTTAGCCTCAATTTACCATCACCCTCACTATCATGGGTTTGAATCTGGTAGACAGCGGTGTGTTTGCCGTTGTGGGTTGCTTTGGTTTCAATTTGTTGCATTTTGGGTTTGAAGTTGTGGCTTTCAATAGATGTTGAATCGATGATTGTGGGTTTGAATAAGAGGTGGTCTAGCTTGATTTTGGTGGTGTTGGGTTGGTTTCAGTGGTTAGGGCTTGCAAGAATCAGTGGTGGGTTGGTTTGAATTGATGTGGTTTGGCTTGATTTCAGTGGTGCTGGGTTAGTTTCGCTAGTTGGGGCTTGTTTGACTATGAATCGGTGTGGGTTTTCGGTGGTGCTATGTTGTTTCGATGGCTGGGGGTTCTTTGAATCTATGTGGGTTGGTTGTTTCGGTGGTGTTGGGATGTTTCGGCGTGGGTTGGTTGTTTTGGTGGTGCTGGGATGTTTCGGTGGCTAGAGCTTGTTTGAATTAGTGTGGGTTGGGTTGTTTCAATGGTGCTTGGGCTTTAGTTTCGATGGTTGGTGGTTGGGGTTGCGTTTGAACTGTGTTGTAAAATTTTAAAGTACTCGCAAGTGTACGAACTGTACCGAAGTATAGTTTGACAAGAATGAGGTTGAACCCACATGGACTTGAATGAACATAGGAAAATTGATTAAATCTTAACCAAATTAATCCTAATCTAGTTTAATAAAAATTGGTTGTTTGCAATTAAATAGACTAAAAAAATAATTAACTAAGCAAAGATATAATATAGAGCAATAAAGAGATGTAAACAATCTAGAGAGAGGAATTAAGGTTTTGGAATCTGCCTCGTAAGTCATATCAGCATATATTTATGATCATTAATTTTTCCCAATCATTGCATAATAATCTAGAAATCAATCTTGCTATCGTGAAAAATATTATCATTAAAATCCTTGTTTTAAATCAAAAGCATATTCTTCTTCGCTTCTTAGATATATAATCAAATCATCAATTGTATCCGTAGCCAAGCAAATCACAAGATATATCCAATTTTAAAATCAAGAAATAATAAACCAAGCATTCAATTAATTAAGAAAAATCCTAAATCATGATAAAAACATGATTGAACTCATATCTAGAATCCTCTTAGTCAATTGATATGAAGCAAGAACAATTTAAATCATTAAAGAACAACTATTGTGGGAAAAATCAAATCACATAAATATTACTGATAATCCTTAACAAGGTTTCATCCTCAACCCTAATTATAAGGTTAGCTACTCATGGTAATTGAAATAAAACACAAAAATAAAATATTAAACATTAAACTAGACAAATAAAATAGAGAAAGAAATAGTCTAATGTTATCATGGATAAAAGCTACAGAGAAACCACATGCGGCACTGCCTCTTGCTCCAATTTTCTATTTTGCAGCTCAGCCCTAGCACTAGCCTCCCTGAATTTTGCCTAAAGATCCTTTAAATAGGTCAAGAAATCCTATTACAAGTTGAATTCCCGTTTGAAGAAAATCCCAGATTTTTAGGCTTCACTTTACCTATGATTTTGGTCCATTTAACTTCAAAATTTGGACTTTTGGTTAAACTAAAAGTTGTAGCTCTTTAAGTTAACTTTCCAGCCCAACTTGAATCATCTCGATTGGACATCTGAGCCGAAAGTTATGCCAAAAATGCTAACTGAAGTAAGGTTGGAATCCTAATCTGAATTGGACTTGGATTTGATGCAAATTTCCTTTGATTCCCTACTCCAATTGGACTTAAATTTAATTGGGTTGGCCTTCTTTAACTTCATCATAGCCCTTGTAAAAGTAAAGTCCATTAGCTTTCTTCTTTGCACAAATCCACTTATTTAATTTCATTCTCCTACAAAAGACAAATTCATGCAATAAGATTCAATTAAGCACAAAATTGATTATTCAACATTATTCCAAAGCCAAATATAAAAGAGGAATGATATGTCTACAACATTTTTACAACAAATCCTAAGTGGCAGGTTGTTACTGGTTGTTATTGTTGGGGCAAAAAAGTAATCTTAGTGTTAGTTTCAAATTTAAACCAATAACAACTAACCACCTGTGATTTGTTGTAGAAATGTTGTAAAATTGTTGTAGACGTAGCATCTCTCAATATAAAATGCATGAATTAACTCAAAATAAGTATGGTAATGCTTTTTAACAATGATATAAATATGCAAAATTAAGCTATTATCAATGCACATCAAACTGGTAGTGCTGGTCCTGTGGGATAGAGAAAGGAGGCGGAGAGGTAAAGAGAGGAGAGATTTATAATATTTTATGGTGTAGTTATATGATTTTATTGTGTTGATTTATATTATTATAGTATTGTATGGAAAAATAAAAACTAAGATGTTAGGTGTATTGTAAAGTAGAACTGTATAATAAATTAAATAACCTTTTAGGACTTAAAATAGCAACTTTTATACAATCCTAGATGTGAATGCTCTTAAATTGTTATTGGGGTATGGATATAAAGCAATTGGTACAGTCAATTAATATATATACATATATATATATATATATATAAGTAAAATTTAAAGTGAAACTTCAAGGAGTGTTTTTACAAAATTGACCCAAACTTTAAATTTTTTGTTATTGACCATGAGTTATAAGAAATGACAAATTGACCCCTCTGTCTCATCAATTACAATTAAAATGAGTATTTTATTGATTTTTTCTATTTTAAAATGGTATCATTAAAATTTAAAATGATGTTTTGCTAAAAATTTTGTGAATAAATGATTATATATATATATATATATAAAGAATGTGATCTCTTTTTTATCAATTATAGTTGATAGAACAATAACTCTAGAAGTACAACAAATTTTTTCACAAAATATTTCAAAGTTTTCTAGATGATAAGTTATTAACTTATTATTAATAGAGAATAAAGTAATATCAGTGATGAACTACTTAAGCACTAACATAAATTTGCAAACTCAACGGTTGTAAAAATTGTTGTACTTGAAATATTGTTCTTGACAGAAAAAGGATGGAAGAGTCATTTTTGCCTTTAGTTTCAATAACACAATTAAAAGTACAAAGGGTTTCATTGAAATTAACCCAAACCTTGTGGGTCTTTTTGCAATTCAACCCTTTGTTTATATATATATATATATATATATTATAAGGTTTCTCAAACCTGTAAACCAGTGTGGTGACTGGTGAGTTAAGAAGTAAAGAACAGCAAGCAAGTTATACGCCCTTTAACCCCTACTTGCATAGTAGTACGTACAAATACAATGCTACTTTTTCTGTTGTACTTCAAAAAATAAATTTGTCTTTGTACGTTTTTAGACCCCTTAAAACACAAGTTGTTTAACCTAGTTATTTAGCCAAGTGATTACTTAGATAAATTATTCAAATCTAGGTTAACACTCAATAACACAATTAAAAGTACAAAGGGTTTCATTGAAATTAACCCAAACCTTGTGGGTCTTTTTGCAATTCAACCCTTTGTTTATATATATATATATATATATTATAAGGTTTCTCAAACCTGTAAACCAGTGTGGTGACTGGTGAGTTAAGAAGTAAAGAACAGCAAGCAAGTTATACGCCCTTTAACCCCTACTTGCATAGTAGTACGTACAAATACAATGCTACTTTTTCTGTTGTACTTCAAAAAATAAATTTGTCTTTGTACGTTTTTAGACCCCTTAAAACACAAGTTGTTTAACCTAGTTATTTAGCCAAGTGATTACTTAGATAAATTATTCAAATCTAGGTTAACACAAGTGTTAGGACATATGTGATTTACTTGTTAGGAACATATGTCACTATTTTATGTAATTGGCTAATCCTTTGATAAAATGTACTTTACTTGTAATTGGGTAGTTCTAGGTGTTTTTAATATTTCAAGAAACAAGGTTTCAAGATTAAGTGTTGAAGTCATCAAGTCTGTCTAAGAAACAAGTTGAAGAAGTGCAAGTTCATTAAAACTCAACAGCTAGCTCGACAGCTAGCATGTGTCGAGGTTTAAGAAGCTATTCAAGCCCGTGTGCTCGACACCTGCTCGACACCTCCTATCTGTCGAGGTTTATGAAATTCAGAATTCTGATATGATTTTCTTGAAATCCGTGAATGTGTCCTTGGGCTTTCTTTTCTCCTAACCCTAGACATATAAAAAGATTGTTTTAAGGGCCGTCAAAGAGTTCACTAGTTGCACAAGCATTGAGCAAACTCTGTTCAAGTAAATTGTGACTAGAGACAAAGTTTCACCCTAGTCATCTCTTCTGAAGAAGTTGCTGTGTATGTGCATCTTTGGGTTTTGTGACCAAATATCTTCTTGATCTTTATCGTGTGGATGAACTGAAGAACTTTGCAGCCAACTATCTTCTCTAGTTGGTGATTGAAGTCGCGTACTGGGATCCGCGCAATTGGTTAGTCACGGACTTGGGAGCCGTGCATTAAAAGAGGAACTGTCACTACAGAACAAGTCCAATTGGGTATTAGGGTAAGGGTTCAACTGTAGGTTGGTATAAGGTACTGGGATTACTTTACTTATAACCTCTTGTTGTGATAATAGTGCAGTTTCGAGAGTGGTGACTTGAAAATCACCTGGTGAGGTTTTTGTCGTTAGGTTTTCCTCATTCATAAACAAATTACCGTGTTATTTATTTTCCGCTGCATAATTAGTTTATTGGTGATTTGTTTGTGTTGCCACGCGTTTGTATGTTAATTTGATTAATTAATAACTTGGCTAATTAATCAATTAATTTAATCACAAGGGGTCAATACGTTTTTGGCCTATCAACAAGTAAATCATATCAAGTAAACTATGTGGAAAATAAAGAACACAACAATATGATAACCTAGGAAAACCAAACCGGTAAAAAACCTGGGGAGGATTTAACCTAGCTATCCTTAAGGTAAAACAGATCCACTATGAAAGCATTAAAGTTTTACAATAGCGACTTAGACCACTAACATCATATTACTACCTCGAGTAGAAAACTTACTACCACGACCACATGACAGCTCTGAGTCCACAGACTACTTTTTTTCTTGATCCACAGCAACCACAAGTACTCCTACTTATGTTTTCTTTAAGCTCTCAAAACAACAATCGAAGCTATCACCAAGCTCTCGACATCAATCTTGATCTTGATAATCCTAAGTATGTATGAAAGCAAACACCTCTAGATCTTACAAGAGATTCACACACACAGCATATCAACAACCTCTAAAACGTGGCTAGAGTTTTTCCTTTTATACTTGAAGCAAAACATAAAACCCTACACGTCATATGGGCTTGGGCTGAGTTGGAAAATTCTGCAAAAAAATAATTTGCACAAGTTTCGATCGATCAAGTCTAATTTTCGATCGATCGAGTCTTGTAGAAATTGAACAGTAATTTCCTGTAGTTACTTGATTCCAACTTTACACATACACACACTTTGAGCAGCCTAAATATAGACTAAACGTTTTGATCATGGTTTGTCAACATATACATATTGAAGTTCTAATACATTAGTTCCTAATTTCTTAAAACCTAACAGTCTTTTTCTTTTCTTTTGTTTCAAATTTTAGACTCCAATCTTTCCCTGCCTGAAAATCAACAAATAAAGAAGAAAAAGGAAAGTCTCAACTTTGTTTTTGCTTTCATTTTTTGTAACTTTCTCAAAAATGTATAAAAACATTCAACCCTTTCAAATTCTCTATACAAAGACCTTAAAAAAATAAAAAGAAGTTAAGAAATTACTAAGACAATCCTACTATTTGTTTTTTGTTTTATTTGCTCTTTCATGCTTTTGGGTTGTTTCAGTGGTGCTGGGTTGTTTCAGTGGTGCTTAGGCTTCGGTTTCGATGGCTGGTGGCTGGGGTCGCATTTAAATCGGTAGTGTTGGTCCTATTGGATAGAGAAAGGGGATGGAGAGATAGAAAGAGGTGAGATTTATAATATTTTATGGTGTATTTATATTATTTTATTGTGTTAACTTATATTATTTTAGTGTTGTATGGAAAAATTATTTTGGTGTTGGTATAGTAGATAAAATAAATTTTTAAAATGTAAAATAACAACTTTTATACAACCCCAGATGTGAATGCTCTTAAGTTGTTATTGGTGTACGGATTCAAAGCAATTGGTACAATCTATATATATATATATATAAACTTAAAATTTAAAGTGAAACTTCAAGGAGTGTTTTTGCAAAATTGACCCAAACTTTAAATTTTTTGTTATTGACCATGAGTTATTGGAAATGACAAAATTGACCCCTCTATCTTATCAATTACAAATAAAATGAATATTTTATTGATTTTTTTTAAATATTTTAAAATGGTATCATTAAAATTTAAAACGATGTTTTGTTAAAATTTTGTTCTTTATTGTGTATATATATATATATATATATAAAGAACGTGATCTCTTTTTTATCAATTATAGTTGATAGATCAATAGCTCTAGAAGTACAATAATTTTGTCACAAAATATTTCAAATTTTCTAGATGATAATTATTAACTTATTATTAGTAGAGAATAAAGCAATATCAATGATGAACTAAATAAGAACTATCTTAAATTTGCAAACTCAACGGTTGTAAAGATTATTTTATTTGAAATATTGTTCTTGAGGGGAAAAAAAGATGGAGGAGTCATTTTTGCCTTAGTTCAATAACACAAAATTAAAAGTACAAAGGGTTTCATTGAAATGAACCCAAACCCTGTGGGTCTTTTTGCAATTCAACCCTTTGTTTTTATAAATTTTTTTTATAAGGTTTCTCAAACCTGTAAACCAGTGTGGTGACTGGTGAGTTAGAACTTAGAAGTACAGAACAGCAAGCAAGTTATACGCCCTTTTTTAACCTCTGTTACACTTACTTGCACAGTAGTACGTACAAATACAATGCTGCTTTTTCTGTTGTACTTCAAAAAATAAATTTGTCTTTCTTCCTTTTCTTTTGTTTCAAATTCAGACTCCGATCTTCCCGTCTGAAAACCGACAAAGAAAGAAGAAAAAAGAAAGTATCAACTTTGTTTTTGCTTTCATTTTTTGTAACTTTCTCCAAAATGTATAAAAACATTCAACCCTTTCAAATTCTCTATACAGAGAACTTTAAAAAAAAAAAAAAAAAAAAAAGTTAAGAAATTACCAAAACAATCCTACTATTTGTTTTTTGTTTTATTTGTTCTTTCATGCTTTTGGCGTTTTACTCTTCCCATCAAAACCAAATAAAAGTTAACGTCAAACATGATAGTAATACTGTGTTAATTAATCATCATCCCCTTCACGTTTTTATGAGTATTTGTTAATTGTTATGATTGACACCCCTATTCACGTTTGTTGTGTTTTTGCTCTCCCTTGCATGAATTCATTCATTCAATAAATAATGAGAGAGAGAGAGAGAAATTCAGAGAGACAGAGAATCATGGACCATTAATAGTTCTGATACTCAATTTATTTATTTATTTATTTTTCACATGGTACAGAGCTCTTTGAATACTTAACTATTTTTGACATTGTGTGTCAAACCCCATATGTTATACAACATAAATATGCATTCTATATACAATGCAAGATTTTCATACTTCTCTTAAAAAAAGAAGTTTCAGTGACATGACCTCCAACACTGAAACAAGTCTTCTCAATGCTCTTCTTGATCATTCTCCTCAAGAATCACCAACTTCTCACAATTCCAGGCACTTCTTCCCCAGAAGGTTTTTTCATTTCTTTTCTTTATTTTTATTTTTTATTTTTTTCATCCAAATATATTTTGATGAGGTGAAAGGTGGTGAATTTTACTAGTCTAGTATGTTCATATGCACATATGTGCATGTGTATTTTCATGTGGACAGATATCAAGAAGAAGTGTTTGAAGTTGCAAAGAGGTGGAACACAATAGCAGTGTTGAAGACTGGTGCTGGGAAGACTATAATAGCTGTCATGCTCATCAAACACAGTGGTCAAGATATCAACTTTTGCACTGACCATAAGAAGATCATTTTCTTGGCTCCCACTGTTCATCTTGTCCATCAGGCAAGTTCTTTTGGTTTTGCGTCCTTTCAATTTGTTTCCTTTTTGGCACTTCCCTTGATTTCAAATATTATTGTCCTCCACTCATCCTTCTCTCAATATTTTATCCCTATTGATTTCTTTGAACCTTCAAGTAATAAAGTAAGTAATTAATGAAAAAAATATCTTTGTTGCAAAAATGAAATAATATAATTTATGGCTAATTGATTCATTTTCATGCTGAAACAAGCGGGCTTTGTGGATGCAGCAATTTGGTGTAATTAAGAATTATACGGATTTTGAGGTGGAAGAGTACTATGGAGACAAGGGGGTTGATGAATGGAACTTAATGCGCTGGGAAAAGGAAATTAATGAGCATGATGTAAGTTTGATTCTTACACCATCAAAATAATGATAATAATGTCAATGATCCCTCTACTCTAGTGCCATTGTATATGTTGCCAAAAGAAGAATTATTATTTTTGATAATCAAAAGAAGAAGAAGAAGAAGAATTATTGGTGCATGTATACATAATCTATCTATGGTTATCTAACTGAATCTCCAATTCTGTGTGAAATGTTGGTATCCAAAAGTTTTGGCATTATGGTGTTTCATAATTTTGGTTTCGAAAGCCAACTTACTGCAATGCATCGATGTTAACAACATTAAAAAAAAAAAGAAAAAAAAAAGAAAAAAAAAGAAAAATTCAAAATCAAAATCAAAATCAAAATCAAAATCTTATGGGAAACTTGCACTGGCTAATCAAGCTCACATTTGAATGAATAGCCGAGAAGAAACAAACCATGGTTATCTAACAAGTTTTCAGTAGTTAGAAATCCTGGTCTTCTGGATAAGGTCATGAAGATGTTGTATTGATTGACTCAAAGATTAAATCAAGAAGAGCAATGAGCAGAGTGTCAACTTTGAAGAACTTATTTCGTATTTCGAAAGTACATGGTTATTTTCCTTTCCATATCTAAGTTTTTTGGTTATGTACTAACAAATCAATATGAGATGCTGTTAGATGAAAGCAGTAAAAATTGCTGATAAATTTAGAATAACAAGCTATTTGAAGATGTTTTATGAGCATTTATCACTTGTCATGCTCCACTTGTAGATAAATTCAAAATGTTGAGATTCTAAATCAGTATTCTTATGTTACTTCACAATAATGAATGAATGTTTCTCGATTCACTTGTAATGCTATTTTCAAGAAATCTTTCTTGAATCATTCTTCATATATAAATATCATTTCCTGGAATCCCATAGGACTGAGTATCCTCAAGTTTATAATTGATGTATATCTTTTCTTCTTATCATATAGGTATTGGTTATGACACCCCAGATTCTCTTGGATGCCTTGAGAAAGGCATTTGTCAGTCTAGAAAAAGTATGCTTGCTGATTTTTGACGAATGCCATCATGCTACTGGAAACCATCCTTATACAAAAATAATGAAGGTTGATCACTTTCGTCTCCAGGAACTCTTCCATTGTCTTTGTTGTAATTCATCATACATCACTTTCATTTTCTTTACACAAGTACACATATGGGTTTGGTTCAGTTTGTATATGGTGTAAGTTTCGGTTTATGTTACACCACTCAACATTTTTATTGGTTAAGTATTTCTTTAAAGCTACTGTTGGGTTAACTTTTTTTTTTCTCATACTTGTCATCATCTTTAAATATCAAGTGATTTGAAATTAAAACCATCCCATCTATAAATTGTTCCAAATTTAAGTGCTGGTTATTATTTTAAAATAAACTAAATGCATGACTGTATAGATTGGAAAGTAAACAACACCTAATTGATATGATATTTGTTACGCATGATAAGCATAGAGAGAACATGTGATCCAAAGGTGTAATAATCGACAATTAATCTAATATAAAGTTGTTGAGAGGAGTAACTTGAACCTAACCCTATTTATATGTATGTATGTAAGTATTTATGTATGAGTTCAGCTAGCGCCTGAATGATTACTATCTTGTTATGATGAAGGAATTTTATCACAAATCTAGTGAGAAGCCAAAGATTTTTGGAATGACAGCATCACCTGTAATTAGAAAAGGTATGATATTGCTTTTTCCGCATGCTCAATATGTCATTGTATGGGATTTTTGGGTTTGATGCTCTCTACATGTATTTTAGATCCTTAATTTCTATTGCTTCCATTGATATTTCTTGGCAATTTTTCTCTCATTTTTCAATTGTTGAGGTTTGAAGCTTTGAATCTGAAGTTGAAAATTTTGTTAGATGCGCTTAACAATTCTGGATTTCTTATTAAATGTTGAGTATTAGTCTGTCTACATTGTATTTAGCCTTCATCGGTGATGCAGATATAGAGGAAGATTGCTTGGCACTTGTTGAGATAATCAGTTCATGCCTCTGGTAGCATATGGCTTGATAACAATAATCCTCATTCTGCCATTCCTTAAGATACTCTAGCAGTAGTTACTAACCAAGTGCTATGCCCTCTTATTATGACAGACCTTCACCCACATTTGTTTTCCTATTACATAGTATTGACAATTACTAAAATTCACTTAATCACACTCCTTGTTCAACCTGCTCTTTCTAAAATTCTAACTAGCTCTCTAGAATGTAAAGGTCCATTAAATCTGCAAAGGATTTTAGTTGATTGCACATTGCTTCTGTTTTAGATCTATTGAACTTTAAGCTACAATTTTTTATTGGAAATAGACAGTAATCCCCCTTGCAAATTTAATCCAAACTCTGGTGAAAACCCATAATTACTTTTTATACGCTTATTATCATTAAGTCAAAACCAACGTTTATGTTATAATGTTTTCATATCAGTGAGTACATTTATAAGTTGATAGACACATCTGACAGTTTAAATTATTAGATTAAATAACCGTGGGTATTGTTGGATGTACTACTGGATATACCTGATGTGTATAGTTTTACAGTGATAAGCAAGTCTTCTCATAGTTTGCTTATCATCTGAATAATCTTGGGATCCTAAAGAGAATGATTCTTAGTAGTAAACTCTTTTCCATCTAAAGTTCAATATTGTTTACAAATTTTGCTCCTTCTTGTCATGCTTTGTGAGACATAATTTGACCTTATTTTTTGTGGGTCGTTCTTTGCATATTCATTACCAAGTTTGTGTTATCCAGGCCTAATGGTATATCACATATTTTAATATAAGTATATGCAACCCTGTGCATCAGGTGTCTCATCCACCATTGATTGTGAGTGTCAATTGTCAGAACTTGAGAGCATCCTGGATTCCCAGGTACATAAAGATTTTAATGATTGTAACACTCTACATTGATCATGGGACTAATCTCCATCATTCACACATAAATATATAATATGCTGCTGCAGATATATACTACTGATGACGGAAAAGAGATGGAAGTATATGTTCCCTCTGCAAAAGCAATTTGTATATTTTATGACAAAGCATGGTTTCCCAGCTTGAATTTGAAAGCAAAGTTGGAAGCCTCATGGTCTAAGGTATTCCACGATCATGTTATACATACATGCATGCATATATGTACAAAAACATACACAGACACACAAGCATGCATGCTTGTTTACACTCAAACACGTCATTCTTTGCTGCTTTTAACTGTGTGCGCTAAAGTGATAGAACTAAAACAAATTTATTTCATGAACAGTTTGATGCTTTATTGTTAAAGTTACCCGGGTCACAGCATAGTCACTACAAAGACATTGATGAAAAACTCAAGACGCTGCAAAAGAGGTTGTCCAATGATCTTGCAAAGATTTTGTACTGCCTTGATGATCTAGGTCCAATATGTGCTTATGAGGTATAATTTTACTCTCAGAATGTGCTCTCCATTGAGACCCTCATATTTACTTTAAGAAGTCCAACTTGTGTTAGTCACAAAAATTATCAGCCTTATGAATTACTGTTTAGATACACAAAGAAACACATCAATTACTGTAAAATTAAGTTTGGTAAACAAGTTGTCTTGAATAAAATTCATGAGATTGAATTTTTGGTTGGTATTTTTAATTATTATAGGTCATAGTTTCTTACTAACTAAACACACTTTGTTAGTTTCCTCCCATCATGCTCTAGTCCATCCTTGTTTGAAGAAATTGTCTATTCTAATTCTCCCAGATAAAGCATTTACTGTTTAATAACTGTATTATGGTTACAGGTGAAAGCTCCCTTGCACTGCTTCGGTTTTCATTATCTTGTGGTCTTTCCTTTTGGCTCTGATTTGATACTTCTATATAATGTTACTTTCATTGTAGGCTGTTAAAGTCTGTCTTGAGAATGCCCCTACCGCCCAAGAAGATTTTGAGATTTATAGGGAAATTTCCCTAGATTGTAAATATTTTCTTGAGGAAGTCCAATGCATAATTGGGGAGCTTTTTCCACTTGGTATGCTATTATACAATCGCTTTCTATTATAGTCCATTTTTTACAGTATCAACAATTTGATCTTTTTTCTTTTTTCTTTATTGTTGTGTTCTTATCTTGATATATATATATATATTAATGATGCATTTCAAAATCCGCAACAAGCTGCTTTTGTTTCCTTTTTCTGTAATTAAGGTTGTTGACATGTCTTGTCTGTTTCATTTGCTTTTTTCCTTAATTTTTATTTAGGTGTTGCCATTCTTTGTCAGTAATTTTCACTCTCCATCAGCCATCAGCCATCAGTTATTGTTGATTTCTTGATGTTTAGCAATAATTCATTTCTACATTAGGGGAATCATTTAACTATTTTTCATTTTAAAAATTTCCATTTCATTAGGAAAAATGAGAAATTTATAATTATTTAACCTAGAATACCTAGAAAGTACTTTCTTTGCTGTTTTTATGATAACCTTCCTTATTGCTAATGGTAGTTCATGCCACTGAACACCATAAATGAATTATATAGTAGTAGTCTATATTCTTTCTAATCCAGACGAGATATTAGATGAGTTCAGATTGGAATCAAACCATCTTTATCCGTGCTTTGTTTTATATATATTTTTTGTGATTAAAATACAAATACCTCTCTTACATTGTTCTAAAACTTGTCTAATTTTTCTCTACTTGGGTACACCAATAAAAAGGGGGGACATAAGTTTTAAGTTTCTACTTTCAGCTTTGAAGTCACTTGGAGTTTTCAGCCCTCCTCTGTCCTCTAATCTTGTCACAATATCACTGAATCCTTGCTCTCTTCACAATGGGATATCATTCCATTCATAAAGTATTCTTCAACAGTGGGATATTGAACTTAGGTAATAATGATGTTTATGTATTCTTCAATCATCTTTCTAGTTTCTTCTGCAAATGGTTGCAAGTTCAGTGTTGAGAAACTTTATTTTGTTGTTTTAGTAGAAGTGAGCCTACTGTCACACTTCTTTGCCTGTTTTGGTACTTCTTTTTCTTCCAATCCATATTCCAATCTTGTTTGTAATAGTTTTCCCAATGATTGAAACTAAACTTCTGGTGCTTCCAAACCATACATTCTTTGTTTTAAGGTCTAAAAATCTGGACTTCCCTTTCAATAGCCCAAATTCCCCAAAATCCTTTTATCCACATCTGTTATTAACATTCTTGCAATTTTGTTCTGTTACTAACATTCTTATAATTTCACAATTGCAAACTGAATTTGTTCTTCCTCATCTCTTTGCCCAATTAAGGTGCATACACAAGAGTGGAATGGTGATTTGAAATGTTTCCATAAGATTCTTAACCAAAAAATTCAAGATTCCCTACATGATCTTGAAGTGGAAGATTTTCCATTTATTCCATCATATTGTTTAGTATTTCAATAACATGCGAATCTAAAACTCTCATGGACACGTCATTTAGATAGCACTGGATGGTGGATAGATTCCAACATTTGTGGTGCAAACACAAGATTAGACCTCCAATTATATAGGCCTCTGGGCATAAGTGTAAAAAGAAGACGGCCCAACCTTTGTCCTTATGGATGGAGCCTACTAATAATTGGGCCTAATACTTACTAAGCTCAATCATATAATAATTATGATTTCTTTTGAGTATCTTGTTATTTGCTTTTCCTTGCTAGTTTAGGAGTTTAATTTCTTTCTTGCAAGCAAAGTAAGGTTTTGGAACTCTATTTAAGAAACCCTAAGTTCAGTTTTCTAAGACAGAGTCTGATTGATTATAAACTTTCTTTTATTATTATTTTCAGTGGTATGTTATCAACTCCAACCAACCATAGGTGTTGACTCTTAGAGGTTTGCCCTTGCTTGGCGCTAACTCTAAGCAAGTAGATGCTAACTCCTAGGTCCCCTATCTTCATTTTCCTATTCTTCTACTTTATAGGGCATCGTTATAGTTTGTCTTGCATCAAATTTGCTATCTAAGCTCTACTTTGATGAGATTGTCAAAATATATGGTCTTCCCAAGACAACAATGTCTGATAGGGATGTTCACCTCCTAACTTATTTTTGGAAGACCTTGTGGCATTTGATAGACACCAAAGTGAAGTTTACCTTTTGAGTTTCAAGTAGGATATGTATGATTCGTGTTAGACCAACCTTTGGGAGTGTTTAAGAAATTGCAAGCTCGTAGTGCCGGACTGTTCTAGATATTGAAATGGGTCGGCCTAAATGCCTACGTCATTGACCTTACTCATGATTGTGGCATTATGATACAAACCTATGGGTAGAACTCACCCTTGAAAACTGGTTTGCAAGGGAAGAGTGTCAAAGAGCTTATAAACACATGGTTAATCTTGCACTTAAGACATATGGGACACTTGGATCATAACACATTAGCTCTACTTTCCTAGGTCCCCTTATCTTTATTTTTCTGTTCTTCTAGTTTATTGTGCATCATTTTAGTTCCTCCTGTATGAATTTGGCCAAAGATTTCAATAGTTTGTGCTCTAAAATTCTAAATCTAGTGAGAGCAACACATAGGCACGTACATACACTCCATATGTTTAGATATATGTATGACCAGCATGGGGATGAGCCTTGATCTCAGAGTGTCGTATTTTCTGCTTACTTATTACTTCTTAGCATACACAATCTTACTACTTTCATTGATGTGGCATCTGCATTATCAATTACAGTGTCACATAGAGCTCTGCCAGCCATGTTAAAGCATTTCAATAATAGCTATCATTACATTGGTAAATGCATATTTTCATAATAAAACATTTTTTTCTTGTTGACATTGTTTTTGGAGTGTGCTCTGAAGAGTATGCACTTACAAAATTTTAAGTATGTGTATTCATTGTCACTGTCATTGAGGAATTGGAGAAGCATCATCTGCACTAATGTTATATTGCTACAAAATCACCTGCTCAGGCCTTTTATTTTTTTAATGTAAGAACAGATGTTTTTATTGATAATGCTTTTACTTTTTGGAATTTATCTATTGTTAGTTTTGTTCTTACTTGATAGTTGTTATGCTGGTGGGTATCAATGCTTCTATATGATGTTATTTGCCTGATGCACTATCTATAGCCATTTGATTTAGTTTTGCTTTAAAGTGTTAATAACAAATGTTATTTCTTTTTTGACTTCTCAGGCGATGAAAATTTTTTGGATGTTGGACTTGACCATACTAAGGCAGTTCATTTTGGCTACATATCTCCAAAATTGCATGAACTGCTTCAAATTTTCCTATCATTTGGGTAATATAACGACTTTGTTTTTTTTTTTTTTTTGGGGGGGGGGGGGGGGGGGGTGTGGGGGGATAAGAAGTAATAGAACAACTTTACCACTCTAGTAGTATTTAAAACATGACAAAGTCAATTTACCGTTATGTTTGGTTGTTGCAGAGGAGCTAGCCATGTACCATGCCTTATCTTTGTTGATAGAATTGTTACAGCTAAAGTTATTGAAAGATTTGTGAAGAAAGTTACCTGTTTGTCTCATTTCACTGTTTCATATTTAACTGGAAGTAATACAACAAATGATTCACTGGCACCAAAAATGCAAAAGGAAATTTTGGAATCATTTCGCTCTGGAAAGGTATCTGACTTTTTACATCATGGAAACCGACTTATTGGAGAGCTTTGGTATTTGTAACCCTAAATAATCAATGAGTAAACCTTCTATATAGGTCAATCTATTATTAACTACTGATGTAGTTGAGGAGGGGATTCATGTACCAGACTGCTCCTGTGTGATACGTTTTGATATGCCCAAGACAGTCCGGAGTTATGTTCAGTCTCGTGGACGAGCTCGACAAAATGATTCTTTATTTGTTATGATGCTTGAGAGGTGAAGCCTTCTCTTTCTTGTTTGTGTGTGTATTTCTTGTAAATGTTGAAGATTTCGCCTTCAGCATTCTTAATGCATGTCTGTGTTCTCTACTGTATACTATATAGTTTAATTTTACATTGGTTTACAGGGGAAACATGAAACAAAGGAATCAACTATTTGACATCATAAAAAGCGAGTATTCAATGAAAAACACAGCATTAAATAGAGACCCTGATTCATGCAGTTTGAAACCTTGTAGAATTGGGGAAACAAATGCATATTTTGTCAATGCAACTGGAGCATCAGTTAGTTCAGATTCTAGTGTCAGTCTCATACATCGATATTGTGCAAAGCTCCCTGGTGATAGGTATGCTTATGTGATCCTTGACAGTTATTCAACAGTATTCATATACAATAAGTGTTTACTAACCATTTCCTGAAACATTAAGTGACTTCTTTCATATTAATTGGTTTTTATATAAATAGGTACTACACTCCAAAGCCAAATTTTCAGTTCTCAATTTCCAATGGGTTTTATGAGTGTAAATTAATTTTACCTCCTAATGCGGCCTTTCAAACTATAGTTGGTCCCTTGAGCAGTAATTCTCAAATATCCAAGCAACTCGCATGCTTGGAAGCATGCAAAAAGCTGCATCAAATGGGTGCTTTGAATGATCACCTTCAACCTTCCATAGAAGAGCCTTCAGCAAATGATCTCAATATAAATTGCAAGGAATCAGCTTTGGGTGCCGGTATGCATTTTTATGAACATACTATTTGTTTGGTATGATTTGCATTACAAGCATATAGTTTTCAATCCCTTAGTAATATTTATAGTAGCAAATATCTTGAATTTTAATTCAACACAGTTCAGAAGACCAGAATATATATGGCAATAATGAAAATATCCATGGAAAATGCTATTGCTTGCAATCCTATG
The DNA here is from genome assembly GCA_023621385.1 of Quercus gilva. Classification (NCBI taxonomy): domain Eukaryota; kingdom Viridiplantae; phylum Streptophyta; class Magnoliopsida; order Fagales; family Fagaceae; genus Quercus; species Quercus gilva. The sequence continues at coordinate 66,776,326 of CM042481.1, forward strand.
ATATACTTGACCAGAAAACTGATAAAGGATAATCATATATAAAAGTTTCTGCTCATGCATTACATATTATGTGCTTCAGTAACATTACCATGTCCTTCATGAGAGGATACTATTGATTATGTAAGTTTCTTTTTGTCTACTTTTAATTAAGTGCTGAAGTTAGCATTGCATGGTGCTTGATACTTTAGTTATTTCATATATATAAATGTGGATTTTTTGTTTGTCTGTTCACATCCTGATATTTTTTTTCATCTATAAGTTCTGAGGCATTTTGTATTTCCTTTTTTGTTTTTTGTTTTTTGTTTTCCTTTTTCCTTTTTGGTGTTAAGGAACAACTAAAAGGAAGGAATTGCATGGATTAACTAGCATCCGTGCATTATCTGGAACTTGGGGCGAAAAACTTGATGGCACCATATTTCAGGCCTATAAATTTGACTTCTCCTGTACTATTATTAATGAGATTTATTCTGGATTTGTTCTTCTAATCGATTCAAGGCTTGATGATGATGTGGGAAATGTGAAATTGGATCTTTACTTGGTCTCAAGGATGGTTAAGTCTAGTGTTTCTTCTCGTGGGCAAGTGCATTTGGATGCAGAACAGGTACAAATAAAGCTTTTGTACTGCATTTGCGGTTTTTTTGTTGTGGGGGGGGGCTCGGGAGGAGAGGGGGTTAAATTGCTACATTTGATGCTTGTGTGAATGCATTTGTTGTCTGTTTTTTTCACCAGATGATGAAAGCAAAGTGCTTTCAGGAATTTTTCTTTAATGGTTTGTATGGGAGATTGTTTGTTGGATCTGAATCAGCTGGAACAAAGAGAGAATTTCTACTTCAGCATGAAACTACTTCACTGTGGAGCCCATCGTGCATGTACTTGCTTCTGCCACTTGAGACATTGAACACTTCAATTCATGAAAATTTTAGAATCAATTGGACGGGAATCAATTCTGCTGCTTCTGTAGTAGAATTTTTGAAGAAAAACTCCTTTCTGGGTTCTCAGCATTGTAATGGTAATAGAGAAAATTCATCACCATGTAGGATTAATTTATCTCAAACAAAATGCAAGGATGCCAACATAATCAACTTTGCTAATTGTTCAGTCAATGTAAATGATCTTAAAGATATGGTAGTGTTGGCTATTCACACTGGAAGAATCTACTCCATCATTGAAGTTGTGAGTAATTCATCGGCTAATAGTCATTTTGTGGGTGATACATCTGCTGAGATTTCTTTTGAACAGATGCCTAATGGGGTTTTATCAGATTATAATACTTTTATCGACTACTTCCACAAGAAGTAGGTGATTTATCATCCTGTCTTTTGTTTTGCGTTTATTGGCCTATATATTTCCCTGGATATTTTGTGTTTGCATAATATGAACCCTGACCAGGTATGGAATTGCGCTTATGTACCCGGAACAGCCTTTGTTACGGTTGAAGCAAAGTCATAACCCACACAACCTTCTCAAAAATTTTAATGGTGAGGTTTGTTTGTTTGCATTCTTGAAATCTGTTGTAATTCTTTTTCTTGTATATTTTGAAATCTACACATTATCGTTAGTTTCAATCAGATCTATAATCTTTTCATGAAACTTTTGCATTAGTTCTCCTTGTAATATTTCTTAGTTTTGAGATTATGGTTATGATTCGTGAGCATAAGTTGTTCTTGATCTATATACTATATAGAGGGAGACTTCCCTTCAGTTATCCCATAGATACTAGAAAGGCCTTACCTTATGTCATTCTTGAAACCTTTTGAATCTGAATGAAAATATTTCACACACATTCTCCACCACAGTCATGACCTAATCTCATATTATCAGCATCCATATTGCAGCCCTGTTGCTGACTCTTCATAGCCACAGCTCTCTGGTTTTTTTTTCTTGCAACAAAAAATGCCCAGTTCTCTCAGATGCTTCTTTTTTTTTTTTTTTTTTGGGAAGGGTTGAGGGGGAGGGGAGTTAGTATTCAGATGTTGGCAAAGGTAAACTATTAATAGAATCAAAATCTGGCTGATGCATCCTTTGTAAAAGTAAAACGAGGGGACTTAGTCTTAGGCACGACTACACCAGAATAGTTCACAAGGCTAATTAAGGCTCATGCAAATAGACACATGAAAGAAGGTGCCAATTAGTTTATATTCTCGGCATCTAACTGTAATAGAAAATTGATTTGTGTAATGATTACACAACTTTGATTACACTATCTTTTTTTTTTATTTTTTTATTTTATAAAAATATGATTTTACACTATAGTCACACTTTATATTATATTTTCCTCTCACTGCACAGGTACTTCTTGTGATGGCCTAGTTAATGAAAAGACACAAATTCATGTTTTTGTGCCACCTGAGATTTTAGTCTACATCAATGTTTCAGTGGACGTTTTAAGATCATTTTACCTGCTACCAGCATTGATGCACCGTCTGGAATCTCTGATGTTAGCTAGCCAACTTAGAGGAGAGATCAGTTGTCCCACTAGTGACTTTCAAATTTCAAGCTCATTGGTTTGTCCTATTGTTGGATTGATATATTGACTTGAATCATCTAATTTCTAATGAATCATTCAGTGTTATGATGATCTAATTAACATTTTTGTGATTAGATTCTGGAAGCACTGACAACACTAAGATGTTGTGAAAGTTTTTCAATGGAGCGTCTGGAATTGCTTGGGGATTCGGTTCTAAAGTATGCTGTGAGTTGCCACCTATTTCTTAAATATCCAGAAAAACATGAAGGACAATTAACTGCTCGCCGCTCATGGGCTATTTGCAATTCAAACCTACATAAATTAGGAACAGATCACAAATTACAGGTACCTGGAATTATACGTATCTTTTGCTTAGATTCCTTTAATTAATCAGCAATTGTCATGTCCAACTTTTTAAAATAAAATATATATTTACTCTGAGGTGCATCCTATAATCTAAAACTCCCTCTCCTTTCTTCAGTCAAAACTATATGCACTCTCAATTTAAATTCAATTGTATACTGTTAGTTTTTCTTTTTACTTTTTTCCCTCCACACATATAGAAGTGATACGCTTGAAACATATTTTTTTTAATGAAATTTTAAAAATAGCTCTTGATGAGAGAATGAGAAGGTAGCTGTCCCCAGGCAGGGGAAAGAAGGGGATAAATTTGGGACTAGTGTGACATGGAAATTTGTATCATCAACTACCCTTCAAACTGGATGCTATATCTTGTAAATATTCACAGCATTGTTACCAATTTTCTTTGTTCACTTTTGGAACTAACAAGTAATAAAAGAAAAAGGAGCATATTACCAATGCATTCTTGTGCTTTCTTACTATTCTTGTATAGTTGTCCTACTATCTTCTGTTACCTATGCTCATGTTTTCCTGCTAAATTTTCATAAGCTATGAACCCTATCATAGGAGTCTCTTTGCATTTCTGTCAAAAATATGACTCTGGTAGTTAAATTGAAACAAACCAGAAATACTGTGGTCCATGTCTTTGGTTCGTGGTGTAGACAAACTTAGAAACTTGGGTTGAATGCTTGGAATGACCCTTGGATTGAAATTTCTGCACCTAAAAATCTTCAACTTATTTTTTATCAACCAACTCTGTCTTTTATGCTTGGATTGATATTCTGTTCACTTGACAGTCCTGTCCACTCTCTATGAAGTCATATTTGTCTCGTAATTGTTGAAACCATACCGAGGCTTCTTTCTCCATGTAGAAAGAAGTCATTAGAATATTTTGGTGAGAAGTGTTGTAGTAGTAGAAATATTGATTAGCCTTGTGTATGTAATTTGACGGATTTTCTCCCACAAATTTTGGAACGTCCAGTTTCAGCTTTCTGAAGGTTGACAACGTCTCCATTACAAATGGGGTTCTTGACCCCTGTCTTGACCAATTTAAAGGATTTTCTCCCTCAAACGTTTGATAATATGTCCAATGACTCTGTTGCCATCTAACATATCTATTTCAGACATTTTTAAAATCTCTCTTTATAGACATTCTATCCTTTATGGATTTTTTCCAATGATATTGAGACACGCTCTAAACACACATGCACACACATCTATAAGTGATATCATTGGGTGCATGGTGGTACAGTACCTTTCCTGTTCTAAAACCTTTTGAAATGGCATTTTTATTTTTTCTGCTAATCAGCATCATGTTTGTATTTGAATTTCTTGCTTTGGGTAAATGATATTGTTGTTTTGTAAACATGTTTGGAATTTTGGAATGTCTAACATGTGTATATAACCAATTGTACATATTCTTTTAGTATCCTCCATTTCCAACATATTATGTTCATATCCTGCTTTGCCACCCTTCTTTCACTATATATCGGATTCTACATTGGGCTCCATTAGAATAATGGTTAGATGATTAAATCACAATTTCCTAACAACTTAAACTTTAAGGATAAGTAGTCATTTATCATAGTATTAGAGCCGGTGATTCCGAGTTCAAATCATGTCTCCATTCTTCTAACTCCCACTTTAAAAGTAAAAAATCCCATGTGCACATGAAGGGGAGTGGTAATTTATCAGGCTCATTGGTTTTCTGATTTCAAAATACCTAGTTGTCTCACACAACCATCCTTTTATCCTCTGTATAAATTCACTTTAGATTGTTTACTTATATTCAACATAATTTCCTGAGCAATTGAAATGAGGTTATTTCTTATTTGTTAGGGTTATATACGAGATAGTGCATTTGATCCACGTCGTTGGGTTGCTCCAGGACACCGTTCTATACATCCTGTTCCTTGTGAATGTGGTGTGGATGCCTTAGAAGTGCCCTTGGGTGCCCAATTCCAAACTGTAGACATGAAAGTTAAAGTTGGAGTTTGCTGTGATAGAGGTCACAGATGGATGACTTCAAAAACAATAGCTGATTGTGTTGAGGCACTCATCGGAGCATACTATGTTGGTGGTGGATTGGTTGCTGCACTTCACATGATTAAGTGGCTTGGAATTGATGCTGAACTTGAGCCTACATCAGTACTTGAAGCCATTACAAGAGCATCTCTACATTCTTACATCCCAAAAACTAATAAGATTGAAACTCTAGAGTCAAAGCTTGGGTATATATTTTCCACCAAGGGTCTGTTACAGGAGGCCGTAACACATGCATCTGAGCAAGAAGCAGGAGTTGGCTACTGTTACCAGGTAGCAATGAAGTCTCTGCAAGACTTTGTATTTTATTGAATTTGCTCTCTTTCTGTCTCTTTTAATCTAGAGCAAGCAAAAGGACATCTAATAGGTTTAAAACAACACTATAGATGTCTGATGCACTAATGTTTCAGAGAGTTTTTAGCTGATAATATGTATACCTCTGTCAAAAAAAATTCTGTTAGGGTATATACACATACATTCAACTGTACTTTAGAATGTGAAAGCTTACATGCTCCCTCTCTCTCTCTCTCTCTGGGATATGCAAAAGTGAAAACAAGATGATGTAGATGCAGGATTTTGTCTCTATGAAATTCCGTAAGAAATATCTTTTATAACATCGTGAATTTTTTACAGAGGCTGGAATTTCTTGGGGACTCAGTATTGGATCTGCTAATTACCTGGCATCTCTATCAAAGCCACACAGATATTGATCCGGGCAAGTTGACCGACTTGCGTGGAGCTGCAGTTAGCAATGAAAACTTTGCCCAAGCTGCAGTCAGAAGAAACATTCAACCACACCTTCGACATTGCTCTGGGTTACTTCTTAGTCAAATAGCAGATTATGTGAGGTCATTAACTGAATCTACTGAAACCACTAGGACACTCGAAGAACCAAAATGTCCGAAGGTAAATTCTTATACTGCCTATTTTTGCTTTCTTTTTAATGAACTGCACTACTTGTCTAAAACGTATAAAAATTTAACACATGCCATATGCATCATATACTCAAAAATTTATTTCTTACAAATTGTAGTTGTTAGAGCCAGTATATGTGAGCTTGATATTCACTGTCAGCCCAATATTTGACAGCTAAAGCTTTTGAGACCAATGGTTTACCACCAGTAGTTGCATAGGCTATTTGGCTAATATACTTCTTCATGGATTGCCGCTTTGTGAAATGCATCTTTATTTTTGCAATTAAGAGTTTAGAGTGACCATTCTTATTCTGTTACAGGCTCTTGGAGACATGGTGGAAAGTATTGCAGGGGCTATGCTTATTGATACCAAGCTTCATCTTGACGATGTGTGGAGAATATTTAAGCCATTATTATCTCCAATTGTGACCCCAGATAATCTAGTACTGCATCCCTTGCGTAAACTGAACGAATTATGTGACTCTCTTGGGTACTTTAAAAAGGAAATATTTAATGAGGGAGAAATTGTGCATGTTGAGATTAGGTTACAACTTGAAGATGAGCTATTAACTGGGGAGGGATATCATAGGAACAGAAAAGCTGCAAGAGGACAAGCAGCTAAGAGTGTATTGAAGAAACTTGAGGTTTGTTGGTGCTCTATGCCTGGATGCTAGTATTTGAATACCTGCTTTTATACATATATGTGCGTATTCTTTTTCCAAAATGTAACTTTTTAGCGCACTTGATCTTTTGTTAGATCAATTTCAAAGCTATTTTAAAAGGAACTTCCAGACCCTGTGCAAAGAATGAAATACTTAATTCACCCCCCCCCCCCCCCCCAACCTTTTATCAAGAATATCTTTAAGTAGTTAAAAAAGGACATGTCAATAAACAAGGTAGTGGAGAGTATGACTTTGGATAGCTTAGAATGGCAAAAAAGAATACACATGGATAACCCTAATTAGTCTGTGGAGAATAATACATAACCAATCATAAAAATTTAGGTTTAATGCTTGGTTGTTATTGTTGTTGTTATCAAGAGTATTGTGATATTCGATTTAGAATTTAAGGGTTTATATTATATAATATGAAACCTTCATAGATAAGATTTCTGTTCTAAATGCAGAGTCCAGACCTCCAAACAAATAACTTTAATTTCTAGATAGATGTTTGCCAGATGCTTTGGTGAAAAAGAGTAAATGTCACATATCTCAGATTGCTGAGCACATGCTGCATGTATCAGATTAATGTCTAACTTGTCATCACCAATATTTACTATAGCTGTAATACTTTTTGCAACAGAACAAAGGAATTTTTGACTCCCACTGTGATTTCAAGAGGAGAACGGGTTGTCCTGGTCATACTAACAATTCATCATCCCAAGACATCGATATTAATAGCTGCAGAAAAATATCCGATGAAGGTTCTTCAGAGTCAATAATCCAAATAAAGCAAAAAACAGCTGAAACCCAATTGCCTGCAGAGTCAACTACAGATGCTTCTCTAGGCCATGACTGTTCCAAGAAAACCCGCAGTCCCAATATTGCCACCCCAGGTCTGCGCCATTTTTTTCTTCTTTTTCTCATTTTGATACTTAAAAGTCAGTGATCCACAAGATCACAGAAGATAGTGATCTAAAAGGACCATTTATGAGATTAGAGTATATTTTATCCTTTATTTCTTCACTAGAGTATTAGCTAAGCCATGATCCTTGCAGTTATCTCTCTCTTTAATTCTTAAAATAAGACCCGGTGGTCTTCCTGCCTTATTCCAGCTTACCCTTCAAAAAATGTGGGAAAAAATTTCAGGCTAATTTAGTAATGGGTTCTTTTTGCAGTTATTGAGTCAATCAACCTCAAAAAAGGAGGACCCAGAACCACTCTTTTTGAAATATGCAAACGACTGCAATGGCCAATGCCTACATTCAAACCAACAGAACACAAATCAAGGTTAGTTTCATATATGCATATCATGATCATGTTCAAGTTATACTTACGAGGTGTAACTGTTGTCAATGTTACACGACTTAATAACTTGCTATTGGAAGAGTTTTTTTTTTTTTTTGGGTGGGGGGGGTGGGGAACAAATACACGATTAGAATGCATTGCTTCTTTATACCATCCATATTTGCAAAATATCAAGATGATCAAATATCAATACCTTCTTAGCTATAAAATGTTTAAATTTCAAATTTTTATTTACTTCTAGACTATACAAATGAGTGAATAAATTGGATAGTAGATAGAATCTAATTAACAAAGTTGGCATGTATATTATCAAGAAAGAGAGTATGTAATCTAATAATGTGATTTTCAAAATATTAATCCAATAAAAAGTTTTAAGTAGTGTAAAGACTAACATTGATAAATAGTTATAGCTATTATAACTTTATCATGAGCTATATATTACTCCAGTAACGTTGATTCTTTTGGTTTTGGCCTAACTATTATCTCCTTTCCTTCCTACAGAACTCCAATTGAATTTGGTGAAGGCCCTGAAAGAAGAACAGGTTTTAATATTTTTGTTTCCCAAATTAGTATCCACATACCAAACTCTGGGATTATCACGTGCACAGGAGATCCGAGAGCTGATAAGAAGAGCTCATTTGACTCTGCAGCACTTGTCATGCTTAATGAGCTTGCACGATTGGAAAAACTTGTGATTGCTGACTCCTAACTGCTTCACTCAGAAATGGTGGATGACATCATATGACTTTACCACATTACATTCTCTCAAATTGGAGTTATAGTTGATAGAAGGCCAAATGTTTCTGAATTCTATCCTTGCTTCCTAAAAATTTGATTTGAGCTTTCCGTCAACTAATTATGCACTGAACCTCCATTCAATGTTCGTAGTCACGTATGTTAAATAATTGCTTGGCCATAGGGCTCTATCTTGCTTTTAAGACAAATCAATTCCTCGTGCTGCAAGTGCTATGCATAGAGCAAAATATCCCTTTACGTTCACCATTGATGATAAGATACACTACAATTAGAATCAAAGTTAGGTTATACAAAATTTCTCCAGTGCCACTCTGCTTGATTTTGCAGGTTTCTTTTGATTGTATCTAATTCTAGTGCCACGTTGAAAAATTTCGCCCACCTTCAATTTCTATAAATCCGCATCTCCAATTATACTACATTATTAGCGTTTGGTTTCCTAGGCACAAATACCTTTTTAGGTTCAATTTGCAGGCTACAATACAAATATCAATAAAGAGGGGAAAAAATAGGCTTTAAGCTCAATATTTATTCCATTATTACTCCAGACCATAAATAGAAACACATTGATATCTAGTTAAAAAGCCTCATGGCAATGTTCGGTCCCTCATGAGAATACATATTATATTCACAATAAAAAGAAATGCTCTGAGCTGTGTGGTTATATGCGATTAAGTGGTTCTTAAAAAGAGTTAAAAAGGAGGTTACCCGAATTCAATGTATTGCAGAAGTCATTATCAAACGGATGAAAAAAATAGTTGCTTATCTACCAAATGAATGAGAGAGAGAGAGAGAGAGAGAGAGAGAGAGAGATTGATTCCTTCAGGCTCTGATTCTAATAAAAGAATAATCAGGTCTCTTTTTAGATTAGAACCAAAAATAGGGGAGGGTTGGGAGGATTTTTGTACTTTGTTAAGAGGGGTGAATGTCTCCTAATTTATCACTGCAATTTCAGAGAATAAAAATGGAATGAGTCATCCATCAACGCAAAGAAATCTGCGATGACACATTTCTTAAACACCTTTCTTTTTCTGCAATCAACACATCCTTTAGAGTGTTGTAGAACATTATTAGTCTAACTTCCAATGGCAACTCACTGTACAAATAAATGAAATAAGAATTCCAAGATGAGTCAGATTTTTAAAACTAAAAATAAAAAATAATTTAAAATAATGCAACAGTAAGGTTTCAGGTGAAAATTGTTGCAGCACACAGCCTCTGCTTCTGTAAATGTGCAGTTGGTATGGTATAAAAGTGAGGTCAAGTATCATACAGTATACCAGTCCAAAAAGAGAGTAACAAAATAAATATATAGTACTATGTACACGATCAGAGACATATTCGCATATGCTTATCTAAAAGAATGGTCTCAAATAACCCTGTGGTTTCCTCTCTTTGGTGGATAAACCGGTAACTGGCAACTCAAAGAACCTGAGAAAAATGCAAATGAGGAGATTCATTAATGAGAGGCAGAGAGCGAGAGACAGAGGATGATCTCACATCAAAAATTGTAGAAGAGATAGTCACCTAAAAATGACAACCTTCCAAATCTGCTTATTCACCTTGCATGAGGAAGTTATTGCATTTTTCAGAGTCAAAAGACATCATGAAAAGCTCTCTCAAAATAATTTATTCATCTTCCTGGGGCATAACATTTATAATTTCTTGGCCAACAAGAATTTGCCCCCTGCTATTGGCAAAAAATAAATCTCATCAGCATGTGGTCGCTATTTAATGATTCAAACAAGTATTCAACCACTTAATCAATCACACATTAGTAAAAAAGAACAACATACAGCAAATTACACAGGTCTATCAACATAATAAAATTTAACAAACTGATAAATATTAAACTAATGTTAATATTCAAAAACAATCCAAAACTAGAATCATAACTAGGACCTAAGATAAAAGAAATCATATTCAGTAAAATGCTTTTATATCTTAAGCAAACACAAGGTAGGAAAGTATTGATGAATCCAGCCTCCCAAAGCTTATCAATTATAATAAGATACAGATTTAAGGTTTCTCTTGAATAATTGAAGTTGCTTGTACCAAAAATAGTCAGATTTATCTTTATATCCGTAGGCCACAATCAAATTTCTATAACCAACTAAAAGATGCACAAATTTTCATGTTATCTTTGGAAAACTAATGGGACAAAACAAAATTCTTTAGCTGGTAGATAGTATAACCATCTACCTTGTGAAGATTGCCACAATGCTGCATAGCCTTGGAGATCATCATTTCAATATTAATATCCTCCCCATAGCCAAAAGCCATAAGAATCAAGTGTAAGCTGTCCAAAGGGAGGAAAAAAAGGGGCAGCTTTGATGAACACTCCTAGTAGGGGACTCTAATTGTTCATCTTTGTTTAACATTGCCTAATCTTTTACATTAACAGTTCAAGGACATCCCAAACTCAAGTCTGGCCTGAGGTGCCTCTCAGGTTTTACGAAGCCAACAATAAATTATCATTCTCCAGTTATGAGCCAAGTAAACAAATCTACCCTTCAGGAAGCTTTTGGCTCAACTTCCATAAGCTCCTTACTTGCATAAACTTCTTTTAACTTGCAAATTTGAATATAAATGTTCTCAATTTTATTTTTCCAAGGAAAATGTGAACTTACTGTCAAGCTGTTCTCCTTTAAATTTTCCAGTGAGTCAGCAAGCTCCACTTGCTTTGATGCAGTTGCAAGTAGTGCCTACAAATGAAGATGACAAACACAAAAAAACAAGAAACTTAGTTGAACAGGAACTATATTTTTCAGAACAATTCATGTTTGGGAGAGAAGGATAATTTACTTTCTTTGTCTTCTGTAAGTCATATTCTATGGATTTGATACGACTCAGAGATTCCCGAAGCATATCATCCTTTTCTTGAGGAATTTTTGTAGGTTTGCTAACCAGATCATTTACCGTGGTTTCTAATTGCTGCAACCTCTTCCAAAGTGGGTCCTCTTTGATTGACCGTGAACTGTGCTGCTCTTGCAGTCTTAAATCAACAAGCTGGGGCTTTCTATTGTTTTGGGGTTTGCTATTGTTACCTAAATGATTTTCTGCACGCTGCGCTGCAAAAAATCTCCCCAACCAAGGTAGTACTAGATATATACATCCTAATATTTTTAGTATGATGTGAAACACTAAATTTGTTACATAGGGAATGAACTTCAACGGCCTTCTTGGTTGACAATTGTTGGTTGAATCACCTGTCACAAGCACCAAGCCAGGAGGATGTAAAAGAATGTTGCATTAGCAAATATCTAAGTAGCGAAATTTTTTATTTATTTTTCTTTCATAAGAAGTCACAAGATCTTTATGGAGCTTTTGCACTGAGAAAGTGAAAAGCAAAGTAACAAGTTCACCTCCCCACCAGATAAATCAACTTAAGCAACAATGAGACACTGACTTCATAGACATTTGTTTTCAAGTCCATCTGATTGGGACCTTAGACAAAACTAGGCATATTTTACATAATTACTTAAGAAAGTTTTTCATTATAGAAAATTCAAATTGGAAGCCCCCATGTAATATGTTTAATTGACATGACATGAATTGATTGGACCAACAAGCACATGTGACTTAACAACCGCCTCATCAATATGAAGGAAGGACTAAATTTAAAGCACTAATAACGTTAGGGACTAAAATCCAAAATTTTAAACATAAGGAGGCAAAATCAAATTAAACCCAAACTTAAATGGTGCAATTGCAATTAAGTCTTTTTTTTCTTCATAATTTAATAGTTACAATGGGAGAGGGGGGATTTGAACCCTGGATATCTCTACTAGAAACACCAAGAGGTGCCAAAATGAATTCTTTCTTCTCCTAATTAAAGGACAACTTCAGCTGAAAGCCTGGCCCTTCAGCCCTGAATGTCCTAATTGAGCCTGGACAACAGGACTTAGGCTGCCCAACACATTTTCCTTACTACTGCTTTAATATTGGACTTATTAAAGAATGCAGAAAGTAGGAAACAGTTCAATAACTACTTAACAAGTAGATTTTAACCAATGTCAAACTACCGTACAAGTAAATCATGAAAGTAACTTGCTGTAAACCAATAATCAAAACCAACACAAATTTTAATGATTAGAAGTTCTGTGTGATAACCTACTTGTTAAACAAGCATCTTCAAGCCTTACAGCTCCACCAACTGGTTCAATCAGGTTGCAGCTAGATGCATGGTCACTGTTCCTTTCCTGATACATAAAATAGGTACAGAGCAAGCGTTACAGAAATGACTTGATATCTATGCATAGGTACAATCAAAGTCCAAGATTTACATTTAAAATATATATATATATATATATATATATATATATGTGTGTGTATATAGAATAACTCTATTTAAAAGAGCTAGTTCAAATACAGTGTCATCAAGTGGACACACATAAGAACGCATATCCTCACAGAAATTATACCACCATGTTGTAAAAAACATAGTGGTGAAGTGAAAAGGCCTCATATGATGGTGCTTTCTATGGACTAAATGCATCCTATATAATGCTGATTCCAGCCATTGATTTTATCATTCCAGATAAATTTAGCGTGCGTTTGGCATCGGCTTAAAAAGCCAACTTTTTTTACTATATACCTTATTTTTGCTACTATTCAACTTATTTTTGCTACTATTCATAAGTCCCATTGCACTTTTTGGTACTATTTATAGGTTCTACTGTACTATTTCAGCTACCTTTTAGCTTTATTTACATTACTTTCAGCAAAGAGTTTTCAGTTTCAGCTAAATAAGCTGTTCCCAAACAGACACTTAATGAAATGGTGGAGCAAAAAGATTCTTTGTTCTTAGGGTAACCAAAGATGCTTCAAGAGTTGAAGAAAGTATCAAGTACAAAAGTTGTTATCCTTTAACACTTCAAAACTCAAGGTCATGTTTTCTCCAACCATGTAGAATGATGCAAGGAATGCTGCCAGAATTAGAGCTAAATAGATTTCATTTGGCTAGAATTTTTATCTTTATTTTATTCCTAAATTTTATGTAATTTATTATATTATTTCTTTCCTTAGTTTTTGTAATCCTGAAAGCTCTATTTAAATTCTCCAGGGAAAGATTGTTGGACATGTTGAATTTGATGAGTAATACTAAATTGAGAACTTCTCTTTAGCCTGGTGCTAATTCTAGCCAACCTTACCGACTAATTCCTAGGTTTTCTATCTTGCTTGGTGTTGATTCCGAGCAACTCTAGGCGATGATTCCTAGGTTTATTTTTATTTTCTAATCTTATTGAATTTGTCCTACATCAAAATATCTTCATTGGGAGATAATAAATAGAGACTATTAGTTAAGCACCATTACACTTGATCTTAGCCAAAAGGCTGAGAAAGGAATTACTATTAGTTACGCACTATTAAGATCAGTTCAGTAAAACAAAGGCTAATACAGTAACCAGGAAGGACAAAGAAAACTAACTTCAAGTACACTCATTTCATGACCAACTGGCATTCTCTGCCTGACGCCAGAAGCACTTGTTGTCATGAGTAATTTCGACCCAGCAGCAGATATTTCACCATGTGCAACCTTTAAAAATAAATAATAATGTGAGAAAACAATATATGACTAGGAAGGTGATAGAAGACAGTGTGAAAACTTAAGTCACCTTGGAGGAAAAATCATCATGATCAGAGTAACTTTTAACTCCTCTTAGATACATTGCTTCTCCAGCATGTACCAGCTGTAAATAGAAGTGACAAAGGATGATTCAAGATTTTAGATATGGCATTGGTTTGGGTCATTGACATTGACATCTCCTCAGATATCAATATTAGTAATGAACAGTGTTGTCAACTGACTAGGAACTTACTTTCACTATTTCTCGATCATTCCAAGGCCCCTTGTCAGATCTAAGACAACCACCTTCATTTGGGCATGAGCAAGTTCCACCAAGAAAATCTGGTAGTTGGCTGTTTTAGCAGATAAATGTTCAAATAATTTTTGTAATGAGTAATAATAACAGTATGCTTGTAATTAAATAACAAAAATACTATGGTAAATGGTAAAAGTCAAGAAGGAATCCCAAACCTTGAGTCTATAGCCTCCAACAACTTACTATGGAATCTGCTGCCTAAAACCTGTGGAATTAGTGAAAGAACAACTAGTGATGAGTTCATATGGTCTCCAAAAGGAAAAAAACACGAATATAACAAAAGAACTTGTACATGTATCTTCGAAGTAGTCCTTGGGTCTAGAAAGCTTTTTGCTGTATTCCATAGTAGTTTGAACCCACTACCAGCATTAACAATGAACATCTGATGTAATGTCTGTAGAAAAAATGCTAATATCAGAAATGATTTGCAGATTCATAATCCAAGAATTCACATACTACATTTCTTTAGTTTCATATGCTATTAAACCACCTCAGGATAGTTATCACCATCAATTTTCTGCATGTGCATAACAAGATCATGGGCAACCTTGCCAAAGCTAACCCAATTCTGCAAAAAAATAAAAAGAAACGGAGCAATGAGAAGCAATGATATTGTACAAACATATGCAGAGGTGAAATAGATACAATAGTAAGCTCAAATTACCAGCCCTTGCACGTCCAGTACCGTCGTTGTAGAATCTATGTGTCTCTTGGCTGCAATGGAACATGCTGGGAACTTCTCACTGAAGACCTTCTCAAACCCCTGAACATGATACTTTAAAAACCGGTCCACCGTAGTGACATTCATCAGCTTGCCAAGTTCAATTTTACCAAGTCTTTCAATATAAACAGGTCGCCCCGCTTTGTCTACACCATGGTAACCATGTGGATACCAACGCCGAACTTCGTCATATTCATCATATACAAAATCCTAGACATAAGTCATTACAATGCAGAATCTGTAAGAGTTGGAAACATTATCATAAATTACTACTAATACAAAAGGTAGTTCAGGAAAAAATTTCAACAATAATACTACAAAGGTTTAATCCCAACCAAAAACAACATGCCTTGACTGCCCATTCTGAATCCTGACATTGGCCAAGACTCTTTAGCTTCTATATGTTAAGACCATTCTTCTTATCAAATTCATATTTAGGAGAAACCCTGATGACATATTACCTTTAGAAAAGAATCTACTCCAAATTCTTTCCTCCAGTTAAGCATTTCAGCCCACATATAGAGAGTTTTATCCATGTCAAACTTCCTTGCCTTTAGAAACCTGCAGCAAGATATCATTAAGTAGAATAAACAGGAAGACAAAACATAATATGCATTAAAAAAACACTTATTCAGGAAACTAAATCACATGGTATTACTAATAACTCATGATTACTTCTAAAATAATGATATATAATAGATATAATTAAAGATTACATCCCCCCCACCCCCCACCCCCGTGGTGTAGCCCATTTGCACCTTATCTACCAATGATTTAAAAAGTAGCACTTTACCCACTCGATCCATGAAAAAATTCTAAATTTTTCCTAATGTTCCATGATTTGGTTGTCAAACCCCAAATTTCTCAATCCTCAAAATATAATGTTCAATTTTTTTTTATGTTAGGAGCTTGTAGTAGTACTCTGGAATGATAAGTAAATTGAGATTTCAAGTCAGCCAAACAAATAAAAATTTAGTGTACACCTGTATACATATATATATATATATATATTTTTTAATTTTATGAAAGGTTAAATTTCAGGCATTAACTTTTTCGAGTAATGCTATGCGATTGCGTTTGGATTAGTTTTTTCTTTTCTTTTTAATTAGCTTATTAGCTTATGTATAATAACTATTTAAACACATAACTTTTTTCTAGCTACAACACTATAATTTTGCCAAATTTGAGGAAATGTGCAAAATAAGCAAGCTTGGGGTTTGACTTGGATCAGGAGCACTGTACATGACAGTGATACAACATGTCCAAATGTCGGTGGTCTCGTATCCCATCCAGTGCACCCATAAGCTTTGCAGAAAATAGCTAATATTCCAACGCAAGCGAAGTAGTATACAGTACAACTATTGAGAGAGGAGGAGGACCCATAGCCGACCCCAAAATTTAAGGCTAAAAGGCTTGGCTATTGAGTCCTGTTGTTATTAGCTAATATACTAGCTTTTAAAGTCTCACTTTCTGCATAATACAACTGTGATTTTGACCTTTTCAGCAAACAACCAAAAAAAAAAAAAAAAAACTAATCCAAACGCAATCGGATTTATCAAAATTAAGCTAATAATAGTAAATACTGGAGCAAATAAACAATGGTTAGAGAGAGAGAGAGAGAGAGTTATACCTAAGCAAAGTGTGATAATCATCATGGGAAGGTGGGAGGAGATCTTTGGCGAGCAATGTCTGTCGAAACGCGTTGACAGCTTCTTCCTCCTTGGAATCACGAACGTCGTTGATCGAAATCGAAGCGAATCGGCAATCGGCGACCTTGTTTCCGCGCTTTCTAAGAGATTGAGAGAGGGAGATCGAAAGCCTAGAACCAGAACAACTACCACTACCACTACCACCACCGCCATTCATTATAACCTTCTTCTTCGTCCTCTTCTTCAGAGATCTGACTCGAACCTTTCGCCTCTCGTCCTCAGACGCTGTCGTTTCAGCCTCGCAACAACTCTTTCCCTTCCTTTCCACTTCTTCAATCGACGCCGCCACTTCCTCTACAAAATTTTCCAAACAAATCAAAATCCAAATCAAATTTTGTAACCAATATATAAAAAATAAAGAATTGTACCTGGCATTGTGAGAATCGGAATTCAATTTGTGATCAAAGGTCTGCATTAAAACAAAAACAAATAAGATCCGCATAATTAGCCTCTAGATCTGCTGATATCTGACATTGACGATCAAAGCCAAAAAAAACAAAAAACGAGAATCAGAGAATAGTGAGAATAAAAAAAGAAAACGCACCGAATTCACAAAAAAATGAAATGATATATGGTGTAGGTGTAGCTCTCAAGAATAGTAAATAGCTGCAAAGAGAAAGCCAGAGAGAGAGAGAATAAAAGTTGCTTTGATAATACGAAGGAATTTTATTTTTCTCTCTGTTGAAATTTTTTTTTTTTCTTGTTTTTTAACTTTCAGGTAGAAATATGAGTGCTGAGCAGAGGAACGTAGCGCAGAGAGAGAAAGAGAGAAAGAGACAGAGTCAGAGAGAGAGAGAGAGGATGTCGTTGTCAAAGCGTTACAAAGGAGACGTAGCGTGCAACGGCCGCTTCAGATCTTTTGTTTAGTTTTTATTTACATAGCGCCGGGCTGCTTCGCTCCTGCAACTTTTTGTTGTTTCCTCTGTTTGTTAACTTTTCTTTTTAGAAAATTATTCCTTCATTAACTTTTGGTGTTAGATATATGGTGCCGGTGTATTTTTGGCATCAGCTAAAAGGGCATTTTCGTGCAGTGAGGCATATCCCATCAAAATTGCAAACTAAACTAGACCAAGAAAAAAACATAAAAACATGCCTACATTCGGTGTAGATTTTTGTCTAAACAAATTGTATCTTGTTACAGTCATCAACTTGAACATTTTTTTTTCTCTCTCTTTCTCCATTGCTAAATAAAGAATGAGATGTAGTGCATGTAATGTAAAATAGATAAAATGACTTTTTAATTATTCAATTTTTTTTGGGGTTAAAAATGGGCTACAATATACTTGTAGTTGAAACATGCAAAAGTAGTGTGGAAATAATGTTACTATTACACCTTAATACTTATTTCAGAACCTTATCAACAAGATATCAATCTATTTGTACTAACTCAAAATGAAATAGTTATAATGTATGAAAAAGCAAGGAAGTGAAAGGGATTCTCCCTTCTCTTCAAAATGCTTAACCCCTACCTAGATACATACTATAACCTCGAATTCAAAAAGAAAGGTTATGAATGCATAAATAACACTAAGTTGAAATTTAGATATGAATAGTACATTAAGTTCTTTTTTTTTTTTTTTTTTTTTTTTTTTTTTTTTTTTTTTTTTTTTCAGTCTTCTAACTCTACTTTCGTTCAATTGAAATCTCTAAGTTTCAAATTTATTCAATTAAAAAATTTTGTCAAATTTTGTTTAAAAATTCCCTTAAAAAAAATATTGTTTTCACATAAAAAAATCTATAAAATTAATAATAAAAAAATTATAGACTTTTATGTAATTCTTTATTTTTTTAAATATTTTTTTCATTAGTTTTTTTTTTTTTGAGTTCATATTTTTTTCATTAGTTAATTACATACATAAACTCAAACTTAAAGGGTATACTTTGCATTTTAACCTTAAAATAACTATGAAGTTTAAGGGTCAAACATATAATTTAACCTTGAAACTTTTAACATCATGATTTTATGTTATGTAAATTTTATCATTTTACTTATAAAGATTTCATGAGATTCTTAATTCTTTTAACAAATTTAAAATAAAAAAAAAAATACAAGACATACAATCCTATTTCGTTGTATATATTTTAACTACAAAAATAAGCAAATGTCACAAAATAGACCTCACTTTAGAAAAATAAAATAAAAATAATGCTCCTTTTTGTCCCAAAAAAACCCACGTGTGGAAAAAGTCTAGTTACCTGTTTTCTTTTTCAATCATTTCTGTGTTTTTTGTGGGACTGTCGTTCGTCGACGGAACGGGAAGCAAGCGCCGAATGAAGACGGCGTTAGCGTACGCGTACGGAGCGCAAGAGCTGGGACCGAGTTTTTGTCACGGACCACTAGTTGTTTGCCACGTGGAGATAGGTGCTGTTGCCACTCTTTCTCTTATTTTTTTGGAAAGATATTAAAGGGCGTAGGAAATAGGAATAGTACTACCTACGTAAACAACTATTTCACATCATATTTAGCGGCCAACTATTAGTTTTTTTTTTTGGGTAAAATCGGCAAAGTGGCAAACAATTAGTCTATTACTAGTTTATACTTATTTCATTACTTATATCATATTTTTATTTAAAAAAAATTTAGATCACAAACTTTTTTTTTTATCACAATTGTGACATGGTAGCCTATAAATGATGGACAAAAAATAGTAGTTTTATCAGGTGTGGCAAATTTTTAAATGCACAATAATTTTACAACAAAGTCATAGGTAACAAACTATTAATAGTTTTTATTTGGATCTACTACCGATATTACTCTTTTATTTAGAGAAAATCTAATACCATAAATTTTTTTACCAAAATTGTGATGTGGCAACCTATATATAAGTGATGGAAAAAAAATTGTGAATTTATGTGAAAGTGATAGATAACTATTGTCTACCACGTCCAAATTGTGGTAAAAAAAAATGTTATGTCTACAATATTTTTACAATACTTTCACAACAAATTATAAGTAGCAAATTATTACTCGTTGTTATTGATAGGATAAAAAGTAATTTAAGTGGTAGGTTCAAATTAGAATTGTTATGAAAATGTTGTGGATGTAACACTTTAAAAAAAAAAATTGTTCAAAGTTTGGTAATAAACTAGGTTGTAGTCTAAGGCTACAATTTGATTCAATAGTTTTTAATGGATATGAATTTTGACAAATTCACAATTAAATTACATTTTCTTCTTATATTTTCTATTCTTGCAAAATTTATAGAAGACCAAAGATCTTCTAAATCAATTGTTTAAATTTTAAGTATTTGTAGTTTAAAATTATGAATAAAAAATAAGTTTATGAATCAAAGTATAAATAATATCCTATTGACATGAAACTTGATATGTGTTTTTAAAAACATAAAAAAAAAAAAAAAAAAAAAAAAACATTTAATCCAACTGTGAGAATTTCAGAGTATGTAATTATGTTGATTTTTTTTAATGAGAATTATAATATGAGACTACAACCAAATTTGCAACTAAATTTTGTAAAAAAAAATTGTGATCGAAGTTATGGCAAAAAAAAAAAAAAACAATTACAGTTCCAAAACAATTCTTTTACTTATGGGTTCGGTTAATGTATGTCTTTAGGGAATACATTAATAATCTATTTTTGAAAATATTTTATATGGAATTGAAAAAACTATCAAAAAAAAGTTAAATAACTCTTTCATTTTTCTATAAAAAAATTCCTAAAATAAGCATAGGATTAATAAAACCCTTTATCTATATTACTATTGAAGGGGCTTCCTTTGTTTGGGATCCTCATTTTTTTTAATTTAAAAATGCTCATGTATCCCTATGTTTAAGTAGATAACAAACTAAAAGACAATCCCCAAAAAATACAACTCTATCTCTCACTAAAACATTATTTAAAAATAGGACTACTCTTCTGTTGATTTTTAAATTTCTTTATCCACTTATAAATTAGATTCTCAAAATAAAATTTATATATATAAAATATAAAATAAAATAAAATAAACAAATTCTTTTTCTATAAAATAAGACCACTAAAAAAAAAAGTATCATTCCGCGCGTGAAAAAATGTGTGATGAGGCTACTTACCACTAAAAAGTTGACTTCAACTTTATTTTAAAAAAATGGATGTAAAAAGTTAGTGGGATGAGAAATGATATGTCTACAATATTTTTACAACAAATCCTAAGTGGCAAGTTGTTACTGCTTGTTATTATTAGGGCAAAAAAGTAATCTTAGTATTAGTTTCAAATTTGAACTAATAACATCTAACCACCTGTGATTTGTTGTAAAAATATTGTAAAATTGTTGTAGACGAAGCATCATTTTAATAAAATATGTGTGTGAAGTTTTTTTCTAGAGATATTTTAATAGGTCAATAATGATTTTTTTTTTTCCAAATTGATTTGACTAAAAATTTATATTTTTTAATGTAACAGCTCTAAAATGAGGTGTTATTTGTCACATTTTTTATAATTGGGATGTTGACTTCAAGTTTTTTAAGTAACTAGTGATATGCCATGCTTTGCATGATTTAAATTGGCTTAAAAGTCATTACATAAAAAATTAAATTTATAAAAGACGATGTATTTTTGTGGGGCCCTAAGTGTCAAGGTGCATGGCCCAATCCACAGCCGGCCCAAGGCTCGCACCAAGGAAAGCACGGGTCGAAAACAGAGGATGGGCCCTGAGCTTCAAAAGGGCCTGCCCGAAGACGCCTATGTCCTCGGCCAGGTTACGTGGACAAAGGGAAAATATCCTTCCCCCACTGAAAAGTGTCTCACCAACATTCTGGCCTCTTTAAATGATGATATGACTAATAAACCTAGAGACTTCAATCACTTCAACTTTTAAAGTACGCCAGAACGTCTGGGAACTAACATAAAACCTGAAAAAGTAGGCGATAGGACAGGCCCTAATGCACAACGTCCGGATAATTGGCAAATGGACGGTTAAGATCAGAAAAAAGGAGGCTATATAACGAAAAATGATCCCCTATCTATAAAGGGAAAAAAGCCAGAGAGAGGGGTTGAATCTCTTCAGACTGAGCCGAAGAGAAGGAAACACCCAAAAACACGGCCAATATCCCCATTGAGGCCCGAGAAAGATCACAACCGTGATTCCCCAGGGAACCTTTGATTCTTACCAAAATTACATAAAAGGTTTGGACACTGGCTGTGCCATCGTTTTCGTGAGTGCCTACCCCTTTTTTATCCATGCTCTACAAATTCTATTGTTTAGGGTTAGCCACCAATTTTTGGCCCTACAATTTTATTGTTACATACTTTTTTAACTGAACATACCATTTTATTTTAAATATACAATGATAAATGGTAGTGTGTTTTAATCTCTATCTTTTATTTAATTAATGGGTGACATAATAGTCTTTCATTAAAACATTTCAGTTAAAAAAATACTAGAGATAAACCAAACACCTTTAAGAAAGATGGTCATTGAACTACCAAAAGTATTAATGGGGAATTAATTGTCTTCATAAATGAGATTTATTTATTTAGTTTTCTTCACCACGTTTTTTTTTACAACAAATTATATGTAATTTAAATATCCATTTTTACAACTCATGGCTTTTAAGTTACTATGGAAACTTTTTTTTTTTTTTGACTGGCACTAAGGAATCTTTTATTTTGGAATAAAAATGGAAATATTTATGATGCAATTTAAGAAGTTTATAGTGGATAATTATTAAAATGATGGAATTGATAATACAAATTTAAGTTTTTTTTTTTTTTTAAAAATTTATTGGTGACACAGCAATATGATTGACACATGCCAATAGTTTTCTGCCATATGGTGTTTGAGAAGTGACATGTACTAATAGTTGTCTACCTTGTGGCATTTGAGATGTGTCATTATTTTTTGCTTTGTGAATGAAACATGTGTCACCATTTTGTGTATCCGCTAGTTTGTGGAATCCAACTCTTATAATATATTATAGATAGATAAATAGAAGTGTAAAATTTTTTGGGATGGTTTGCGATAAATAATGATTCTAAAAAGTTAGAAAGATTAGATTTCGAGGAAAAAAAAATCATCAACCAATGCAAGATAAGTTTAATTTTTTTTTTTAATATTTGACTCATGAGATCTTTTACGTATTTTTTTTGGAAATTATTAATAATTAATGTATCTATTTGATCGTGTGGCACCCTATATAAAGAAAGGGCCTAGTTAACAGTGCACTTAAGTCATTTATTAATGAACTATTTATAATATATAAAAAAAAAAATTGACACTACTTTTATGAGAAATATAAAAATTTAAAAAAAAATTATAAAAAATTTATATAAAAAATTAATTGTTTTTTCCCTTTCCTATAAAAAGTTTTTAAAAGTATTTTTTAATAAATTCATTTAGAGCATCTGTTAACAAAATCCATAAAAAGAAATGAGTAGATGGTAAATCTTTAGAACATAAAAGTGAGCTCATGGATTTCCTAAAAGATGACGCCACCTTTAGCATTTTTTTATTTATTATACACGTCTGTATTTGTTGGTTGCAAATCTGGTGTTATTTAAATAGAATACAAATCTTCTGTATTATTTTTTGTGTTCCACTTTATGTTCTACCAGTCACAACTTATCATGTATTTGTTTAATTTTCCTTATAAAATAGCCAAAGTTTAAAATGTAAAAAAAAAAAGAAAAAAAAAGAAAAAAGAAAAAAAAACTTATGATAAGTTATGATTGGTGGAATATAAAGTGGAACACAAAATGTAATACAGAAGATTTGTATTCATTTAAATAAGTCAACGCAAAGAGAAGAAGAGCATTGTAGTCTTGTTTGTAGAATTGTAGCTGGCTATTGTTAAAAAATAACAAAAACAAATTTCATGAGAAAAAAATAATTAAAAATAAATAGCAACATCTTTTTTTTTTTGGGTTAAAAATTAGATTATCAATAAAAACTTTTATAATATTGATGATGCTCAAAATTAGTGGTTACAAGTTCTTCTCAATTTTGGAAGACCAACAAAAGATTTTGCAAAAAGATTACAAGGAACTGGGATCGTTGGCATCAATGTGGTACCGATCAAAGTTACTATGATGCTTAAGCCATTATTCACAAATATGTTATTTATTAAATACACAGTGCTTGTAGAATTTCTCTCATACCTTATCATGCTTGGACTGAGATCAAAATTTATAATTTATATATTATTTAAGCCAAATTTGACATTGTTTCTTCTTCTTTTTCTTTGGAAAAAGAGTAGACATATAATATATAAATATATATATATATATATATTTTGTGGCTGAAATAGACATAATTTTGGAACTATTGAATTTTTTTAAAAGAAGATAATTAATATGCTCATTTCGTAGCTTAAACTCTTTCTGCCTTAAACGGTAAAATCTCCAAAGGCTTTGTGTTTGAAGAGATGTCAATTAAATTACAAAGCCATATACTTTAAACCATTGTAGTATGAAAGATATATAACAGTTAATTTATGGGGATAAAATATATACAAATTGGGTCATAGTCATTTTAATATATTTGAATCACTGAACTTGGTCTAATATAATATGGATTTGTTAGAAGAGGCCGCTGATGTTTAATAAGTTATAACGATTAACGAGGTTGTCGGTCTTCATCATAAAAAATAAAATAAAATAAAATAAAGTGGAAAATACAGAGAGAGAGAGAGAGCACATAATTAATAAGGAAGTGAGGGTATAAGGTATAAGCTTTAAGGAAACTGTTAAGTCGGGTCAGATCAGAGGACAGGAGGTGTTTCTTATGCACGTGATAATGGGTCTGGTGGTCATCGTCACCGTCACATTCACAACACTGTACGTCTTGCTCAATCAATAATGTCCATATTACCATTCCAACATTAGTACCTTTATATATATAATATGTAAAATCCATATAATATTAAAATGAATGACACTCTGACTTCGGTTTCATAAATGTAATAGAGTAAGTTGATACTCTGTCGCATTATTCTTTTTTAACAAAATATTCTATAATTAATATTGTAGGGTCCAAATTTGATGGGCTAAGCACAAATTTTATAGACTGTAAGCCTAATGAACCCCGAACAATAAATTTGTAGAGAATGGGTTAAACAGCTGGGCTGGATATAGATTTAGCAACGATTCAAATAGATAAAGAAGGATAAAATGATGTTCAGACTAGTATTCAGTAAGAATCCTCTTAAATCCGAAGAGGCTTAATGTTTCCAGACCAAAATAATATAATTTTTTCCTCCCCCTTTTTCAGAGACCTATTCCCTTTATATATGCTCCTTCCTCCTCATCTTCACCGTACACTTGTTCTTCATCCAATCATCTACTTGAGTACTTGTCACATCAGATATTTACTTTAGTCTGCCGTGAGTGGCAGTAGTTGAGGTTGCATTGTTCAGGTGTCTTTTCCACATAAATGCGGTCAGGAAAGTTGCTACAGTGCATTAAATGCGGTGGTAGCAGCTTTTCCTTTTAGATATTTCTCTATTCTTATCATCTCCAGGCATGCCCAGAGCTTGTCCTTATCGTGGAGATAGTTGGGAAAGTCACTCAGGTCTTCAGTATACTTGCTTGATCAAGTTCCCTTGTGATCCGAGGAGAGAGACCTCTTCGGACCAATAGGGTTCTCTTCGGACTGCTCCCATCATTCCTTTTTAAGAGCATTTCCACCAAACGGACTTAGTCCTGATCTCTTTTACCTCTTCGGACAAACAGTGATATTCAAATTGGACCCCAAG
This sequence comes from Quercus gilva, assembly GCA_023621385.1. NCBI lineage: Eukaryota > Viridiplantae > Streptophyta > Magnoliopsida > Fagales > Fagaceae > Quercus > Quercus gilva. The sequence continues at coordinate 66,801,831 of CM042481.1, forward strand.
CCCAATACGTAGAGTTGGGTTTTCATACCCACAAATATATATATATATATATATATATATCCTATGCATAATGTATTTGTACAAATCTCCACCAAAAAAAACTATCTTTTTATTCATAGTTTGAGTAAACCTTTTTTTTTTTTTTTAATGAAACATTTGTTAAAAAAGTTAGACTCACTGACTTAGACATAGGGATAGATACAAACTTCAAGGAATGAGTTTTATATCGTTTATAATTTAAGAGAATGTCATTTCTTGAAATTTTAAAGAAGAATGGTGCGATATATATATATATATATATATATATTTTTTTTTTTAATCTTAGGAGAAGATAATAAAGTTCATAGTTTATAAGCCAAACTCACATTCTAACATGTGCTTACAAATTCATGTACGTTCCCAATCCAAACTTTTCAAATTTCATTGTTAGTTCAACTGCAACTCTACTTTACTCATAGAAACCGAAAAAGGGGATAAATTTTTTGAAATACAAGCAATATAATTCTCTAAACTATTGCTAAGTTGGGATTTTGTTGATATTATTCTGTAAAGTGACAACATTCTAGTTTTAACCTTATCGTTTTAAACTTATTTTATAATGACCTACAACCTACAATACTATTCCAATTCCTAACTTTATAGCCAATTAAAATGTTAAAATAAAGTAAAACTAAACTAAAAACAACAGGGTTCTATCGTGAATTAACTAAAAAAAAAAAAATTACATTGTATTTCTTCTATTTATCGTGAATTAACGAATTAAGATTTTTTTTTTTTTTTGGCAACTTATGACTAGCGATGGTGTGAGAAAAAAAATCACTGGGGGAGGGAATCAGGGATGCCCCTAAATGGGGAGGTTAGAGCATCTCCAGCAGCTTCTCTAAATTTTTGTACTGTTTGGAGAATGAACAGTAACTTTTACCTTTTAGCTACCTACTTTTTCAAACCCACTTTCCAACAGATTCTCTATCCCATTCTCTATATCATTTAAATATTATTTCTTCATTATTTCTTTAACTTTTCTTTATTCTTTTTTTAATATTTTTTTATTATTTCTCTATTCATTCCCAACAGCTATATTTTTCAAATTCCCAACAGCTATATTTTTAAACCTCATACACAGCAGCTGCTGCTGCTGCTCCTGGTGCGCGCGCGCACAGAGCAGCTGCTGCTGCTGCAACAGCAACACACACACACACACACAGCAGCTGCTGCTGCTGCACAACAGAGCAGCTGCTGCTGCTGCTGCTGCACAACAGAGCAGCTGCTGCTGCTGCTGCTGCAGCAGCAACACACACACACACACAGCAGCTGCTGCTGCTGCACAATAGAGCAGCTGCTGCTGCTGCAGCAGCAGCAACACACACACACACACACACAGAGCAGCTGCTGCTGCAGCGCAGCAACACACACACACACACAGCAGCTGCTACTGCTGCACAACAGAGCAGCTGCTGCTGCTGCACAACAGAGCAGCTGCTGCTGCTGCGCAGCAACACACACACACACACAGTAGCTACTGCTGCTGCTGCAGCAGCAGCAGCAACACACACACACACACACACACAGCAGCTGCAGCACAGACCAAAACCTCACACACACACACACACATAGCTGCTATTGCTGCAGCAGCAGCAGCAGCACGCACACAGACCAAAACCTCACACACACACACACACAGCAGCACGCACGCATGCACACACAGAACAGACACAGCAGCATAGACACGCATAGCAGCGCGCACACGCACGCACAAACACAGAGCAGCGCACACGCACAGAGCAGCACACACAGTAGCACACACGCACACACACAGCTCCTGTATATGGGCAGCACAGACACATACACACACAACAGCGCGCACACACATAGAGTAGAGGCATCTCCCCCTTTTTTTTTTTTTTGATAAACTGCAATTTCATTAAAAGACTAAGAAGGATTACAAGCAGAGGCATCTCCCTTACAAATTGCCTCAAGCAAGGGGGGGAGATCACCATCAGAAAAACAGAAGGGGAAAACAAATATACATATATAATGCAACATGATCACATTGTATATAGTGCAATAGGATCACATTGTAGCAAAACAAAATGAATAGTGCAACAGGATCATATTGTAGCAAAACAAAAATGAGTGACCCAATATACAAAACAAGTTTAAAGAGCTCTTTTAATCATATACAAAATAAGAGCATTGATGATAATAATAGTCTAAGAACAAGACCTTCGTTTTTCAAGGATTTCCATTTGGCGTTGACGAATATATTCTTGCTGCACTGGAGACAACATACTTACATCCATCATCATAAGCTCTGATTCTTCCTTCAGCTTTTCCATTCTCAATTTCTCCATTTCATTTATCTCCTTCATTCTTGCTATTTCAAGTTTTTTATCCTTAAGTTGAATTCGTGCCATATCATGCTCCTGGTCTACAAGACGTCCTTTTTCAATACAAGCCATTTTCATCTCACCCATTTTTCTTCTTTCTTCCATCATGACATTCAATATGTCTTCTATATGTGAAGTCGTGCCTTCTCTGGACTTTTGTTTCTTCAATCTTTCTTTTATGGCCTTCACCCCTGGTGGTCTCTCCAAGTTTACAATTGGAACTTGTGGAATATCATCATCCTCTAAACTTATTGACTCTAGATTAGAAGGTGAAGATGCCTCAGATCTCCTTCTTTTTTTTGGTTGTTGATTGTTACCAATAGCCAACCATTTTGGTGAGTACTTTAATAAATTCCAGCAATGTTCATATTGAAATTTGGTTTGCTGCAATACTTGATAGAGTTGTCTTGCTTCATTAAGCTGAAAAATTAACAAATAGTTTATAATTACTATGTTGAAATAGTTGGAACAAATTAGCAAATTAACACAAATTTCTTTATAAGATGTACCTTGTCTTCATTAGTCTTACCACTTTCATTCTTTGATTCAATTTGTTCCAAACACCCACAAAACTTATTGGTGCAAAGTTGAATCATTGACCATCGATTCGTTAGAGAACTCACTGTACGCTCAGAAGTGAAGGTCTTCCACTGGTGGTAGTACTCCCAAATTCTTGACCAATATGTTGTGCGTTTTTGGTTAGTGCTTTGCACTACATCCTGGTTGACATTGAGAAATGCGGACACAAGAAGCACGTCTTCTTGTATGGAGAAGTTGCTGCCACGTTGTAGTTTCTTAGAGAAGTTGCTGCCACATTGTAGTTTCTTAGCTGTGGATTCAACTTGGGGTGGAGACATTTGGCTAAATTCTTGAGCTTGTGGAACACTATCTTCACCACTTATATGTGAAGATCCTGACATATATTCTTCGTAACTATCATCTAAAAGATTAGTGAAAGATGTGTCCCTTGGAATACTCGAATCCATTCCTAGTAACAAAAACAAAAACAATAATTTACATTCAGTTACACAGAAACAATAATTCTATAATGTGTAAGGAATCCCTTTCATTCAGTTCATAGTTTATTGGCATCAAACTCCCAGTTCTATCACAGTTTCAAGCCATTAACAATAATTTATCTCAATTACACAGGAACCATAAGGAACAAAACTACAATGATCGCCACATTCTAAAAAACTCAACCTCAAAGCTGTCTATAAATTTTTCATTCTCAGCCCAAAATATTAACAACACAAGAGATCTCACAATTAAGATTGTACATTCAGAAACAATTTTCACAAAATCTCATGGAACCAAGCAAAAGAAATTACCACATTCTAGAACTACACAACTCAATGCAACATGAACCATTAGATTAGTCACTTACATTTTCATTCATAGAACTATTTACACACACATTTCCCAGAAAACATTTTCCAAAAACCATTCCAACCACAGATATAAAAACCCACCAAGCAAAAATGACAAACTTGCAAAACCCAATATGAATTCATCGATCAAGCATCATTGACATCACAATTTCAACTACAAAAAAACCCAGAATTTAGATTCTCAATATTTCCACACCAAAAAAAAAAAAAAAAAAAACAGAGACATAATAAGATTAAAGTTTGGGTACCGATATTCAGATTCTCAATGTTTTTGTTTGGGTTTTTTTGTTTTTCTTGGTTTGGGTACCGATATTCAAGGTTGAGATTAATTTATTGACTCTAATAAGATTAACTAAATAGAAAAAATAGAGAAAAGATCAAGAACAGAGTGAAAGACAAACAATAGAGAAAAGAACCAAAAACTCAAAACCTAAACCCAGATAGTGGTGAAGAACAATAGAAAAGGGTGAGCTTCAGAACTCGTAAGATAAACTAACAAATTCAAAAATGACAAAAACCCTATTAAATCAAAATTTTGGGTACCGATATTCAAGGTTGAGCTTCAGAACTCTATTCTTCGTCACAAGTGGTTGAGCGAACTTCGATTGAAAGGCACGGTGCGAGTTCTTTTATTAAAGACACGGTGCGAGATTTTTGTGAGAGAGAGCAGCGGCAAGGGTTGATTTCGTGGAGAGCGGCGTTTTTGAAGAGAGGGAGCTTTCTGAGAAGAGAAACCAGACAGTAGAGAAGAAGAAAAACGTTTGGGAGAGAGAAAGAATTGTAAATTTTAAATGCCACTGTTTAATTTTTTAATATATAATAAAGGAGTAGAGTTGCTATAGTGTTCTCTAAAAGAAGAGAATTACTGTAGCAACTTGAAAATAAATTTAGAGTAGAGGGGCGTTTGGAGAAACTGCTGGAATGTCTACAGTGACATTTGGTGGTCTAAATTTAGTTTTGCAATAGCTGTTGGAGATGCTCTTAATGGTGCCCAGGGTGAAGTTGGCTTTAGTGCAAACTCATCACTCAACCAGATTTCTTTGTATACAGAACTCTTTCACCCATTGTCAACCAACGAAGCAAAAGATTTCTTTTATATCCCATTTTTAATTTAAGTATTGGACGGGTTAACTAGTTAGTAAGATTGCCAACTAAATACTAGATTCGACGAGATCTCTACCAGATCTAATGAGATTTCAGCAAATCTGGTGATTATAATAAAATAAAAGAAAAGTGCTACGTTCACAATATTTTTACAATAAATTACAGGTGGTTAGTTGTTATTGGTTCAAATTTGAACTTGCCACTAAGATTACTTTTTTGCCCCAACAATAAGAACCTGCCATCTATGATTTATTGTGAAAATATTGTTAAAATGTTGTAAACATAATATTTCTTTTGCATAAAATTATCATGACCCAATGATTAAATTCTTAGTAAGAACTATCAACTTTATGATTATTATTACCCTTTTTAACTCTCTCATCATGTGTTGTCAATCTTGTGACTCAATAGCATTATCCAATATTTCACCTGTGAAAGTTTAGCCAAAGAAATATACACACGTACACACACACACATGTACACACACACGTACACATATAAGTTGTCACCATGCCTTCCGCTGAGTTTCTTACATTTTAACATTTAAGCTGTTTTTCTTCTTCTTTTTCTTCTTTTTTATTTAAATTTTAAAAAATTTTAAAGAATAAATTGTAGTACAAAGTTTAATTAAAAAATTAGTTGTAGTCTAGGACTACAAAATTGGTTATAGTCTTACTCAATATCTTTTTATTGAAGACGTGTTTTAACAAATTCACAATTGGATTACATTTTCTTCTTTATATCCTTCATACTTGTAAAATTTCTAGAAAATTAAAGATCAATAACAATGTCATTAATAAATTGTTTAAATTGTAAGTTTTTGTAATTTAAAATTATACATAAAACTAGTTATAAGCACATGCGTTGCACGGTTTTATGAAAAAAGCTTATAAAATAAATGTATAAATAATTATATATTTTAATAGATTCAATAAAGATAAAAGAAAAAATTATCAAGTGTAAATAATTATCTCACTAAAATAAGGGGTAAAATTTCTTCCTAAAACTAAATTAAATTGATAATTCCAAATTTAATTTTAAATTGATAATTATTTTAAAAAAACGTACTAAACAATTGATAAATCTAAAATTAATATAATCTTGATAATATTATAAATTAAAATTAAAGTTGATAATTCAAAAATACACATGTAGAACATCTTGATAATTTGATATAACAAAAATACACATGTAGAACATCTTGATAATTTGATATAACATAAAAATCAAATAAGAAAATTGTTAAAATTAATCTATTAATTCTAACCATATTTATCATTAATTCTAAGACCTAACCCTAAGCATATAAATTAGATCAAAGTTGAGAAAATTAGTTTAAACAAAAAGCAACCAATACACAAAACCTAAACATGGGATTTAGGCATTCACATATTGAAATAAGTTTCATTTCAAAAAGGATATATAGGGTTATTGATAGAGTTCCATTTGAAATATAATTCATTTAAATCTTATTGAAATCAAAGATATATAATCAATGTGTTTGTTTCTATCCCATAAAAATTGGAATTAAAAAAAGGTCATATGAATAGATTGAAAAAAAAAAAAAAAAAAAAAAAAAAAACTTGATTCAACATAACGTAACATATAAAAAATTAAAAATTAAAAAAAAAAAAAAAGAGAAAGAGAAAGAGAATGTGATTGATAGCCATAAGGAATTTTGATATATATATATATATATATATATGTAAGGACCAGATTTGAATTCCTAGCCCATATTAGGAATGGACTTAAGCCCAAAAAGTCCAAAACAATAAATTTGTAGAGAAATTGATTAGAAAACTGGGTTTTAGTTAATCAAATAACAGATTAAGTAGATTGGTGATGTGAGTATGAAGAAAGACAATTGTAGACTGAAGAATAAACGTCCTTGGTAATGTCTAAGAAGACTGGTTCTTATATAATGCTCTCAAATGAGATTACAAGTTTTGGTTCTAGATTGCTACAGTGTTTCCTCTTTGATTTCCGATCCCTTGTTTCATGGCCTCCTCTTCTTTTATACTATCTTTCCCTTTCATATCCACCTTCCACGTGTATGCTAGATGGTTAGTCTGGATATTTGTCCCATCAACCCCTCCCACAAGTCTTCATGCAATAGCTGTAAGGCTAGAATACATTGTTTATGTATCACTTCCATATTAATGCGGTTAGGATGTTAGGTGCAGTGCATTTAATATGAAGGTAGTAGTTTTCTCCTTAGATATTTTATGATACTTCCCTGTCCTGAGCTCTCATAGTGCTTATCCATGTCAACTATAAGTGTTTCTGTGACGTTCCCCTGGACGGCTGGTCACCTCCGTGGACCTCGGCTTAGACTAGTCGAGGAGGATCTTATCCTCGGCTACACTTCTTGGGCTGTTATGACCAAAACTAACTTCTCAATTTTCCAACATGAGCCCTTTTGACATTGTCCACTGCCTTTGGATGCCTTTAATCCTTGGCTTGGGCCTAAGACCCATTATACACATAGAAATAGTGGGCTCCTGGGCCCAAGGACCCTATAATATATATTTTAAATGTCATCAATGCAGAAATTATCAAATTAATGGAAATATATACTGTTTTTTGGAATAGATAGAGATTATCAAATTATTGAAGATATATATTGTTTCTTAAGATAGATTTATATTAATCACCTTTTGAAGAATTTGGATTGTACTTATCCCTTAATAATCAAGTTTTGTAGCTTGATATTCTGATAAAATAATATTAATTTAATAATATTAAAATTTTGAAAATTTAGATGATAAATATTATCTAAATTAAATTTTTGTATGTTAAATATTATCCCCTTATTTAAGAAATATATTCTAACAAATAAAAAAAAATAATGTTAACTTAATTTTATTTAATGATAAGAATGAATTAAAGTCTTGCTAGTATACTATTCATTTTTAGTTCTTTAAAAATCTAAAAATTTAATAAAATTTTTGCCATTTGGTGAAGTCACGTGGGGCAACCATGGCGTTTAAACCTAACTTTTATTATATATAATATGATATAATATGATATGATATAATCTTATAAATTATTTAGTAAATAATATCCAATTAGCACAAAATTTGATATATATATTAAGAGTGTAAAAAATATGCAATTCAATGATTAGATTTTCGAAACATAAAGTAATATTAATGATATTGAATAATGTTTAAATCCTATTCTACAGATGTACACATCTTACCTAAAAAAAAATAACCAAAAGTGACAAAATAGGCTTCAATTAGATAAAAAAAAAAAAAAGAAAAAAAAAAGCACTTTTTTGTCCGAATAGAATCCGTGGTGTTGGAAAAAGTCTAAGTACCTTTTTATTATTACTATTTTAATTATTATTTAATTTTTCAAATGATTTTCTGTATTTTTTGTTGGGTTGGCTTTGGTTGACGGACCGGGAAGAAAGCTGGGAAATGAATGGAGATGGATGAAGGAGTACACGTACGCGAGCACTTCACGGTCCACTAGTTGTTTGCCACGTGGAGGTTGGTGATGTTACTACTTTTGGGAAATTGGTCACCTCCACTCCACAGTTGCGTATTGAATTTCGGCTCCCTTAGAGCGTTACCATAATGTCTTTCGTAAAAAAGCCATTTCAACGTATCAAAAATTTACTTTATTATTTTGACACACCATTTTATCATTCACCATTTATCATATCTTCTATTTTTTGATTCTAAATATTAAAATAATATATACAAATATTAAAACAATATATTTATAATACAGAACTCTGCCAATATACCAAACACAACCAGTAATAGCAGTGGCCACCACCCAACGACCAACAACCATTGCCACAACTAGTAGCCACCAACCAACAACCATCGCATCCTCCACAACCCAAAACACAACTCAAAACAAACCAAATAAATTCCAACCAAATACCCACAACAAATCCACAACCACAACCACCACAAATTAGATTAAAAACAAAAATAAACAGGTAAGAAAGGTAGAGAGATTCGGCAGTGGTGGCTTTCTTTGTTGGTGGTGGTGGCTACAGCTTTAAGTCGTGGTTGAGATGGGTTCAGATCGAGGCGGCATGGCAGCTTCAGACCGAGGTGGCAATGGCGGCTTCAGACGATGAAGATGGCGTCTTCAGATCAGCAGTGATGGCAATGGCTTGATCGGTGAGGGCAACGGCTTGATCCACAATCCACAACACCATCGTACCGTTGATTTGAGGGTGAGGGAGGGTGATCTAAAGAAGAAAGAGAGAGAGAGAACATGGGTTGGAGAGAGACAAATCAGTGGGAAGAGAGAGAAAACGTTGAATAAAGTATTGAGAGGAGAGAGAAAAGTTTGAATAAAAAATTAGTTTTTTGATTTGGCATTTGTGTATGAGATGATATTGTAGCATGTTGCATAATTTTGAAACATTTGAAACACCTCATAAAGTTTGAATGGTGGTGTTTGGTGTGCCAAATGCCAAATATTTGGCATTTGGCACACCTGATAATAGTGCTCTTATTAATAGGAGCGAAAACTTTTATCTGTTGTCTTCATCTCAGTTTTGGCTATCATGCACTTCATGTCACTTATTATTAGAATTTATTTTTGGTAACAGAAAAATGAGTTGGTGGGGGACTTGTGTGGCTACATTGTTGGGTGTTATTATAACAACACTGAACTCGTCTCAAGGTGCAAATAGATAGGATACTCACAAAGTGCCGATAGGTGTTTTCCATGCATGTGCATAGAAACCCAAGTCGTTTTCCATTAGGCCACCAACCATTTGAATACTTATTATTAAATATACTTCTACACAACACAAGTTATCTCCTCTCGTATTTATGGTATATCTTTTTAATTATTTATGATGGGTTTTATTAATTAAATTGATAATAGAGTTTATCATGAATGTGAAATCGTAAGAACCTAATCATTTTTTATTATTTGCATAGTATTTATAAAAAAAAAAATTTGGGTAATTTTCATGATAAATGTGACAAAAAACTAAAATTTAAATTAAAAAAAAAAACTTATTTTGCTAAACTTTTTAAAAGGAATCTGAGACTAAAATTAAACTAAATGTTTTGTGTGAAACACATTGAAATTCACTTCTTTTGTGTGCGTGTAGTATCATGTTAACAAAAAATATGTGAATTAAATCATTATACAAATGTTAGAGAGGACATTTTTTTCTCAAATTTATTTGAATAATATATAATTTTTATATGGTACCCCTAAAACAAGGTGTTATTTGTCACATTTGAGACGTTGATTACTAGTTTTTCAAGCTTTGTATATAATATAAAAAGTTTCAAGGATTTAGATCTCTTGCAATTGCATAGTGCAATCACATTGTAGTTGTGAGATGTAAAAGTTTGGTAAAAGTTTTAAAAAAATGTAAAAAAAAATTGAAAATTTGATCTAAAGGCTTGGACTAAAATTGAACTTTTAATTTTTAATCTCACCTGTGGATTCACTATTGTTTGATGACTATTGTACCAAATCTGGATCCAAGTTTTAGAGGGTGCTCTATAGTTACTCTAAAAAACTAGAAAGATCATTTTTTTTTTCCTTTTAAAAAATAGGACAGGATTTGTTGAAACATATGTCATGACTTAATTATGAGATCTTTTATGAAATTTTGTTGGATTTAATTGATAATCAATGTATCTATCTCATATTGTACGTGTAGCACCCTATGTAAAGAAATGAGATAAATGATAAATCTTTTTAACATAACAAGAGGTCATGGATTTCCTAAAGATCATGCGACTTTATTCTATTTTTTTCATTTATTATAGAGGTTTATATATGTTTTTTGTTTTTGATATGGAGGTTTATTTATGTTGGTTGCAAATTAAGTCTATACACAATGGCATCTACAGATAAAATTGGTGTTATCTTGGATTAGATAAGGAAAAAGAAAAAAAAGTAACACGTAAAGAAGAAAATTTCAATTTTAGTTTTTTAGTTAGGTTGTTGTTGACAATGAATATTAGAGAAGATGAATTTGGTGTTGAAAATAATCTCAAAGTCTTATGCTCAATAATTATAAATGACACATATTCTTCAACGGTTCATATTTCAATTAAAAGATTTAAAAAAAATAATAAAAAAGCAAAATGTCAAGATCCATTTATGTTTTTGTTAAAAAAAAAAATTTCAAAAAACAAAACGTGTATAAAATATATAAGTTCGTATATTTAATGTAGGGTCAAAATTTGTTGGGCCAAGCACCAACACTCTATATGATGAGCCCACCAAATTTTCCACAATAAATTTGTAGAGAATGGGCTAAACAACTGGGCTAATGGTGGATTTAGCAACGGTCCAGATGAACAAAAACCAATAACAAAGAGATGGATTGAGTCAAGCTTTCAACGGGATGAACCCCTGTAGTCCGAAGAGGTTTTCTATTTAAAGGCTTAGTCAATACAATTTCTTCTCCCACTCACTCTGCGAGACTTGCTTCCCTTATATAGACCCCCTTTTCCCATCTTCACCGCACACTTGTCCTCCATCCAGACACCCACTTGAGTACTAGTCACATCAGCCGTTCGCTTTAACCTGCAGTGAGTGGTGGTGGGTGAAGACGCACTGTTCAGGTGTCTTCTCCATATAAATGCGGCCAGGAAAGTTGCTGCAGTGCATTAAATGTGGCGGTGACAGCTTTATTGGCAAGATATTTCGTGATAGCTACGGAGTTAGACATGCTCGAAGTTCCGTCCTGGGAGGGAGACCTTCAGCACAGCTACCCGATCAAGTTCTGGGCTGCTCCGTTAAGTAGGATCTCTTCGGCCATACCAGGTTGTCTTCGGACGGAGCGTTTTTTCCCTACGGGCCGCGCTTCCGCCAGGGTGGCAAAGCATTGATACATTTAACCTCTTCGGACAGTGAGTCGTATTTGAACTGGGCCTCAGGCCCATCATGTGGCGTCGGGCTTTCTCACCCACAATAGCCCCTCAAAATTTCACTTTTTACCTCGCATCCGAAGAGAAAAAGTGGGGTTTTGACCTTTTGACGAATGGAGGCACTGGATTTTGATTCCGCACGTGTGCGCATGAGTTTGGGTGCCTTCTTTATAACCGCTGCTGTCGCGCCGTTTCCGAGGCATCATTAATTGCTCCAGGCGGCGTCTTGTCCCTGAAATCTAGCGGCTCATTTCAAATCAACGGTCGAGATTGTCCTCAAAATTTTGGGCGGGATAAGTCCTACTACTTTTCCTGCCACTATATAAAGTCCTGGAGGGGATTGTCTTCTCACTTTGCAAGCGTCAGAACCCCCAGCGAACTCAAGCGTTCAGACTCTCAAAGCTCTACCTATCATCTGCTTCAACTCATTCCAGAATCCACTACGATCTTTCCGCAAGGCCAAGGAAAAACATTCTCCGATCCAAACCGACGTAAGTTCCTTTCTTCGAGATTTATTGAAATCTACTCAGATTGCCTCTTCGGCCATTGGTAGATTCTCTTCAGTCGCTGTTCCGCGTTTCCCTCACTTTAAACTTATTAATCAATGGGTAGATTTGAATACCTAGTGAACAGTCCCTCCCAGATAAAGAAATTTAGGGAGACGTATCGCATCCCTCGGGAAGTGGATTTAAGGTATTGCTCCACGGAGGGGTTATTACTGGACCGTGAGGAGGGTGAGGTGATAATTCCCATTATCGCCTTCCTGGAGGGAGGGATGACCATTCCCATGGGCCCAATCACCAGAAATTACCTTACCGCCCATAGGCTTAGTCCTGACCAGTGCGCACCCAACACATTTAGAATTTTAGGTGCAGTTGATGAGCTAAACCGCCAGTTAGGCTTGGGACTGACTTGGCACGATGTGGTACACATGTACGAATGTCATAAAAAAGAAGGGGCGGGATACTATCTAAAGTCCCGATCCGATGTCGTCAGACTCCTCTCTGGTCTCCCCAAGTCTAACAAAGGGATGAAGGACGATTACCTGATCGTCTCGGGCGCCTGGCATGATGGGATTCATTGCCCAACCCAGCTAGGAGCGCCAGGTGGGACATTCCCCCTTGAGCTTTTCTAACCTCTCTCTCTTTTTTTTTGCTTCTAGCTAATCGGACTTTCTTTCGCCATATTGCGATCCTCTGACAGTTCTATATCTATGTTTACAGATAGAAGGCACGTAGCTCCTCGGTTGAGTCTCACAAATACTGCGGCCTTGAACTACCTTCTTCGGTCGGAGATTTTCGTGAGTGAAGACGGAGAGCTTAGGTTTGTTCCCCTCATACTCAACTACACCCCGAAGACTGAAATCCAGCCGAGAGGCAACGCAATAACATACGGGGATCGCCGCATAAACCGCATTGACGTGGCACGAAAAACCTTTTTAGCTCCCTTCGACCTTGCTCCGGTGCCTCATCCAAGTCCACAGAACATACTGCTGCTCGTTTAGCCTGTTGCACAAGTTCCCCTTGAACCAGTAGCCGAGGAGGAAAGAGTTGCATCTTCTACACCCTCACTTGACGAGCAGATCGATCAGTTTAGATTTGAGGGTGAGGCCTCGGAAGAGGTTCAAATTATAGACGTCGAGGAGGAAGCGGACAGGCAATCGGCCGTTAATCCGAAGAGACTAATCGTGTCCAACTATTCTTCAGACGAAGACATGCAGAGTTTATCGGAGCTGATGAAGAACAGGAAACTGAAAACCGTCTCCAAGGGCACTGGTCAATCTCAACCGGTCGTGGACCTCCCTCCTCTTCCCCCTCAAGCCCCTTCAGATCCCAGTTTAAAGCCACTGCCGGATCTAAAGAAGAAAAGGGTCGCGATGGACGCTGAAGGCACTGAGGTTGCACCCAAAAAGGGGTCAAAGCAGCAGAAGGTGGCCCAGGACGCCAGGGGAAAGAGGGCCTCCTCTACTGAAAGCAAGGAAGACCCTCCAGCCGCCGATGTGCGCCGGGGTTCTCGGACTTGGCCCCCGAAGGTAATGCTGGATGGTGCGGACATCCCCTATGATGCCTCCATCAGAAATTACGGTGGGGGCAAGGCCGGTTACATTGCGGATGCTTTGGAGCAGCCCCTGCTCCTGCCGAGGGACATGGATTCCTACAGGCGCTTCAGCCAGCAGGAACTTTTCTTATCCCTAAAGAGGGATCTAGGCATGGTAAGGGATTTTACTTTATTACCCTCTTTCTGCAACGCCCAAAAAATAACACTAAGGAATGTTTGACTGTTGCGTAGATCGCCCAGCAGATATTTGTGGCGGAGGAGTGGAATAAGAAAAAAGATATTGAAGTGCAGGCTGAGGCGCAATCAAAGGAGGAGGCTGAGAAAGCCCTGGGTGCTGTAAAAAGCGAGTGCGCCCGCCTCTCCGAGCAGCTGAAAGAGGAGACGAGGGCCAAGAAGAGTGCGGAGGCAGGCCTAAGGACTGTTGAAAAGCAAGCTGAAGACCAACGCCAGAAGCTGTACACCACCGAGATTAATCTGGAGACAGAGAGGGCGTTGGTGAGAGAGCTTCGAGCTGAGCTGGACAAAGCCAAGGATGCTGCCACCAGAGCCAAGGAAGACGCCCAGTTAGCCAAAGAAGCGGCTGAGGCCGAGAAGCAAGCTGGCTATCTGCTGGGGGTGCAAGAGACCCAGACCAGGCTGACTGAGGAGTTTGCCAAGGTCTGCAGGGGATACTGCGAGATAACGTGGGGCAAATGCCTTGACGCTGCAGGAGTTCCCCTAGAATCTTCGTTGAGGCAGCCTGGGAGTGTCTACTACGACCCTGATCTTTGTGACCTCCCCGACACCTTGGAAGCTACCTCGACCGGTCAAAGCCTTGCAGCCCCAGCCGAGACGAGCCAAGTGCCTCTTCAGACTGGAGATGCGGGTGATCCTCCAAAGCTTGACTCAGCGCCCCATAGCAAGGCTTAGGATATTAAAATTATGTAATAGTCAGGGTCCTTTATCACCTGTTTTGTAACGATATTGCCCTTTTAGTGAATGAAGCATATGTTTTTTGTTCAGTGTTTATTTTCACGGAGTATGTTAGATTGTGTCATCACGTTTAATCAATGATGGTTTAATAACTAAGAGCCATTCAAAACAGCGGCCATCTTTTATACACGCTTAAACAAGGCCTCATGATAATAGTTGACGTAACTTTGGCTTTAAGTTTGCATATTCCGCTAAGCACCGGATTAGATCAATGATGGTTAAACTAACACAAATCACATGGTCCGAGGACTACAGGCATGACTGGATTTAAGTTTAAACACTTGAGAAGAAACGTAAAGGAGTGTTAACTAACCCAAGTCATCTGGTCCGAGGACTACAGGCATGATTGGATTTAAGTTTAAACACTTGAGAAGAGACGTAAAGGAGTGTTAACTAACCCAAGTCATCTGGTCCGAGGACTACAGGCATGATTGGATTTAAGTTTAAACACTTGAGAAGAGACGTAAAGGAGTGTTAACTAACCTAAGTCATCTGGTCCGAGGACTACAGGCATGATTGGATTTAAGTTTAAACACTTGAGAAGAGACGTAAAGGAGTGTTAACTAACCCAAGTCATCTGGTCCGAGGACTACAGGCATGATTGGATTTAAGTTTAAACACTTGAGAAGAAACGTAAAGGAGTGTTAACTAACCCAAGTCATCTGGTCCGAGGACTACAGGCATGATTGGATTTAAGTTTAAACACTTGAGAAGAAACGTAAAGGAGTGTTAACTAACCCAAGTCATCTGGTCCGAGGACTACATGCATGATTGGATTTAAGTTTAAACACTTGAGAAGAGACGTAAAGGAGTGTTAACTAACCCAAGTCATCTGGTTCGAGGACTACAGGCATGATTGGATTTAAGTTTAAACACTTGAGAAGAGACGTAAAGGAGTGTTAACTAACCCAAGTCATCTGGTCCGAGGACTACAGGCATGATTGGATTTAAGTTTAAACACTTGAGAAGAGACGTAAAGGAGTGTTAACTAACCCAAGTCATCTGGTCCGAGGACTACAGGCATGATTAGATTTAAGTTTAAACACTTGAGAAGAGACGTAAAGGAGTGTTAACTAACCCAAGTCATCTGGTCCGAGGACTACAGGCATGATTGGATTTAAGTTTAAACACTTGAGAAGAGACGTAAAGGAGTGTTAACTAACCCAAGTCATCTGGTCCGAGGACTACAGGCATGATTGGATTTAAGTTTAAACACTTGAGAAGAGACGTAAAGGAGTGTTAACTAACCCAAGTCATCTGGTCCGAGGACTACAGGCATGATTGGATTTAAGTTTAAACACTTGAGAGGAACTACCATAACAAAATGCAATCATGGCTGAGTGAAGAATTCATTTAATAGTAGTACCTTTTGAGGTTATTTACATTCCACGGCCTGAGCACTACATGATTGTCCAGGTCTTCTAGAAAGTATGCTCCAATGCCGGCCTTTGAGGTGATGCGATATGGACCTTCCCAATTCGGCCCCAGTTTTCCCCATGCTGGATTCTTTGCGTTGCCTAACACCTTCCTTAGGACAAGATCACCAGGCTCAAGGGGTCTCAACCTCACGTTGGCGTCATAGCCTTGTTTGAGTTTCTGCTGGTAATGCGCCAATCGAACCATTGCGTTTTCCCTTCGTTCCTCAATCAGGTCCAAACTCTTCTCCAATTGCCCATCGTTGTCGGCTGGGTTAAAACAGCTAGTCCTGTAGGTAGGGAACCCAGTCTCGAGAGGTATAACAGCTTCAGCTCCATAGGTCATCGAAAAGGGGGTCTCCCTAGTGGACCTACGAGGCGTAGTCCTATATGCCCACAATACGTGGGGTAGTTCTTCTACCCATCTACCCTTCGCATCATCCAGCCTCTTCTTTAGTCCGTTAACAATGACTTTATTGACAGCTTCGGCCTGCCCATTTCCCTGGGGGTAGGCGGGGGTGGAGTATCTATTTGTGATTCCCAGATCATTGCAATAACTTCTAAAAGCTTTGCTATCGAACTGAAGCCCGTTGTCCGAGATGAGGGTATGTGGGACTCCAAATCTGGTGACGATGTTTTTCCAAATGAACCTCTTCACGTCTACGTCCCTGATATTTGCAAGAGGTTCGGCTTCTACCCACTTGGTGAAATAGTCCGTCCCGACCAGCAAGTACTTCCTGTTTCCCGCTGCCTTAGGGAATGGGCCTACGATGTCCAGACCCCACTGAGCAAAAGGCCATGGGCTGGATAGTGGATTGAGGTTACCGCCTGGCTGGTGTATGTTCGGCGCGAACCGTTGACATTGGTCGCACTTTTTTACATATTCGTGGGCCTCTCTCTGCATACATGGCCACCAATAACCCTGCGTGATGGCCCGGTGGGCCAAAGACCTACCTCCCGTATGGCTTCCGCATATCCCCTCATGCAATTCTTCCAGTAATGACTCAGCCGCTTCAGGGCGCATGCACAGTAAGTACGGACCCGAATAGGAACGTTTATAAAGTTTTCGTTCCTCGGACAGCCAGAACCTTGTGGCCTTTCTTCGTATTTTGTCCGCTTCCTCTTTTCCTTCGGGCAACACATCATCCTTCAAGAACTTGATGATGGGATCCATCCAGCACGGGTCGGCTCTAACGCAATGGACTTGGAGTGGCTCTTTTCTTGTTTCCGTAGGCTCCTACATGTCCTCAACAAGGATAACCCTCGGCAATGCCTGTGCCGATGACGTGGCAAGGGTGGCCAATGAATCTGCATGTGTGTTGCCACTTCTGGGGATGTGCTGCAGGTTAAAATATTCAAACTCTGATTGCAAGGACTTAACTAGGCTCAAGTACACCTGCATCCTCTCGTCCTTCGCCTCAAATTCTCCTTGTACTTGGCCGACGATCAATCTCGAGTCCGAGAATACTTCAACCGACTTTCCCCCTAACCTTCGTACCATCCTCATCCCCATCAGTAGAGCCTCATATTCTGCCTCATTATTCGTTGCTGAGAAATTCAGCCTTAAAGCTTTTTCGATGGTAATTCTTTCTGGGGTTAACAGCACAAGCCCCACTCTAGAGCCCCTTTGGTTTGATGCGCCATCAATGTACACCTCCCAGGGCAAGGGGTTCCGTGAGGAGACCATGCCAACGGTCTTACTCTCAGGGGCCAGTGTTGGGGTTACTTCGTCTAAAGGGGGCTCTGTGAATTCCGCGACCAAGTCTGCGAGGACCTGGCCCTTCACCGACGTGCGGGGCATGTATTTAATATCGAAAGCCCCCAGCATCGTCCCCCACTTGGCAATTCTCCCTGTGTAGTCCGCACTTCGGAGTATTGCTCTAAGTGGGAGCTGGGTAAGGACTATGACGGTATGAGCTTGAAAATAGTGGGGCAGTTTCTTAGTGCCCAGCACAACAGCCAGAATGGCCTTCTCTAGGGGCAAATAACGAGCCTCAGCTTCTTGCAGCGATTTGCTCACATAATAGACGGGTTTTTGCACGCCACAGTCTGTTCGGATCAGCACCAAGCTAACAGCACTAGGAGCCACAGCAATGTAGGCAAACAGGACTTCATCTGGCTCGGGACTGGACATGATGGGAGGTCTAGCCAGGTAGTCCTTAAGTTGCTGGAAAGCAACGGCACATTCCTCCGTCCATTTGAAATCCTTCCACTTATTGATTAACGAGAAAAAAGGCCTACACCTATCGGCTGATCTGGAAATGAATCTGTTAAGGGCAGCGGTCATCCCAGTCAGCTTCTGGATTTCCTTGGGGTTCCGAGGAGCTCGCAAGTCGTTGATGGCCTTTATCTGGTCGGGGTTAATTTCGATTCCCCTATGAGTGACCATATACCCCAGGAACTTGCCCGATCCCACGCCGAACGAACATTTGGAGGCATTCAAGCGTAGTCTGTGTCTCCTCAGAATTTCGAAGATGTCCCGAAGGTCCCCAATATGTTCCGTGATAACCTTGCTTTTAACCACCATGTCGTCAATATAAACCTCCATACTTTTGCCCAGCTGCGGTTCAAACATCCTGGTCATCATTCTCTGATAGGTAGCCCCAGCATTCTTCAAGCCAAACGGCATTACCTTGTAGTGGTAGTTTCCTATAGGGGTTACAAAAGCCGTTTTGCTCTGATCGGCGAGTGCCAATGGTATTTGATGATAGCCTTGAAAGGCGTCCAAGAAACTCATCCGAGGGTGCCCAACGGTGGCGTCAACTAGTTGATCTATCTTTGGCATGGGAAACGGATCCTTCGGACAAGCTCTATTAAGATCAGTGAAGTCCACGCACACCCGCCATTTCCCACTTTTCTTTTTTACCACCACTGTGTTGGCCAGCCATTCGGGGTAAAAAATTTCCTTAATAGCCCCAGCCTGTTTGAGCCTCGTTACCTCTTCCCTGACTGCATCCGCGTGTTCCTTCGATGGTCGCCGGAGCGGCTGTTTCTTTGGGACTATGGTGGGATCTACGTTTAGATGGTGACAAATGAAATCTGGGCTTACCCCCGGGGCTTCTGCAGGATCCCATGCAAATACATCAGCGTTTCCCCTGAGGAATTCTATCAACTCTCCCTTCTCCTGAGGAGGCAGCATGGACCCGACCTGGAAGAACTTCTCTGGGTCATTATCAATAACTATTCTTGTTAAGTTTTCGCACTCTGCTTCTCCGGCCGAGGTTCCGGTGTCCGGCGCCGAAGACCTTAATTGCTATAAACTCTCATTGTCACCATTTGAGGGCTCGGCATGCCGCTCGTGCTGGATGGCTGCCACTAGACATTGCCTGGACATAGCCTGATCCCCTCGAATTTCTTCAACTACCCCCTCAGAGGGGTACTTAACCTTCTGGTGTAGGGTGGAAGACACAGCCCCAAGGGTATGAAGCCAAGGTCTGCCTACAATAGCGGTGTAGGGTGAGTAGGCATCCACCACTATGAAATCTACCTCCACAATCTCAGCACCAGTTTGCACAGGCAGTCTAATCTGCCCCCTCGGCATGATCACGTTTCCATCGAAACTGACTAAAGGTGAACTGTATGGAGTCAAGTCTTCGGGGGACAAGTTCAGCCCCCTATATAGATCTGGATACATTATTTCTGCAGCGCTGCCCTCATCCACCATCACCCTTTTGACGTCGTATCCGCCTATTCTCAGGGTGACTACCAGTGCATCATCATGCGGCTGTACAGTTCCTATTTTGTCTTCTTCCGAAAAACCCAAAACCGGGACGTCTGTCCTAGGCCTCTTCGGCTCTCTGTTAACCTTATTCGAGGGTATCCGAGCAACTGACAATATCCTGGATGGGCAAGACCCTGTCCTTCCTGGTGCGGCAAAAATGACATTGATCGTTCCCAAGGGAGGTTTTACGAAATCACCCCTTCTGGGCCCCGTGCTGGTTTGATTTCCCTGACCATATGAGTGGTGTAGGAGGTGCTTCAACCTGCCCTCGCCAACCAGCTGGTCCAAATGATCCCACAAGCTCCTGCAGTCCTCAGTGGTGTGGCCGTGGTCCAGGTGATAATGACAGTAAAAATTGTGGTTGCGTCTTTCAGGGTTTCCCACCATTTTGTTCGGCCTTTTGAAGAATGGTTCGTTTTTTATCTTATCCAGGACTTGGTGCACTGGTTCGCGAAAAACTGCGTTGACCGTCTGGAAGTTCGCTGCGCTTTGCCCGGCCCAGTTCTTTCTCGGCCTATTGTGATTCTGCCTGTCCGACCTGAAATCCCTCCCCTCCTGAGGGATAACCTTCTCCTTTCCCTTACTCTGCTGCTGATCCTCCTCAACTCTTTTGTACTTGTCAATCCTGTCCATCAACTGACGTATGCTGGTGGCAGGCTTGCGCGTCAAAGACGTTCTCAAGGGATGTTCAGTGGGGAGGCCTAGTTTAAAAGAGCTAACAGCCATCGATTCACAGTCTTCCTCTACCTCATTGTATGTTTCCCAGAATCTATCTGAATATGACTTCAGCGTCTCGTTCCCTTTCATGCTGACAGACAACAGCGAGGCCACGGACTGGGGCACCCTTCGGCAAGTGACGAAACGGGACCCAAAGGCCTGGGTTAGCTCTTGGAAAGAGCTAATAGTGTTTGCCTTCAGACTATCGAACCATCTCATGGCTATTGGTCCCAAACTGGAGGGAAAAACTTTGCACATCAGGGCTTCGTCCCTGGAGTGAACTGCCATTCGCTGGTTGAAATGACTCACGTGTTCCACTGGGTCGGTCCTGCCATTGTAGATGGTGAATGTAGGTTGGTGGAAACGCCTGGGAAGTCTGGCACCCTCGATATTACGTGTAAAAGGAGACCGGGAGATCTGATCTAGAGCTTTGCTCATAGCATCGTTCCCTGCGCCCCTCAGTAAGGGATCCTGAAAGCTCCTCCCATCATGACGCAGTTCTTCATAGGTAAAGGATTCGTTGACCGGCGTCCGATGTTTCTGTTTGTAGCCAGCATCTTGTTCGTCCTCAAGATCTTCATCAGAATACGAGGGGCTACGCTTCCTCTTTGCATGGCGCAACTCCCTTTTGAGCCTGTCTATTTCTCTTTGCATGCCTTCGTTCTTCTCTGCATGAGACATGTGGCTCTCCCCATGCGACTGGTTTTGGTCGTCACGTGCGGTGTGTACACTTTCCTCACGATTCTGCCTTCGCTCCAGATGAAGAAAAGGATCGGTGTGCTTAGACGACCTGGATTCAGCTGGTCGTTGCCTTGGTTCGGCCATCTTCTGAGGTGTTGCTTCCACCTTTGCTCAAGCTGTTCCCACAGACGGCGCCAATTGTAGGGTCAAAATTTGTTGGGCCAAGCACCAACACTCTATATGATGAGCCCACCAAATTTCCCACAATAAATTTGTAGAGAATGGGCTAAACAACTGGGCTAATGGTGGATTTAGCAACGGTCCAGATGAACAAAAACCAATAACAAAGAGATGGATTGAGTCAAGCCTTCAACGGGATGAACCCCTGTAGTCCGAAGAGGTTTTCTATTTAAAGGCTTAGTCAATACAATTTCTTCTCCCCCTCACTCTGCGAGACTTGCTTCCCTTATATAGACCCCCTTTTCCCATCTTCACCTCACACTTGTCCTCCATCCAGACACCCACTTGAGTACTAGTCACATCAGCCGTTTGCTTTAACCTGCAGTGAGTGGTGGTGGGTGAAGACGCACTGTTCAGGTGTCTTCTCCACATAAATGCGGCCAGGAAAGTTGCTGCAGTGCATTAAATGTGGTGGTGACAGCTTTATTGGCAAGATATTTCGTGATAGCTACGCAGTTAGACATGCTCGAAGTTCCGTCCTGGGAGGGAGACCTTCAGCACAGCTACCCGATCAAGTTCTGGGCTGCTCCGTTAAGTAGGATCTCTTCGGCCATACCAGGTTGTCTTCGGACGGAGCGTTTTTTCCCTACGGGCCGCGCTTCCGCCAGGGTGGCAAAGCATTGATACATTTAACCTCTTCGGACAGTGAGTCGTATTTGAACTGGGCCTCAGGCCCATCATGTGGCGTCGGGCTTTCTCACCCACATTTAATATAAAAAAAAAAAAAATTAAATGAGTTGAATGAAATTTGAAATAGTCTAAATTCATTATGATACTTAGTCAAATATGATATTTTTTTTTTTTGAGAAAACAAATATGATATTTAAATGTTAATCGCTCTCTAGTCTGTAGGCAAGAAAATAAAAATAAAAAATCGATTATTGGGTCATCTTGAATCCACTACTATTATTAATGTCTTGATCCAATGAAACGTTGCAATTAAGGGTTTATGAGATTGAAGAGTTTAGTAATTAGCAGAACAATTGACGTATCCCATCCCAATTAAAGTTATAGCATATAAACGATTAAGTTTAACGAGGTACCGTAGCTGTAGCCAATGCGGTATTCATCGAAGAAATTAATAAGGGCCGAAATTAAAGTAGTAATGCATTATTGTGATTTAATAAGTGAGTATATAACTTTTTTTTTTTTTTTTTGAGGAACAAGTGAGTATATAACTTAACTATACGATCTAGAAGGCGTTGACATTTTACAGTGGGACCTAACCTAACCTGTGGGGTCCGGTCTGGACTGGTGAGGGCACATAAAGCGTTTGTCATCTCATGCACGCACGTGATCAGGTCGCACCACTTGTCTCACTCCCATGTCCCCATGCTGGTGGGAATGGGATCGATCGATAATGCCATATTGCGATTCCCACATTTATAGTCCTTTCCATCCTACAGTTTTTATATAAAAAATGATCTAATCACTCACACGTCACCCAAAAGCAAATTGATATTTTTAATTGGTGATAAACAATAATATACGTCTACAACAATTTTACAACATTTTTACAATAAATTTTAAGTGGCAAGTTATTACTGGTTGTTATTGTTGGGGCAAAAAAGTAATCTTAGTGTTAGTTTCAAATTTGAACCAATAACAACTAACCACTTGTGATTTGTTGTAAAAATGTTGTAAAATTGTTGTAGACGTAGCATCTCTCAACGGAATAAATAACTCTAGAAATTTTTTCTCGTGTACTTATTATGAAACTTAAATTATACAAAATATAATTAAAAAAATTTCATATATTTGACCCAAAAAAAAAAAAAAACACATTCACACAAATGTATAAGGTATTACAATTTCCTCCTATGGTTTTATTTTAAAATTGTTTGACTACAATTTAGTTGTAAACTCTTACTAAAAAAAAAAAATCTAAAATGTCTATATATTTTTAAAATCTAACTTTGGAATGGTATGTTTTTTATATTTTTAAAATACATATAAAATTTCATGTTAATTGGATGTTATTTACTATTCGATCCATAAAATTATTTTTTATGTATAATTTTAGCCTACAATTAAAAATTAAAAATTTAAATATCTGATTGATGACATAAACTATTGATTTTTTTTTTTTTATCTTATTGAAATTTTGCAAGCATGGAGGATACAAAAAGAAAAAGTAATTCAATAGAAGATTTGTCAAAATTCACATCTAACAAAAAAATATTAAGTGAAGTTATAGCATTAGTTTACAACAAAGTTGTTACCAAACTTTGTCTAAAGTTTAATTATGTTGGGTCTAAAAAATTTTAGAGTGGTCACAAATTTTTTTTAAAGGTAAAAAAGTCATAAATTTCTAAAATTTATATATAATAATTTTTTTTTCCACATCAGGGTAGAGTGACCACCCTAACTTCAATAATAAGGACCCGGCCTATGTAGAATGGACGATAGGGACGGGTCTATATATTGATCAAGGGGGGCAATGACCCCCCTAATTTTTTTTATTTAAAATATTAATATATTAATAGGTATTAATTTTAGAAATTTTGTTCAATAAAATTAAATTTTTTCCCTTTTTAATAATGTCATCAATTCTTTTAAGAGTAATGTTATAGTCACACACTTTTTTACAACATTTCTACAAACTATTAACGTAGTAAATTCTTATTAGTTCACATATTTACATTACTTTTTATTTATCAATAACCACTCATCACATTAGCAATTTATAAAAAATTTGTAGTTTTAGCATTTTCCATCTTTTAAAGGCCATAAAAATTAATAGATTAAATCTAAAACAAAATATACAAATCCAAAAAAATTAGTCCAACAACAAAAATTACAAATAATAAAGCTAAAAAAAAAATAAAGCTTAGTCAATCTATTTTACTTAAAACAAACAACTTGGCCATTTAAAAAGTTTTAAACAAAAATCCTTAGTGATAAAGTAGTAGAATCAAAAGCCGAAACTGCCGCACAAAGTTGTCCCCCTAACTCCAAGTCTCGACTCTGTCCCCGATGGGCGCCATATATTATTCTATTGCGTGTGTGTGTGTGTATAGACACACATAAAGAGTTCTTCATTCATCCAAAAAAAAAAAACATATAAAGAGTTCTAATTTACTGGCTTTTTTTAGTTCTTTGTTACTGGCATCTTCTCCATTGGATTTCGAAGTCCTCTTAAACCAATACTAAATCATATTCACTTAAATACAAAGTTAAATAATCTGTTCAAGTTCATAATCAATCAAATCGAAACTTGACATAGGGCATCGATCTATTTGTAATTACATCGAAAAAGTTAAAATTAAAATACTCTCAGACAATTGGATAACGTAAAATAATCTTGGTTCAACTCTTACAAGTAAAAATCTTCCCAACCCCACTTCTCCTTTAAAGACATTTGCTTACTCATATTGGCTCCAATGGAAACATTCATGCAATTCAACTTTAAGTCATACAGTTAAATTTAGAACCGAGCTGTGTTCATGGATCTCCATCTAAATCCTTCAATAAAATCAGGTTTCTGTCAAAAGTCTATGGTCTGTTAAGCAAAACCTTTTCTTAATTAAGCTGGTCTTTGAACTTAAAAAGAAAGGAATTCTCTTGCCACCACACCTCCATATGCTCTTCAAGGCGGTCTTGAAAACTTCCTTATTGTTAACTCTCTTAATTGTTAGCAACTTTTCCTCCATGCATGTCTACACTACACAATCCAAATCTCAAAATTCAAGTTATTGGGATATTATAAATTTTAATAATTTCACATTTCTTCTCATGTGTGGGCTCAAACTACCTTTTAATAAGTAAAACCTAACCCATGAGATTTTAAATTAGAGGTAAAATAGAGAAGATAACGAATGAACTTAGGACATCTTGTTTGGATGCCATATTAAATTAGCGATTGTTCAAAAAGTTTAAACTATTGATATATGGTAAATCTAATTCTTTAATCACATACTTCTAACAATATTTATTGATTACATGGTAAAGAACATCCAATTAACATGAAATTTGACATGTTAAATTAGCGATTGTCCAAACTATTAATATATGACAAATCTAATCATTAAACCACATACTTTTAACAATATTTTATTGATTAAAATGGTAAATAACATTCAATTAACACAAAATTTGGCATGCATGTTAAGAATTATGAAATTATGTAATTCAACAGTATTATTTTGAATCTATCTACTGTAGCTTTTATATATATATATATATATTTATATATAAAAGCTACGTTATTACACCTTAAGCTATAAAAAATTGATTTGCAGTACATGGAAAATCCAAACAATTCTATATAAAACCTGACAAGTTGAACGGGCTACAAGAATATGGGGAGTTTCATCAGATTTGAAGGAATTATATAAAAAAAATTAATTAAGGGTGTGTTTGGATATCGCTTATTTTGCTGAAATTAAAAACTTATTACTGAAAGTACCATAGATAAAGGTAAAATTTAGTTGAAATAGTATAGTGGGGCCCATGAATAGTACCAAAAAGTGATGAATAGTATCAAAAAGTATATGAATAGTAACATAGGACCCACCAAATTTTCAACAAAACGCAAAAATCTTTTCTTCAAAACGCAATCCAAACGCACGTTAAATATCTAGATTGATAGAAGAATTGGGTCCTTGGTTCAGCGGTCGAATTGGCCAATCAATCCCGACTAATATAGGCTTAGAGGCTTATTACCATAGTTATTGAATTTAACGTTGCGTTTGTTTTGAAAAAATTTTTTTTTGAAAAATGTTTTTTTTTTTTCCATTTTCAGGTGTTTGTTTGCAGGTAAAATATAGGGTGAGTTTGGTTCAGCTTTTTAAAAAAGTGCATAGTGAAAAAGTGGAGTTTTCAAAAAGTGCATAATGAAAATGTGCTTTTTCAAAAAGCTGAGTGTTTGGTAAAAGTTGTTAAAAAGTGCTTTTTGAAAAAGCTGAGTGTTTGGCTAGCATTTATAAAAGTGGCAGTTTGAAGGTAAAGTACCAAGAAGGACAATGCACATATAAGAGAGTTTATTTCATACTTAAATCAATATTGTGAAATTATTTTTTTCTCACCAATATTAGCTAATAATAACCTATCACTTAAGATTTATTGTGAAAATATTGTGATAATTTATACTGATTTTAATTTAAACGTACTATTACAATTATTTTTTTCTCTTTCTAAACAAATTATTTTTTTCTCACCAATATTAACTAATAATAACCTACCACTTAAAATTTATTGTGAAAATATTGTAAAAGTATTTCTCAATTTTAATATTTTATTCTTTATTTTATGTTCCCTTTATTTTATTTTATTTTTTTATCCATATTTCCTTCTTTTTTTTCTTCTTTTTTTCTCCTCCACACACATACCCTTAATTTTTTTTTTCTTTATTTCCTTCTTTTCTCTCCCTGCCACTTCCTCCATTAACGTGCCCTTACTTTTTTTCTTTTTTTCCTATTTCGTCCACTTCACACAAAGCTAAACCAGAATGTTCCAAACTCCTCTCACAAAGCTAAACCAAACTCCTCTCTCATCCCTCAAAGTCTCTGCGTCCCTTTTTTTTTTTTTTTTGACAGTTCGAAAGCTAATGATGATGATGAAGAAGATTAAGATGATGATGATGAAGAAGTCTCTGCATCTCTGCATCTCTATTTTCGTCTTTTTTCTTTATTTCCTTATTTCGTCTTTCCTTCTTTATTCTTTTTTTTTTCACACTCCAGAGAAGATGATGATGAAGAAGATGAAGATGATTGAAACATAAGGATTTTGGGTTTTTTTTTTCTGTGGATTTTGGGTTTGATTTTGAGTTGATTTTGTTTTTGGTTGATTTTGAGTTGGATTTGGGATGGGTTTTCCAATGGGGATTGAGTTAATTTTAAGTTGTTTTGATTTTGAGTTATTTTTGGTTTGGTTTTGTTGATTTTGTCTTTGGATTGTCAAATGTTGAAATGGGTTTTGGTGATTTTGTGATTGTGGTGGTAGACCGGTGAGTGTGGTGCTGTGTTTGTAGCAGTATGATGAGAAGAATCAAGGGTAATTTGGTAATTGAAGGAAGAGCCCAACGGATAGTTCAGAACGCGCATTTGCACTTTTTGTTTATGGACCTCTGATGCTCCATATTCTTTGCGCGTTCGGGGACTATTTTTTGCCTTGGCCCAAAACGCAACTTTTTTCAAAAAGTTGCGTTTTGGGCTGAGCCAAACGCAAAAAACTTTTGGCAAATGCGCATAATGATAAAAGTGGTAAAAGTGGGCTTAAAACGCCCAACCAAACGGGCACATAGTCAAACTTGTAAAATATTTTCTGTTGACAATAAAATTCTTTATAAAAAAGTTGTAAAATGTTTTACCTTTGAAAATTTGGTAAAATATTTTCCAAAAACATACAGTGACTTCCCCTCTCCCATCTAATCGCAAGGTTACCAATCTAGTGGTTGAAGACACTACTTTGATGACTAGTGCCTGCGGTCTGATGGTTGGAAACTCCGCTCCAACAACCGATGCTGTTTGTCTAGTGTTCGGAGAGTTTGCTCTAGCTACTGGTGCTGGTGGTTCGGTGGTTGGTGACTCCCCTCCATTAATTGATGGTAGCAAGTAGCAACTGCACTAGCGATTAGTGCTAGCGGTTCGATGGTTGAAGATTGTATTAAGTATGTTATTATATGATTCTCAAAAAAAGAGTATGTTATTATATTGTTGTGTTTGGGTTAATCTCCTCTTAAGATAAGACAATGGGAGAGGGAAGAGAGTAGAGAATATCTAAGGGAATTGAGTAGTAATTTGTAGGCTTAAATTCACTAGCTCTCTAATGGTGTTTCTAGGATTTTCTTTTAGAAACCCACCTTACAATTTTGCGGGAAATGAGAGTATATATAGTGTAGAAAAAAAGGAGGAGGCTGTATCAAAACAATGAGGCATTAATGTAACTCATATGTAGGCCTACTCATGAGACAATCCAACCGTAACAGACTTTTTAACTTTTTCACATGCTCCTCACATGTCATCTCGCCGGTATTGCAATCCCGAGCTACTCACGAGTTAGTCTCAACTCCCAAGTTCCACTGGATGTACCATTCTTCACCAACCCTAGACCTAATCCATATACATTAAACCCCACAAAATACAAGAAAATAAAAGCATAAATTACAACAAAATTGACATGGAATAAAGCCAATCAAAACACTACGGAAAAACACAACTTAACATTTTAAAATTATTTTCTTATTATTTTTTCCATCTTTTTTCATGATATAATTTCTCATTAAATGAATTATTTCTATTTATATTTGCATTGTATTTCTTGAATATTTCTTTTATGATTATATCTTTTGATTATTTTCTTTTTACACTAAACCCAATCTTCTTTATAACTTAGTTATGATGTATATTTTTATTTAAAAATTGACTCCATACATTCTTGTATTGTAATTTAAAATTTTGATAACTAAAAATGTTGTAAAAAGAAATAACATATCTTTTTGATAATTCGATAGTTGAGAGAAAATGAGGATTTGAATCCTGGATGTCTTTATTATAAGATGGTGAGGAAAAAACCAAATATAAGCATCTCATATTCTCAAGAATTTTACTATTAGATTTTAATCGAACCAAACATGGGAATAGTTACATTCTCACGCATTTAAATTGGCAAGCATTACATTCCAAGAAATTTAGATGTCAGGAGTAATATGGCTTTGCCAAGCAAAATGGCTTTTCAGTTTCCTAAGCATCTGGCTAATTTCCAAGGTGTTATACGTATACCAAAAAGGTTGCAGAGAAACAATGCATTTGAATCTGACGTTGATCGAAAGGATCAAATGGAGTTGAAAATAATATTTTTGAATCATGATAAAACATTTACGAGAATAATACTATATATGAATTTCTTTCATTCTAGTGGTCGTTCACTATCACATTATTTCTGGTGCTGAATAATATTATACTATATATCAATAATATGAGTTTATCTTTCTTCTTAGCACAGAGGGGACTTTAGCACAAAGGGGACAAGTCCCTTAATGAAGCCGCCCCTAATGAAGTATGTGAAAAGTAAGAGATTTTCAACAAAAACCAAAAGTTGCACAAGCAATTGAAAAAAAAAATCACAACCAAACGGAACCAAGAGAAGAAAAAGAGAAAAAGTTCACAAGTAATTCTAAAAGAAAAAAGGAGTATGTCAGAGTTAAAATATGAGTGAAGGTCCATAATCTTATTGAAAGACAAGGACAAGGCCCATAATTTTTTTGAGTCTAAAAAATAATATCCCAAATATATATTATTGATTTTATTGGGATGGAAATCGTAGGTTTAATTTAATTTTAAATATTTTGAGTCTTTGTTAATCCGATAATAATTTCATATATTTATCATTTCTCTCTCAAATATATGGACCTTTCTTCTCAAAAAAAAAAAGAAAAAAAGAAAAAAAAAAAAGAATAAAGAAAAGAGAAAAGAGTGTGGAGTCAAAGTGGACCTCATACTAATATATATTGTGAAGAAAATGATGTAAATATGTAGGTGGAAGAACATTACATGGAAAATTAAAAATGTTGAGGAGTTTTTATGGTTGGTATGAAGAGTAGTTAGTTGAGAAAATGGCATGATTAACGTCACATGGTAGGGACTTTAATTAAAGGGGAGACTAGGTTGTCCTTCGATTAGGTTGTTGTAGGCATTATTAGATTTAGATTAGATTAGGGTTGTCCAATGTTATGAAACTTCTGTTTTTAACATTATTATTTTTATTTATTTAAAGATCCTTAGAAATTTAGGATTTTACTTAGATGGTCTTCATTTCATTTATAAGTATAGTTTAGATTTTTTTTTATTTTTTTATGTGGATTTAACAATATATAATTGTGTTAAAAGACTTTGTCAAACGAAAATAGTATCTTTTAGCCATTTCCTTTCTCTTTCCTTCCCAGCCTAAAACCGAAAGTAGTGATAGAGTAGAGTGGTCATTCCTAATCTCTAACTTTGCCTTTTGGTCATTCATTTGCTTTTTATTCAATTCTTTTCTTTCTTCTGTCTTTCTATTATGTAAAAATGGTATAAACAGAAGCTGTATGTACGCTATTTCATTGGGGAGCAGCCAAGTCCACATA
The DNA here is from genome assembly GCA_023621385.1 of Quercus gilva. NCBI lineage: Eukaryota > Viridiplantae > Streptophyta > Magnoliopsida > Fagales > Fagaceae > Quercus > Quercus gilva. Next base: position 66,832,459 of record CM042481.1, read on the forward strand.
AACTTAAAAAAGTCACAATTTTCTTTTTAATTATCTTTCTTTACATGAAAAATTCTGAACATTATAATTACACCCATTGCCTGCCTGCCTTGCCTTTTGGCCATAAAAATGATTGATACCAAATTATTAATCATTTTTCTCCCCTTCTTTGCCAAAGGCAAGGCAAGAAAAGGTGGGATGGATGGATGGATAGATGGATGTATCACTTTCACTTTAAAATACAGCTTCAAACTTATTTTGCTTATATTATTGCTATTATAGACTCAAACATAAAAGTTTATTTACACTTTACAACTCGCAAAAGACCATTGCGTTCCAAAAGACTCTACAGTTCATCTAAAATTTTCTGAGGATACACCTGCCCTAAAGCACAAGGAGATTCTTTACATGGCTCATAGCTGGTAACCAGGGATGAAGATAGGACTTCAAACGAGGGGCGCCAACCAAATAAAAAAAAAATCACCTGAAAATAGATACGTCGCTGCTGGTAAGGTAAGTATTGTACATGAGCTTCCAATGACAAACTTGGGGAGCATCTTTTCTTGAAAATCACCTGAAAATAAACAATGATTAATATGGTAACACCCAACAAGAACATTTAGGACTAATTAAATGTAATGTGAAGAAGAGAGGTACTGTATTTGTAAAGAAAGGCTGCATATATAATGCTTTATTTAATATGAGCAGCAGCAGCAGGTTCATTCCAGAATTAATTCTTACATATATATACTTCACCCTTCCCTGCTTACCATTTTATCCTTTGACTACGCTACTAATTTGAGTAATTTCCCCTCAAGAATAATGACATATACTGACATATTCAAGGGATATTACAATACAATGCAATAAATAAGACTTTAATTTTTACCATCTTCCAACAAGGACTACTTCACTAAAATATATAATGTCCTTCACATTTTAACATATTTCCAAGAGAATAAAAATGACGCCGCATCCTTCACCCACCAACTTGTATTTATCAAAAAAAGATTCACAACCCATGCCACCAGTACTTATTTATGCTCAAGGACACAATATCAGCTACATAATTGTTAGAAGAAAACTGTTTTAAAACTTTGTCATGCATGGTACATATATAAGTTTATTTACGCAACAAGTAAAATATCAATTTGACTACAATTACATGGTACACAATTACAAAAAACTTGTTTTGAAAATGCTGATGTTAAACTGAACTGCTTAGATACTCAACCTATATTGATAATACAAGTCTTATGATCATTAGTAGTTTTTCCAGATACTAACGAACCACATCAATTAAATAATCCTGCAGTTAAAGACTAAGTTTAACGTCAAAATCATGTGATATGTGATAAGTTAAACCTGATAGTTTACCATAGTTGTTAAAACAAATTATATGACGGACAAGCATGAAGGCCAAGAAATGCTTAGTAAATCACCTGACAATTACTTACTCTCTCTGTCTCTTTTTGTTGGTCATGTTTAGAGAATTTAAAACATCATATAATGCATATCTTTCAAATAAAAAAGTATTATGTTTCCAAATTTACCCTCTTTAGTTTCAAATTTTAAACTCAAATCAATAAATCTATACTATTTATAAAGGATTCTCCCATTTGGACTAGACTTTTATTTGGTTAAAAAATACTGCAAAACCTTAGTTTAACAGGGAGAAAACTTGAGGACAAACCGGTAAAAATATATCTCCAATTTCACTTAAAATGCCTATAAATAAAATACTCTTCTACTAATCCATGTCTTTGAAACAAACTTATCCATTTTTTTTAAAAAGGGAAACCATGACACTAGACCAAAAAAAGAGGCCACTAAATAAATAAATAAATATATATATATATATATATATATATGTAAAAGCAAAGACCTCATGCGGGAGAGTTTTGCCATGTGTTTGGATGAGTAGTTTTTCATTTATCCTTTCATCTCCATATTCTTATCAATGATCAATTTAAGCTATAAATGCAGAAGATTAAACGATTCTGGTTCTAGTCCCTTTTCCAATTTCTTGAACTCTTTCACTTTTAATTTTATAAATTTCAGAAATGTAAAGTTTTCCTCCATTCAATGTTAGTTTTTCATGTTATTTTATATATTCCAATTTAACAAAATATCAAAGGGCCAAAGGAAAAGTAGGAAGAGAGAGAGAGAGAGAGAGAGAGAGAGAGAGAGAGAGAGAGATACGTAGAATAAGAAATCAGTGTTAAGAAGAGTATGAGATTAGCTTTGGTTTTAGGTGCATATGATTTGAACTTTTCAACAACATTGTCAAAGCTTGATACAATATGCTTTAGCAACATTTAGAGTTTCTAAAAGGTATGTTTGGAAAAGACATAAGAGTCTTTATCTCTGATATTTGTGTTTATTTAGTATATTTTTGGGAAGTGCTTAATCTTTGTAAGAGAATGAGGTGCTCAAATTTATGTAAAATTAAACTTAAGATATGAAATAGCATATTTTTATTTTTTTCTCTATTCAATTGTTGTTATATTTTTAAGTCTCTTGACAAAGTATATTTAATTTTACAAATGAAAGATTATAAACCTTAAATCTTTGATTTTCAGCCTTTAAAACTTCACTTTTTTTTTTTTTGAAATTCTCCTAAGAAAAATATAAAGAAATAATAAGAAGTTTCATATTGAAAAGGTCAAATGTAAGAACGAAATATACATGTATGCCTGATAAAATAAAGTAAAAATCAATAGGCATGTGGTGACATTTTTAGGGCCTAATTAATTATGATTACTTATGAATATACTGGATTACAATTTTTTTCTTCATTATTTTAGTGACATATAATACATAATCAAAATTAATTTTTCAAACATTATAATACATATAAGTATTATAAAATAACTAATAATGAACACGCGCGTTGCATGGGATATCCGCTAGTAAAGTTAATGAATGAAGTGTGTTCTTCAAATAAAGTAATGCTTCGTTTGTTTGGACATTAACATTTTCTAGAAAATAAATCATTTTCTATAAAGCATTTTTTAGAAAAATATATCATTTTCCTATGTTTGGTAGCAACCTTAAAATGAGTTGGAAAACTATCTTTTAACTTCTCTTATATAGCTAGGTGAGAGATAGAGTTGTTTTCTAGAAAATTTTTGTAAAAAACATCTCTATCTCATGTCAAACTAAATAAAGGAAGTAAAGATATAGTTTTCCGCTGACCCATCTTTTCCTAATATCACCAAATATAGGAAAATACGAAAAACTATCTTTACATACACATAAAATTAGGAATGTTCAATTATTGTATGCATTGACTTTTAAAAAACAAATATATTTGGGGTCATCCCAAAATTGAATAGAAGACCAACAAAAAAGGATAGATGAAGAATACAGGAGAAGGCTAGATGCCTCAATGCCGAGAACTAAGCCCTGAAGAAATCTACTTACAATGGCAAGAACAGACATCGGTTAACAAATGCTAACATGCAGAAAGGCCAAACTTCTCAGTGAATGAGCATTAGGCCCTAAATCAACTCATCAACAACAGAAAGAACAGACATTTCAAATACATTTGACATTTTTATGCCATTTGGTGGCTTGGACCAAGTGGTAATCAGGTAATCATTATGGCACAAATAGTGGAAGTATAAAAGCTAAGCCCTAAATCAAATCCCAAAATTTTGGGTTCGGCTTACTGTTTGGAAACTAAAAGGAAGACAATTAATATCATGGTAAGTAGCACCCACAAACGTATAAGTGTTAATTGCAATGTACTGTAATGGCTACTCTGGAACTGTGATTATGAACTATATAACCTGGACAATTTTATTTTCCCTTGTTTTTTTTCATGTTGGGGAAACTTCCTAAGTCTTATGTGCACCTACTCCTATGATTCTGTTCAAACTCCACGTGAATATCCTTCTAAACTTTATAATGCTGTATCAAACAGCAATACTCATGTCTGCATTATTCCTATATAAGATACAAGCAACCAACCCAATCATTTTCAGTGTTAAAAAGAGACAAAATCAGAGGACAATAACTGTAAGAGCAGATGACAAGGACCAGAGAAATCTAACACACACTAGAATATAAACATTTAGCCTACATGTCATAAAAATGCAATTAATGGTAAACAACCCACCTTAGAGGATGAATGGGAAAAGGAAGCCTGCTGCATGGGATCTCTCAACCGTTTGAATTTCTCAAAGCAGGCTTGATATCTCCTTCAGAAGTTTCAATTGTCCTTTTCCCCATCCCCATTCTCTAAATAGAAAGTCAACTCCTCTTTTTCCTCTTGGAGTACTCGTAGCCTTTCTGCGAGCTGTTCAATCCCAATGTCAAGTTTCGCCTTCTCCTCAGAAAGCAAGTTTTTGCATTGTGAGTGACTCAACACTGAAAACTTATCACTCGTATCAAAACTACCTTTATGAATGTTAGGCTCAGCTACTGTCCTGCTTATGATTGGATGATCACTTAATGTCTTCCTCATCCAGTCCCCAGATGCTCCCAGTGGCACAGCACAATCTTTGGGTTCATCAACAACATTTCTAATTGATGACCCACTTTGATCTTTTGAAGTTTCATTTTTATCATCAACAACATGAACATCATAAACAACCAGTTCTGTATCGGGCATAGAACAATGGTGATTGCTGCCTGCTTGATCCTTATCATTCCGATATTTCTTGAGCTCCTCACAATCAAAAGAAAAATTTGTGTCAATGCCATTGCAAATTTGGGTTGCCTCACTTGTCATTTCTTGGCATTCTATGCTATTATCCATATTTTCGTTTTCTTTACCTGCGAAAAAGACATTTTTCTCAAGAAGGCTATATCCTTGAATTTGACTTTGTTTCTCAACTAAAGGAGCCTCATAATTTGAAGACCATTTTGCTCCGTTTCCCATTTTCTTACCAATCAACATATTATTCTCAATCTGCAGCATTGGTTGTTTATTGTCAGTCAAATCAAGGGAAGATGAAGGTCTTTGTTCCCAATTATCCATCTTATCAATTATATCACCTGTTGGCATCTCATTTTCTAAAAGACTCATCTGCCTGTACTCTTCAATTTTCTTCTCCAAAAAATGATTCTCTATCTCCCTCCTAACAAGGATCTCTTTCAAAATATTCATCTCTTCTTCGTCATAATCACACTTTTCTTCTATCATCCTTTGGTACTGCCTTGATTCCATTTCTACTGATGCCTTATCCTGGTGCAAACGTGATATCTTGGACATCGCTTCATCAGCAGCACTTGCAGCAGCTGCTCTTTCTTTTTCCAGTTCTAGGATAAGAGCAGCTCGAGCAGCTTTCTCTTCTTCAAGAGCTAGTTCCAACATTCTGATATTATACGCTTCATTTCTAACAATTTCCATATTGTCTGGAGCATTAGTTATGTATGTTGCAACTGAAGATGATGTGCCCTCATCACATGATCCGCTCAATTCAAAACTATGCTGGTTTCTTTCCCCCACTTCAATGCTAATAGGTCCAATTATTTCACCTAAATGGCATAAAACATCAGCAAGCATGCTACAATATTTAATATGTCTAGCCTAATTAAAGTTAGAGCTTCAAATGTAATCAAAATTCAAGTTTCAACATTTTGAAGTTTTTTGACCTTTTGTACAAAAAGATTGATAGATGATCAGAACTTTAAATATTGTTTATTGTCCAAATCGATTTAAATTGAAGTCCGAAACTCTTATAGTAGGCAATATCCTTGTTTAGTATTGCATTAAATAGTCATATCACATTAAAGACAGACAAGTGGCAAGTTTAAATCATTTCACTCACCTGGAAAATCATCTTCTCTCACAGGGTCACAGCCTAAGCTTTCACTGTCTTTGCCTCTCATTTCACTGCCATCAGAAGGAAAGTTTGCAGCAACAACTGACCGCGAATCATCATTAGGCAAAACAGAAGAGAATTTTCTGTTGCCAAGAGCGGCTTTCCTTCGTCGCCGAACTCCAGGCATTTTCTTCAGATCCAAAACCCTCTTCCCCTTGGCAACACAGTTTTGCAATAGTGGACTATGAAATGACGAACTGCAAGACGCTTCACCCTCTAATTCAAGAACCCCATTTTCACAACTTCCCTTTATGACCAACTTCCTATCTAAACTGCATCCTTGATTCTTAAAATCGAAAGGTAACTTGCTCAATGCAGAGTTCAAAACAGAACAGATAATCGCTGTTGGCCAATCAAAGAGGAAAGTGTGCCAGCACAAATTGCTACTTTTATAACCAAAAATCCCATTACAAGGACATGGCAGATACAGTCCAAAAAGGCTCAAGAATTTGGAGGTGAAAAACACATAAACTGATACACACAACAGGAAATAAGCCAGAGAAAGGTGAAGAAAGGCTGCTATAAGGCCACCAAAAGTCCATGAATGAACTGGTCGGAATCGGAAATCCATTGTTTGTTGAAAATCTCAAAACCCCAAAGATTTCCAGAGAATAAAAACAAGAAGTAATTGATCATAACAACACACTCGGAGAAGTAGAACCTCAATACCCACCAACAAGCAAATTAAGCAGGAAACAACAAAGACCCTGTAAGCAAAATGCAATATAATAATATGTATTTATCAGAAATGATAAATTAGAAAACATGGTTGAAAGAGGTTAGCTTAGTTAATAAGGAAAGGAAGTAAAAAAAGAAGTAGAAGTGAAAAACCTGGAACTAGAAGTGAAGTTGAAACCCCATAAAGAAAGGATCTTGAGATGAGATGAGATGAGATGAGATTGATTATAGCTACCGACTTCCTTCTTCCTCGCGTGGGCGTGGCTTACTGTTATTATTATTATTATTATTATTTCACAGCAAAAAGAAAAGAGTAAAGACAACTCAACTCAACTCAACTCAACACCACACAACACAACACATAATACACATTAACACATACATACAGGTACTTCACGGCTTTCTAGTTTCTTCATCAGAGAAGTTGAAATGGGAATTTGTATATATACACGTGCTGTCACTTCCCACTGTTTCCACTTCCCACGAGGGACATCTCTCATGCACGTGCTCTCTCGTATTTTCAACACGAAACCAAGGCCAAGCCCATGTTATTCCCAATGCGGTCTCTCTAATAATAATTGTTGCTTCTTTACTTTATTTTAGAATGTTTTAAAATATACCCATACTTTAAAAAAAAGTAATTAAATAAATTTTCTAACTTACCATTTATTTTATTTAAAAATTCAATACTATTTTTTACTACTAAAGCATATATTCATAATGATATATTTGAAAACTTTTACTTTTTAAAGTAAATGGCAGTAAATTAAATGATTTTTCTTGAAAAAGTTGAGTTTTCTTAAGCATGACCAAGTACCCATGATAGGAGAGAGAGATTAAACCAGCCTACAAGTTGTCTCAATTGGCTAGAAATATCCCGGATTACATTACCTATGGAGAGGAATCTTCTAATATTATTTCTTTTGAATTATTTTTGATGTAGAAGTTGAACACATTTGATTTGTGAGTGAATTTTGAAATATTCCCATAAAAAAAAAGAAAAAAGAGAAAAGAGAATGGAGGTAGTAATGTTTTGTGACTTTCATCATTCATTTTTTTGTTTTAAGTTGAGGGCTAAAAAAAAAAAAATCATTCATTTTTTTGAGCAATGCCACAAACACATTATTTTCACACAACATTTTCTATAATAGTTTGAGATTTTGAATAGATAGATTTTTTATCTATTGATTTTTTATCATCAATCACTAACGATTTGTCATATCGACAATTGTGCAATATTGTTTGAAAATTATTGTGGCTCTAAATTTATTGTTCCCAGTCTAAACAAGGTTGGATAAACAATAATACTATAAATGATTTAATTAATAATCATTTAATGTAAATATAATTAGAATAAATTTATATAGCAATTCTATCTTATTATGGGATGTTTTCAGATATTTTGAAGAGAATTTATTGATTTTGATCTAAAAAAAGAGTGCTATTAAAGCTTAAATAGTAATAACTACTTTTTAGAACATATACATAGCTATAATTAAAAACAAACTATTTACACACATTTATTCTTGGAATTTGCCGACCATCATTTGACCCGCCGCCAATAAGAAGAAGAAAAAATTAAAAAGATAAGAACCTAAAACAATCAAAGGAAGTAACGAAGGAGGGAGCCACAGCATTCTGAAAAATTTTTTTTTTTGAAGTGCGGTTTTTTTGTAAACCGTGCAATTTCTTTTACTCAATAATTTCATACAACCACATTATTCCCACTTTGATTAAACGCCCCTTTTGCTCACCGTCTCTTTCTTTTAATGGACCTATCAATTTTGACCAGAAGAAGTTTATCATAATATCAATAAGACAATAACATCAACTTCAAACAAAAATAAAAAAATAAAAAAATCACAGTACAGCATAAGGTAAAATTCACAAAAAGAAGAAGAAGAAAAAAAAGAGAATATATCAACACGTTTTATTTGTTGGGCTAATCTTTTGATCACGAATTATATATCATGGCATTTTCTAAAAATATAGAGAGATTCTGATAATTTCTTCTTTTGTGGGTAGAGACCATCTTCTTTGTGAATTTAGTAATTCTTAGTTGCCTTAATTAACGTGGATTCTGTAATTAGTTTAACCGGTAAAATTTCTGATGGATGAATAAAATATCTAAATAAATTTTAATGTGTGACTTCAATTAAGAACTAAATAAATAAATAAAACAAATCATAGATCCATCCAGATGTTATTGCAAGTCCAACTTTAAAGAAATAAAAGAGAATGATATAGTAGGAATCATTCTTCATCTAGAATTTTGAAGATGAATGTGTGAGACAGAGGATTTAACAAATGACTTTACTTATATTTTTAAGTGAAAAATCCTTAATAATTACAAAGGGGATCAAAACAGATCAAGCTCGTCAAAGCTGAGAATTTCCAATTTGACTAGTTTTAACTGAACCTTTTCGACCATTTTTTATTCTCCCTATTTTTAATACGGACCAGATCAATCTAAAGCTCCAATTCATAGTTAAACTGATCAATAAGATAAGTAATTGATTGTACTAATCTTCTTGTAAGTCCTATGCACTTATTTTCTTTATTCATTAATTGAAAAAATAAAATATAATAAAACCCATAAAAGAATTGGTTCCAATTTGTACATGAATGTCATGAACTGTAGAAGAATGAATATTCAATTAACTCATCCAATAAGTTGATTCCTTTGCATCCTTTAGCTACGAAGTATATATATATATATATATAGTATAGTAGTATACTGTATATCATAGGGAGAGAATAATTGAAGTAAGTAGTAGGACTAAAATGACAAGTAATTTTTGGGTATTCTCCCGTACAGTAAGGTTAATCATAAATGTAAAAAGAAATAGTACTATTTTACTATGTTTTGCTGGTTGCGATCACCTAAAAGTTTTTCATAATGGCTCAGATGATGCATTCAAAGGAATGCAGTATTTTCTATTGATTGCAATCCATCAAATATATGATAATTGTGGCCATAGATGCTTGCATGTGCAGTGTTGACATTAGCATTTATTGTGTTACCAAAATTTCACCGGACCAACCTCCAACCTCCACGGCTCCAACCTCTGAGAAAGTATACTATGTTTCGGTAATACCAACTCAGCATCTGTTTTGGTATTTCCTACTCAATGAATGAGTAACACCTGTTTTAAAAAACCACATCAGACTACTCTAATAAATGATTAATTTATCTTTTTGATAGTATAGAAGATTGTGATATTTATTGGAGTAGTTTGATGTGGTTTTTTGAAACAGGTGTCACTCATTTATTGGGTAAAAAATACCAAAACAAATGCTAAGTTGGTATTATCGAAACGTGATATACTTTCTCTCAACCTTCAACCTCCAACCTCCATGGCTCCAACCTCTGCAACACTGTGACTACCACCACATACACACCACAATGTCTCCACCCCTTCACAAGACACGCTTTATGTTAACTGCCCTCCAACTCTTTATCCACTTCATCAATTACACCTAATCTCCAATGCCAACTGAGAATGTCAACAAGGCAACAACTCTGTTGGCATTTTGGATTGGATTGAATTTTGTTAGAATTTATAACAAATTATGTGTGTAAAACTGTGTAAGTGTCTTCCTTTTTTGTATAGGCATACAAGTAAAAAGACAACAGTATAATGGGCTTAAAATTTGTTGGGCTTATACACTAACGACTCCCCTCGAAATTCAAGGTGGAGGACGAAAGAATAACTGGAATTTGGAAATAAGAACATCCTAGGGGATGTGACTTGTTAATAATGTTTGCAAGTTGATGTTGACAAGATGACAAATAATCTCAACGTGCCGTTTGTGAATTTCACACCTTAATTGTGTAGATTTGATCAGTTCATAAGTGATACAAGGAGTCCCAATTGTTATACTAATCTAATTCTTTTGGAGTATAACGCATGTATATTTAAAGTTGGAATTTAAATATTACGATATTATAAATAAACACATACTCAAATTACTCATCTTGCGAACTTACCATTACTGCTAATAATTTTCTGCTTAATATTCAATAGATTGCTATTATCAAACGTAGGCTTTATAGCAAGTCTAAAACCTGTCTCAAATAGTAAGAGATAATGATAAGCTTAAAACAAATGATAAGGAGATAATTCATATCCTAACTAATGCTTTTTTGATGGTCATCAAAACAGAGTAATATTATTCAAAACTAACGACTAACACTGATCCCAATCTAATAAGACTTCTAATTAGTTAAGGTTATTGCTGCCATCTTTAACTTATCCCAAGCAATTTCATGTCATCCGTAACAATATTTTACTCAATTTATATTTTCAAGCCGTCAAATTCTTCAACTAATTCTTACACTGTCAAATTCTTCAAGCAATTCTCATCTATGCCTAGAGAGATGATGCAAATGTATCCCCCCGAAGTTTCACAAACTATCAATTCTCAGTTACACTAACGGAATAATCTGTACCAGCCATAACATTAGTGTTTAAAAATTTTGTGTGTAAGTCAAAGCCACCTAGGAAGACGTAGTGGAAAAACAGGGATATGTAAGCAGCAAAGAAAAGAAGTAATCCAATATTTCAGAAAAAATATTCACATCTGCCCGCAAGGGAGAGAGAGAAAAAGAGATGAAGTAAAAATTTACCTTCCTGGTAATAAAGTCTGGTAAAAACATACATAATCTTATGATCACATTTATGGCTGCTTTGCTATACCTATTCTTGTCTCCACACCAGAAATTAAAGCTAAAAAAAATTCAGTGTTATTTTACAAGTGCTTGGATGCACCAGGTTGACTTCACATTCATTTCTTGTATACTAAACTTAGCCCTATGATCCTAAGAATTTGTCAACCTTAGCATTATTCCCTCTTGACAGAAACTTCATACAAATTGGTGGTTTGACCCCAGCCAGAGCAAGGATAGAAGCAGGCAAAGTCCATATCCCATCCCCACATATCAAACCAGATGCTACCGCTGGTGCTAAAGCATCTGCCTTGGCCTTGTTTATTTTTTCCCACACAAACAATATTAAGCTTCCAAGACACATATCAATGGCAAAATATGATCCTATATAGAAAGGTATTGCCATTGCCATTGGAAGTGGAATGAACCGTCCCCACTTTTTACCCACCAAATCTTTAATCAAATTGATCAGAATGGCTGCACCAAAAAACACATAACAGAGTATAAGGCAATTCTTTGGCAGACTTGAGAAGCCCTTTACCCCCAACAAAACCATGTTGCGGAACACGACAGCATTGGGAGCAGGGTATTGACTTCCAGGTTGCCCAAGGTCATTAAAGGCCTTGTAAAATAGCCAAAACACACAAGGGGAAATCACACAACCCATTGCTGTGCCGATTATTTGGCTCACAAACATAGAGCGGGGTGAAGCCAGTGTCATGTAGCCAGTCTTGAAATCCTGCATTAAGTCAGAGGCTGTTGAGACAATGTTCATAATTACTCCACAAGCTGCTAGGCCTGCAAGAACTCCACCATGTGCGGCACCCGCCCATGCTCCGATAGTAAAGATGGCAAGCTTTCCGTATGTGGATGCAAGGGACCAATCAGTGAGCCCACAACCATATGCATTACAGAAAGCCAATGCGGGTGCGAATATATAGATGACCAATATGTAATACCATTTGAGTTGGTGAAAGATATGTGGAAGAGTGGCCATAGAGATGGCAGCAATAGCAACATAGCCTCCAACGGCAAACATTATTGGAATTTGATCTTTGAGAAAGAGTTGGGTCCGTCGCTTGTCATCATATGAGAGCTGAGACTGAGAGCTCACATCAGAAGAATGGTCTGCAACAGGGAGTTCAGAGCTCACATCTTTGTACCGGAGCTGATGAAACAAACCTAAGAGGGTTCGACTTAGAACCTTGATGAAGTTATATAGACCATCTCCCAGGATCATGGCTATGGCGATAAATACCTGTATAAAGCTATAATAAATTAATTTTTTCAATAAATAAAAAACTCTTCATGAAATTGGTCTCTTTGAGTGGGAATTTACCCTGTAACCTTGAATACCACTGAAGCTGCCTGAGCCGAGGTCTGCAGGATACCAGTCACCTTTTCTATCTTCTATGAGGGGCCACATCAGACCCCAAGAAATAATCCCTCCAAGCAGAACTGATATATTTACAATATGGGGGCAAATCATTCCTACACCAACATATGTTGCTGAGAAATCAAAAAAAAATCTGCAGATAATCACAAATTAGTATTAGCCAAAACATTCATAAAGAATAGGGCTTAGTTGAAGCAAAAAGCCCACTAATGCAATTTATTCTTTGCATAAAGTAAAATGAATTTTTTATTAAAAGGAAAGTGGAGGGTAGCTATTGATTTACTTGTTATCAAATGCTTTAAGCCCTAGTGAAGGAAAACTTGCAAACCCACATTTATCTCCTGCAGTATAGAACCATTGAAAGAAACCCCATAAAAAGCTGAAGGTGAAAAATTTGCCCAACTCTCTCACTTGTTTCCTGGAAAAGTAGAATCATCGAAGAAAGATATTGTAAATTTTCATTTCGCATTTAACTAGAAGCCATTAAGTGCCACACTGCCTTACTTTGCTAGCTTGGCTCCTTGAGGTGTGTGGAAGCTGTTGATAAGATGAGCAGTTGCAGTACCACTTGGATACGTCAGTCTGAAGTCTATTACCATAATCTGACACCAACAGTAATCCACATCATGGAAGAAAAATAAGCACTATGACAAAGTTTACTTGTGTTCAATGAACTTATTTCCAAAGTCGTTTTTCTTTTCTTTTCTTTTTTCCCCGTCAATGAAAAGTGTATATTCACTGAACATGCACAAATATTCTGCTTACCTTTCGAAGAGGCACCACCGAGAAGAGTCCAAGAAAGCTGGCTATAAAGAGAAAGCCGATGATCCATCCCAAAGATAGTTTTTTGAAATCAAGTGTATCTGTTGATTGTTTGGCTATACGTTCACTCATTGCAAAGAGGTAGCTTCCAAAACCTCCTGTCAGTACATATCAATTAAAAGATAGAATTTTCAGTCTACCAGTAACAGTCAAGCTCGAGAAAAACGTTATTGATTCTAAATTATACAAAATAATTTTTGTTCGTCGTATGGATTGGGTCATATTTTCATCACGAAACATGTTTAGAAACTTGACACAACAAAACTTGGAGTTTTGGTGCAACACTCCACTTTCCAGATGATGTTTGGACAAGTTAAACATATCTTTGTACAAGAAAAAAAATAGAAGGAAAAATTAAATCTCATATATATTTAAGGAATCACCATAAATTACATAGGTTATTGACACAACTTTTATTTTTGGATAAACGGTACCTGAGTTGAAAGTATTAGGACTACAAAAATTGGAGTACCTATGTTGATTATGGACTTACAAGATCAGAGAACTCTAATGCAAAGATAGAAAAAGGGGCCACCAGTTGCCACAGAAAAACAACTGAGCTTAGGCTTTATTAAATTTATGCTGAGATGTGTACTAAGCTACTAAATAATGCAGGTCTGCCAGATACAAAAAAGAAAACCTCAATTTTGTCAAGTCTATTCAAATGAAACTTGCAAGGGCAAGTGGGGATTTGATTAAAGGTGTTAACCACTATTTTTAAAATTCAACCAAGCTGAAACATCCCAATGATACATTTAACTAGCCTCATTTACACCCTCACTTTCACTGAAGTTAAAAATTTCAGCTCTTTGTATATTAAAAAAATAATTTTGATTAGCGCAGGATATATTTTACATGTTAACACTCAAAAAAAAAAAAGCACATCTTAATGTGGAAATGTACAATGCAAAAGGGGAAAAAAAGTGTATTAGAATGAACTACTTGTCATGAAAGAGTGATATGTGTTTCTTACAAAGCTCTTCAACTATAAAAAAGCAATATGTTTGTACTTCCCCAAAGTAATTTTTGAGGGTGATTCAAAAAATTTTATTGTCTTTTTTATTTTAGGAGGTACACACTCCAACTGGAAAATGCAAGGCCTAATTTAGTATACAATCAACTCTCTCACATTATTTTGAGTCTTGTATTTTTGTTTGGGTCCACAGGGATGTATTGGCTCACGCCTTGTGTAAGTGGGCAGCGAAAAACTCTTTTGTTGGCTTTGTCGTGAACCCCTCCCGAGCTCCCAGATTTTGGAAAGCTTTGCGTATGGATTCCCCCCCTGTATTACTTTGTTTTGTTTTCTAATACAATTCAGTTATTTTACCCCCCAAAAAAAAGAGAGTAGCAAATAACTTCTGCCTGTCTCTCAAACCACAAATACAAGATCATGGTCAGTGGGAACCAAGATGAGGACTAAAATGGCCTATGGATAACAATGAACCTTTTAAGAATATGTGCAAAGGAAGATTACATGCTTTTTCCTACTTAAATTTTTTTCTCCCCTCATTTTATCATAGTTTTTCCATATGCTCTTCTTATTTTATTTATTTGTTTGTTTATGGGTGAACTGGAATCTTTCTTCGAAGTTACAAAACAATTTAGTTTTTTGTGCATGATTTGGAGGTAAGATTATGGAAGCATGTGCCATTTCACTGTCCACATGCATCATCCTATGAAAAGAGACAAGATAAAACCGGACAATTATGGAGCTTAAAAAAAAAAAGGACATTCATGCCACTTGTTCTATATTATACTATACTATGTGGGTAGCACATTACATAAGATAAAACTTCCAGTTGCTTTCCTTTTAACAAAACTAATAGAAACACATTGGCACACTTCAATATTTATTACTATGATGGGTGGAACTTTTTTTTTCCCCTTCATCAAAACTAATAGAGAAATTTAGGCTAGGATGGACTTTATTTTTTATATGAGATAATAAGATTTAAAACTATGAGGTTTGCTATATGATTAGAGACTTCATTGATTAAACTAATTAGACCCACTGAAATATTCTCTTTTAGGAGTGGAAAAGGAAAGGTTTGATGATATGCGTTCATTTTTCCTAGGAATCATCAATTTTTTTTTTAAAAAAGTACCAGCCGATTTTTTTGACTCCTTAATTATATAAAATCAAAATATGTCCAAAAATCAGTGACATGTGATTCTCTAATGCCGTCCAGCGATTCCTGATACTGATAAGTATGAACGGTGACAGGCAAAAAAATGTTTGACTTATAAAAAGGAAGATAGTTGTATTTTCAATCTATGTTTGATAATTCTCAAACACTTGATTAGAATTTAGATGACAAGATTGACTCTTTGGCAATGGGCGGTCACTATGACTAACAAAGTAAAAGTCAGATTTATGCTTAGCATATAGATATGTCATAATTAAAAAGGAAAAAATAAAAATAAATGGGGAAGAAGAAGAATATAATCTGATTCAAGGATTTTAACCATAGATCAAGGTGCAATAAATTTGTTAATTCAATGGTTTTGCCCACACATATTCTCAAAACCCTTCGTTACTTAAAATTTATTTAACACGTATTATTCAATGAACAAATTAAAATTCCTACCCTACTCTATATTTTTTCTTTCTTAATGACTGATTTTCGACTAAAACCAGTAAAGTGTCGGTTTTAGTGGAAGAGATATTGCCATCACACAAAAACCCGACTTCTAAATAATCCATTTAATTTATTTCAGAAATAATATCAAAACAAGAAAGTAGAGTAGTTGTAGAAAAGAAAGCATACCACTAAAGGCGATTCCGGAGGAGGCAACAACACAGGTCTGGATAACAGTGTTTTCTTGCCTTGTAAAGGGCTGTCTCAAAAGGCCAGACTTGTGAAGTAACTTGGTCCAAGTCTTGACGAAGAAGAAGCCCAAGAGTCCAGCAGAGACATTGAGAGAAGGTATAATACCTGTGGTGAGATTGAGTTTCATCACTATGATGCTGAACAGTATGCTCAACACAAAGCTCACCACAAAGGCTCTCACTGTCAGCTGCTCTCTCCATGATGGCACC
Organism: Quercus gilva; assembly: GCA_023621385.1. Taxonomy (NCBI): domain Eukaryota; kingdom Viridiplantae; phylum Streptophyta; class Magnoliopsida; order Fagales; family Fagaceae; genus Quercus; species Quercus gilva. The sequence continues at coordinate 66,848,877 of CM042481.1, forward strand.
TCTTGGTTCTCAAATATCCTCTCCACTGACAACTCTTCTTCTTTCAGATGCTTCTTCTTCTCCCCCTCCTCCTGGTTGTGATTTTCTGGATCAAAACCATTCTCCTCCCTCTCATTTTTACCCATAACTTCTTTTCCTTTTTATGGATTGGAATCTCAACTCTCAAGTATGTGAATGAATCTAAAATAAAGCTCGTGGTGGTGCTTTATGATGGAATTATTTTACTATGAACTTAGAGACCCACAATTGAGGCTGTTGTTCTCATCAAGATCACGAGCGTTAAGGTTAAGGAAAAGTCGATGGGGGACGAGCTATGCTACAGCCACGTAAAGTGTAGCACAATTTGTGAGGGTTTGGATAGAGCTTATACCTGCGGTGCGTTTACCTCGGTTGCGTCTTTTTTTTTTTTTTTCTTGCCGCATTGTTTGACAGGAAAAAATGACTGTGTATAAACAGTATGATACTGAATATATACTGTTTATACATTAAAAAATATTAAAAATGAATCTTACAATACTATTTATATATTTAAAAATTATTTTGCTATAGTATTTTTAGTAATAAATAATTTTTAATATCTTTCAGCAACAATAAATTGTATCTATACAGACCTTTTGTGCCACAACTAAGAGCGAGTTGTGAGTTAGTATTGAGGTGATAATGAGTCTAGTCACCTCTCTATCCCCTCACAATTCGCCACGTCAACAAATTATGGCACAAATTGTACCATTTCAGGTATCTTAGCATAATTTTTATGGAAACAAATGTATGGACCAGTTATAAGGGAAATTTGTGGCAGTAGACTTTTTCGGAGTATGAACACGAGGTTGTGTCCAAGTGAGACTGACGGCCGTCAGCTAATGCAAGTTGTGTGTGGGGACCGGATTGATTTGAACACTTGTCTATAAAACCAATACAAATATTGTCCCATTTGCTTTGGATTTCTATATCACATTTTGGCATGTAGTCGCTAACTCGTTGAATGTACGGAATAATTAAATTTAAAATTATATATATTTTAAAAAATAAATAGTCTTACAAGAAAAAACTATTAATTAAAAATTAATAGAAAAATTATTTTATAATTTAAAATAGTTTTCGAGAATTATTAGCTAGTAGGATGCATATTTTAAATAAATAAATAAACTGTAATGGTGAGAGGTGGCTACTATTGTTTTATTATTTATCCAAAAAAAAAAAAAAAAGAATTTGATAGGATATGAACAAATAAATTGTTGTAGAATTTGAATAGTTTCTCATATAGGTATTAATTATGTAGGATGTATATTTTAAATAAATAAAAAAGACCGTAATGGTGGGCGGTGGTTGCTACTTAGAAATTATAGGAGAAGAAGATAAGACTAAAAAAAATTATAAAATACAGTTTTGTCAAAAAAATTATAAAATGATAATGATGTGGCAAATTCTAGAAATGTCAACAAAAAGGTTTATATATATATATATATATTATTCGAATAGAAAGAAAGCAAATTTGAAATAAATCTATGTTTTTTTTTGTGGAGGTGAAGTTTGTAAATAAAACAAACCAAAGGTTTATGGGTTACCTATGCATAGAAGGGGAATCAACTATAGGAAAACTTTCTTCTCAAGAAAGAAAAAAACTATACAAAAACTTTGTTAGTTATAAAATCAAATAACTTTGTTAGCTAATGCATGTTCAACATCTTATAAAATATCAAAATTTCAAAAAAAAAAAAAAATCAAATATTTGGGATATCATAATTGATGAAGCATAAAAGAAAAGAAAATGCTATGTTCATCACATTTTTACAATAACTTCACAACAAATCCTCAGTTGCGAGTTATTACTGACTGTTATGAATAAATAAAAAAATAATTTAAGTTGTAGATTTAAATTATAACCAATAATAACTTACCACCTACAATGTGTTAAAAAAATGTTGTAAAAATGTTGTGGCCGTTAAACTTCTCTAATAAAACATGTAGGGCCACAATTTTTAGCCCAAGCCCAAAAAGGATTCGGACACTGATTTGTTAGGCCCAATACAATAAATTTGTAGAGAGTGAATTAGAGAGTCAGGTTTTAGTGATTAACAATAACGGCTAGTAAATATTTCCAAGATAAACGAATATGAACTACACATAAAGCTTCCAAAAAGGAAATTGTCTGAGGAGACAGATTATGAATTCAAATGACAGTTCTCAAAGCCAGTACAGCTATTGGTTCTCCCGTCCTCAATACTCTTTTCTCTCTCTCTTATCTTTTCTCTCCCCCCCCCCCCTTTTATGATAGATATTTTTACATTATATAGTTCTTTTCAGGACATCCTGATCATATACTTGTTAAACATCCAAACCCTCACTTTAGTACATATCCCATCAGCCATCTTCTCTGGCCTCTTTGTGAGTTGCGGTGATCAAGGAAACACTGTTCAGGAGTCTTCTCCACATAAATGTGGTCAAGGAAGTGGTTGTAGTGCATTTAATGTGGTGGCAGCAGCACCTCTTTTGAACATTTCTGGGCCCCTCCCTTCTGTGCGTGCATAAGAACCTCCCCTGTGGTGGAAGTTTCTTGAAGAATCCTTTGAGTCGCTGAAGTGCAGGGCCGAGCAGCATTTGGCCACGGCCGAGGAACATATTCTCCTCGGACAGTCTTCCTTCACTTTATTCTTTACGATTCTGGACACTGGGCTTCTTTTAATTACTTACACCTCCTCGGACACGTCATGTTCCCAGTTCGAGCCCAAGGCCCAGTGTGGTATTTTGGGCCTTTAGCCCCACAATAGCCTCTCAAAATTTATGTTTTTCCTTCACGCTCGAGGAGGGAAAAAAAGAATTTTGACTTACTTCAGATTTCAAATAATAATGATGTCTTAACCCTCGAATTTATACGTGTGGGAATGCGGTTTAATGCACTCCATCATTGTTGTTGACGCTTCGGAATTCGCGAGGTTGCATTGATGGCTCTAGGCGATGTCACATCTCTTCGCATCCAACGGTGAAGCTTCAATCCAACGGTTGGTATTTTGTTCTAGGATTTGGGGTGGGATAACTCTCGCCCTATTTCTGCTCTCTATATAAAGCTTCGAAGGGAACCATTTGCCGGTTATTCTATGAATCCTTAAGTGCTCCAGTGATCTCTAGCACTGCAACACACAAAGTCTCCTAGGTCGTTAAACTTCTTGCAGTGATTTTTTCCAAGAGTTTTGCGAGTTTTCCTTCTAAGAATTTCACGGGCAGTAGTACGCCTTAGATCGCGAAGTTTTAATTTATTCAAACCTTCAGTTTCTCTTCGGCCAACCTTCTCGGCCTTCAAATTTTTCTCCTCCGCTCGTCGACTTTAGTTGCTTCCCTTCTCCTCCTTTTTAGTTCTTTAGAAATGGGCAGGTTCGCACATCTAGTGGACTCTCCTACCAAGATAGAAGCCTTTAAGGAAAGGTACCATATTCCCCAGGGGGTCAATTTACGCTACTGTCCCACAGAGCGTTTAGTGTCCGATCGAGAGGAGGGAGAGGTTGCTATCCCTATGATAGCCTTTATAGAGGGGGGAATGACCCTTGCCATGGGTAGAGTTACTAGAGATTACCTTTTTAACCATAGGTTATCCCCCGACTAATGCGCGCCCAACTTATTCAGGATTTTGGGATGCGTCGATGCCCTCAACAAGCATCTGGGTCTGAGGCTCACATGGCACGATGTGGTACATATGTACGAGTGCCACTCCCAAAAATCTGCCGGTTATTACCTAAAATCCCGCTTGGACGTAGTAAGGATGATTTCGTGCCTGCCCAAATCGAATAAGGGCATGAAAGATGATTTTCTTATAGCTTCAGGAGTGTGGCACGATGGCGTTCACTGTCCCGTCTGAGCGGGAGAGCAAGGTGGGATACCTTAGACTTAGGTTCCCTAGTGATAGATTTGAACTCAGTCCCCGATTTTGTTCTGTTTCCATTCCATTTGGTCCTTTGCAATTACAATTTTCAAATGTTTAACCGTCTTTCTTCTCGGCTTTGTTTTGCAGATAGAAGGCACGTAGCCCCTCAGTTGAGCTTGACTAACGTCCAGGCGCTGAATTATCTGTTGAGATCCAAGGTATTTGTCAGCGAAGACAGGCAATTACGGGTTGTCCATTTAATCTTGGATTTTACACCCATCTCGGACGCATTTCTGGACGTTGGCCACGCCATAAGGTCAGGTGATCGGCGGATACATCGGATTGATGTGTCTCGTCCCAACTTCTTGGCACCAGACTATCTCCCGCCTGTTTCACATTCGATTCTAGAGGGTGTCCCTCTGGCCGTCCCCCCAATTCAGCGAGTTCTTCTCGGAAAAGCAGCGGCTGAAGAAGGTATTGCCTCCTCTTCCTCGCTAGAAGAAGAAATTGATAAATTTCAATTTGAAGAGGAAGCTCAAGAGGTAGGGGCAATTGTAATATCGGAGGCAGAAGAAGAGCCGGATAGATATTCAAGTGTTCAGGCCCCTGAACCAGCGATTACTTGCCTGGAGAGTTCCTCAGACGAAGAAGCAGAAGAGATGGCCCTAAAAACAGATGGTTTAAAGGAGCTCTTGAAGGGGAGGAGCAAGGTGCCTACCACTGCGCAAGTCACAAAGCCCCCCCTTCAGCAAATCTCCCTCCTCCTCCCCTTCAGCTTCCTGTCAACCTCGGATTAAAACCAATCCAGGAGCTGAGGAGGAAAAGATAACATGAAGTCTCTGAAGAGGGTGACGTGGGCCCTTCGAAGGGAAGCAAACAGCAGAAGGTGGTCAAGGACCAGCGAGGCAAAAGGTCCTCTTCTGTTGATAGCCGAGAGGATCTCCTCGAGGCTGATGTATGCCGACCACCGTGCATATGGTCTCCAAAGTTGGACTTAGATGGCGCTCCCCTTCCTTGGGACACTTTAGTTAGGAACTATCAAGGGGGGAAGACGGGTTTGATTGCCGAGGCCTTGGAGTAACCACTTCTCTTACCGAGGGATATGGATGCTTACAGGCACTTCAGCCAACAGGAACTCTTCCTATCCCTAAAAAGGGACCTGGCCATGGTAAGTGATTTATCCCATTATTCCGAATGAACTCATAATTATTTTTACTCATTCTTTATTTTACACTAAATTCTTCTATTCTTTCATGTAGATCACCCAACAAGTTTATGTGGTCGAAAAGTGGAATAAAGATGCCCGCAACAGGGCCCAGACGGAGGCCCACAATTGGTCCGAGGTAGAGAAGGCCTTGGGCAGCCTCAAGGAGGAGATGGCTAAGCTTTCCAATGAGCTAAAAGAGGCGATACGATAAAGGGACAGTGCTGATGCTAGCCTTAAGACCGCAGAGAAACAGGCCGAAGATCAATGCCAGCAGTTGCATTTAACGGAAATCAACCTTGCTACCGAGAGGCAGTTTGTGAAAGATCTTCGTGCCGAGCTTCAGAGGGTCAGTTGGCGGCATTAAATCGATTTGTTTCAAAGTCTACTGATCAATGCCGTCCATTTTACTAGTTGCTAAAGAAATGGTGGGGCTTTCAGTGGACCGAAGAATGTGAAAAGGCTATTCAGGATTTAAAGAACTATCTAGTAAGTGCACCGATATTGTCTACCCCAAAAGTAGGTGAGGATTTGTTTATGTATTTGTCGGTGTCCGAGCACGCAATGAGTGTGGTATTGCTGAGAGATCAGGGGTACAGAAGCCAATCTATTATATCAGTAAGACATTGGTCGATGTGGAGATGAGATATTTACCCCTAAAAAAGTTAGCGTTGGCATTGGTACACACGACTAGGAAGCTGCCTCATTACTTCTAAGCCCATATGGGGTATGTGCTAACTTAGTATCCGCTGCAGTCCTTACTTAAAAGATCCGACTTCATAGGCTGGATAGCTAAGTGGGGGACTAGGCTTAGTTCATTTGATATACATTATAGGCCTAGGAGTTCGGTCAAAGGTCAGGTTCTTGCCGACTTCGTTGCAGAATTCGCTTCACGAAGGAAAACTAAGATTGTGTGTCTTATGGAAACCTGGTTGTGGAAGGTTTTTGTGGACGGTGCGTCCAGCACAATGGGAGTGGGGGTTGGAGTTGTTTTAGTGACACCAGAGGGAATAGGGGTGGAGCATTCATTTAGGTTGGGCTTCAAGGCATCAAACAATGAAGCCGAGTATGAAACCCTACTTGCTGGATTAAGAGTAACACTCGGTCTTAGAGCGAAAAATATAGAAATATATTCGGACTCTCAGTTGGTGGTTAGTCAGGTGGACGGTAGCTTTGAGGCCAAAGATCCTCGAATGATCGATTATTTAAAGTTAGTAAAATAAATGATGAATCAATTTCAAACTGTGAGACTAGTTCAAATCTCCCGAGGATAGAATAGACATGTAGATTCCTTGGCAACGTTAGCATCATCATCAACTGAGGAAATACCACAACTAATCAAAGTAAAAGTAGTGAGGGAGCCTAGTATAGATGTGAAAGTGAACGTTTCCACTATTTAGACATACGAGCCATATTGGATGGACTCGATTGTTGAGTTTCTAGTTGAAAACTGTCAGCTGGGAGAAGCGAAAGAAGCCAAAAAGGTACGTAGAGTTTTTGCTTGGTTTTGGTTGTTTGAGGATTGTAGGTTATATCGGAGATCTTTTGAGGGACCATACTTGTTATGCCTCTATCCCAACAAAGTTGATGAACTCTTGACCGAGCTCCATGATGGAATCTGTAGCAACCATGTGGGAGGACGGTCTTTGACTCACCGAGCAATGACCCAAGGGTTTTGGTGGCCCAAAAAGCAAAAGGACGCTGCTGACTAAGTCCAAAAGTGCGAGCAATGTCAAAAGCACGCCCCGTTGATACACCAGCCTACAGGAAGTTTAAATCCAATTAGCAATCCTTGAACGTTCGCGCAGTGGGGGCTAGACATAATTGGTCCATTTCCCCGAGTTACAGGAAACCGAAGATTTGTATTGGTGGCAATGGATTATTTCACTAAACGAGTTGAGGCTGAGGCACTAGTCAATATCCAAGATGTGGATGTCAAGAAGTTCGTGTGAAAAAATATAGTGACCTAGTTTGGGCTGCCGGAATCTCTTGTGTCAGATAATGGTTTATAGTTTGATAGCAAGGCTTTTCGCAAATACTGTAGTGACCTCAGTATTAAGAATAGATATTCAACCCCAACATACCCCTAAAGCAACGGTCAAGCTGAAGCCACGAATAAAGTAATTGTTAATGGTTTGAAGAAGAGGTTGGAAAGAACTAAGGGGAGGTAGACTGAGGAGTTGCTGAACATTTTATGGGCATACCGAACGACCCCGAGAAGATCAACAGGTGAGACCCCTTACTCCCTAACGTATGGCGCAGAGGCTGTTATTTCGGTAGAAATAAGCCTGTGTAGCACACAAGTTTCAGATTTTTCTCCAGCCAAGAATGCAAAAATGATGTTGAAGCAATTGGATTTGTTGGAAGAGTGCCGAGATGTAGCAACTGTTCGCCTAGCCGACTATTAGAAAAACTTGCTTGGTGGTATAACAAGGATGTAAAGATAAGGGACTTTGTGGTCAGCGATTTGGTATTGCGAAAAGCGATGGGAAGTGCCGAGGATGTTAATGCCGGAAAGCTAGCTCTGAACTGGGAGGGACCGTACAAAGTCACCGCCATAGCTAGAGCAGGAGCATACTATCTTGAGGACATGGAAGAGAGACCTCTTCCTCAACCCTATAATGTTCAGAATTTGAGAAAGTTCTATCATTAATTATGTAAGGCGTAATGATATTGACTATGTATGAACTGTTATGTGGATGATGATGTATATGTACGTAATGTGAAAAAGTTATTGCTCGGAACTATTTATATTCCTATTTGTTTAAGGACAGAAGCTTGGTTCGATTCGATCCCAGTCACCGACCAAGTGGAAACCTTATATGCCTATTTGTCTAAGGACAGAAACTTGGTTCGATTTGATCCCGGTCACCGACCAAGTAGAAACCTTATATCCTATTTGTCTAAGGGCAGAAGCTTAGTTCGGTTCGATCCCCGTCACCGACCAAGTGGAAACCTTATATGCCTATTTGTCTAAGGAACCTTATATTCCTATTTTTCTAAGGGCAGAAGCTTGGTTTGGTTCAATCCTGGTCACCGACCAAGTGGAAATCTTGCATTCCTATTTTAACTAAGAACATAAGCTTGGTTCGGTTTGATCCCGGTCGCCGATCAGGTGGAAACCTTACATTTTTGTCTAAGGACAAAAGCTTTGGCATGGTTCAATCCTGTCACCGACATGAAGCAACCCTGCTGTGTTTAATATAGAAATATGACTTAAAACTGGAACCTAATGCTGACCATAGTGAGGCTGTACAAGCAGAATGAAGAAAAGGAATAAATTTAAATAAGTCAAATATGATAAACCACAATAATGATAGGAGTTTATCAAAAAAAAAAAAAAAAGTGTCAATCCGACAAACCGAAGTAAAATTGTCTTGTCACCACACCCCGGTGACTATAAGTAAATAAAACTAGAATAGGAACAAAAACAACACAAAGAAAAGAATAGGATAAAATTCTTCGGGTAGTACGGTCTTGCGGTTGGTCTAGTAGAACTTGATCAACATTCAAGGGTGACTAAGCGGTGGGGTTGGGAAGCTGCTGAACTACACTTTGCACGATGTTCAGGTTGTTGGTAATTTCCAGGTCAATCAACTCGACATGAGAGTCAATTGCCTGCACCAACTCCCTCATGCTCTTAGTTTCTTCATCTTCAACATTGGTGGGATTTTGAACTAGAGGAGGAGGTTCAGGATAAGGGACTTTATCAAGATTTTTAAGGGGAGAGTCCTCAGGCACACCCACGTCCACGAGTGCCACCATCCAACCCTCAACAAATTCATATCTCCTTGATTGGAACATGACATGTTCGGTTGAGTTTTCAAATTCGCAAAGCCTGCGTTATACCATTTGTCCTCACTGGCTTCTAAGGCAATCTTTAGCTCGACGATTTCCTTATCCTTGACCGAGTTCAAGTTTTCGGCACCTTGATGTTCTCAACTGCCGTGCCCTTCTCTTTTGTCATGGCCTCTGCAACCTCTTTCAGAGCCTTCTCCTTATTTGCCTCTTCCGCCGTACCCTTTAGTCAATCTTCCATCATATATGCCAGTTGCGCAGCCTATCATGGCAGTAAAAGTGCATAGTTAAACACAAAATAAATAAAAAGAAAAGAGAGATATAAATAAATAAATAAATAGTAGTAAAGACTAAGCATTACCGCAACGGTGTGCCATTGAAGTCTGACCGCTATTGCTTCGTCACTATCGTGGTCAAAGTAATGCACATCATCCGGCAATTGCAAGGCTTGCCCTAGACTCCGAGCAATCCAACCACCTTCTCTAGCAGCCTAATTCCTTAGGCTGGAAGTTGCAGGAAGAGGCTCATTATTGAGCATAAAATTCGTCTGCCACCCAGCAGTATGGAGAGCTGAAGAGGTGGCCACATTGGACCCCACTTGTACGGAAGGCCAAGTACTAGTGACGGGCTCTCGGATAGTCACCCCTGCGGCACTGGGGGCAAGAGGAGTTCTAGGGGGTATGTCCTTGAGCCTTCTTGGGGCTTGATCGGTAGTACGGGGCCTCTTTCAGCTTCGGAAGGGAGAAGGAGGAACTTGTTTCACTGCGGGTTGCTCGTCGGGTAGGAAATGGTTGGCAGTCATATTATGGCGTACCACCATGGTGTCGCTTGGATCTTCGACTTCAGCTCTTGAAGAATTAACTAATTTAGCCTCAACTTGCTCGATGACCTGGACTACAGGGGCTGCTCGACTAGGATGTGTTTGGCATGGCCGTGGAAGACAGTATCAGTAGATTCATCTCTCACTAGTACCAAGGAGCCTACCCTGATCAGCCGGGGACCAAGATCTCGTGCTACACCTACTGTTAACCCTAAAGGAAAGAAACCTTGGTGCTGAATATCTATGTAGGACAATAGAGGGCTGCCAACAGTTAGGGCTTGTCTGGGGTCCTGATAACTCGTATAAACGGGAGTAGACCCTAGAATAAGGTGGGAGGCTCGTAGTTGGCCGTCATAATGCATGAATATCTCTGACCTCAGTAAGAAGTTAAGGTCTCGTACATGCATGGCATTGACATCCGGTTTAAATTTTTTACCTTTTGCATCGCCACAAATAGAAATCATAAGTATGTGAACAAATAGTAAAAACAATCACAAATAAGTCATAGAAAATGTGTTTATGGTGAAAAAAATGTGATATGAAGGGTACCAACCAACATCTCGGGGTGAAGTCAGGCATGTGAGCTCATTGGCGTGCCAATTACTGCTCACCCAGACAAACTCTCCAGTTGAGTTCTTGTTGGAATTGAGGAGGCATAATATTAGCCTCACCTGAGTATTTCTGACTTTGAGATAATATCCCGATGTCTGTTTACCGCATAGACTATACATATAGTTTATATCGTGGTGGTCTAAGTGTAGCCCGTATAATTGGTTTAATTGACTAACACAGCTTACAACCCGGTAGAAATTTGGTGGAAGTTGGTTGGGGCATAGGCTGTAAAACCTAAGCATTCTAAGTATTAAGGGATCTACGGGGAACCTTACCTCACCCTCTAAAATGGACATTAAAGTGAAAAATACCACTTGAGAATGCTGCTTAAGGGCGATACTATCTTTGAGACAGTATGCAATGTCAACGTCTGGTAGAATGGCAAACCTAGCGCTAAAATTGGCTAAGGCAGCCTCGTTCTAAGAAGATGAGAGAACCCCATTTTTAAAGCTAGAATGAAAAAGGAAACTAAACAAAGGAAAGGAGTAAACAAGAGAGGAACTTACTGTGGGTTCTAGGAAATGATCTCTTGGTGGGAAGATATATGCTCGGTAAGAGAAGAGTATACGCTCAGGAAGGAGGAACTTAGGCGGATGAAGAAATGGAAAGATAGTTTGAAGGGAGGAACGTTATTATTTATAAGGGAAAAGCATTTAATGAAGAGAAAGGCAGGAAAGCTTTTTGAATTACCTTTCGTAACTGCCACACGTGTTGCCTCGGTTCATGAACCATCAGGTCATGATTACTGCCAGATGTGACAGGCTGTTATGACGTTTTTTTCCAAAAAAGTTAATCGCGGTCTCATCCTCCATTAATGATTGATGATTTGCATCCCCGAGGAACGATTCGTAAAAGTGATGTAAGTCCTTGATTCGTCCCTGTCTGCGGGGCACGAATTAAGGGGGGGCTATTGTACGGCATACGGCGAGAAGCCCACTTCCATTGGGCTTAAGTTAAGATAGGCCCATGAATGGTACCACCTTTGGGCCTATCCCATCATGATCGGCCTATGAGCGGCCCTAAAACATTAGCCCACTGCTTGGGATCTCGGTGTCTAGATACACCTCGGGGACTTTATGATAGGTTAGTGCACCGATGATGTTCGGTTATACCTCGACAGACGGGAGTGCCCCAGGAAATTGCGCTGTCAACCAAGTTTCGGTGGCCAGCACCAGTTCCAATGTGCCAACTCCCATTCCCAATGAATCATATTCCTTGTCAGGAATAATTAACTTGGGCCCCACCCACACGAGCGGAATCAGAAAGTAATCATAGTTCCACCGCTAACCTCATCCTATAAATAGTAGAAGGTACAATGAAGGAGGGGTTAGACAATTGAGAGCAAAATCGAGAGAACAACCGAGCATGCAACAGAGTTGGGAGAACGAAGAAGAGAAGCTGGTTTCTGAGTGAATTTTGTCCTTAAGCCCGCCTAGGAACTACCCATAGTAGGATACCCAATACCTATTATACAAGTAGATTATGAGCCCAAACACTAAGTCCAATTAGTTGAGGGATTTCAGGCACGCACAGTAATAATTACTTTATAACATATATAAAGTACAATTAAAAACAAACTCAATTTACACACATTTATTCTTGGAATTTTCCAACCATCATTTGACCTGCCGCCAATAAGAAGGAAAAAAAAAGTTAAAAAGATAAGAACCTAAAACAATCAAAGGAAGTAATAAAGGGGGGAGCCGTAGAATTCTGAGTCATACAACCACATTATTCCCACTTGATCAAATGCCCCTTTTGCTTACCTGTCTCTTTCTTTTAGGCTTTGCTTGGAAGTTCATAAGGGAAGGGAATGGAATGGAATGAAATAAAATGATCATAAAGGAATGGAAAAGATGAATGGAAAAGAATGGAATGGAATGGAATGTATTTAAGTAAGGGAAAAGAATGGAATGGAATGAAATTAAGTAATCTTGATTAGATGTTTTAAAATAAAGGAATGGAAAGGAATGAAAATGAATGGAATGTAAGTAATCTTGTTTGGGAGTAGCATGGAGGGAATGGAATGGAATCATTTTATGACAATATTACTATTAAACCCCTATTTTAAAATAAATAGTTGAATATATAGGGGTATTTTGGGAGTTTTAGTAAAAAAATCATTAAATATAATTTCATTCCCTCCCATTTCTCCTAATTTCGGGGGAATAAAAATTTGAGGTTTTAAGGGATTAGAGAGGAATGAGTGTTCCCTCCTACCCATTCCCTTCCCTTCCACTTAAACTCCCAAACAAGGGAATGAAAGAATATTCTAAAATGATTCTTTTCATTCATTTCCATTCCATTCCATTCCCTCCTCCCAAGCAAGGCCTTAATTGACCTAACAAATTTGGCCAGAAGGAGTATATCATAATATCAATAACATCAAAAAAAAAAAAAAAAAAAAAAAAAAAATCACACGTATAGCATAAAGGTAAAATTTACAAAAAGAAGAGAAAAAAAAAGAAGGCAAGATATCAACATGTTTCATTTGTTGGACTATTCTTTTGATCACGAATTATATTTCATGCCATTTTTTTAAAAATATAGAGAAATTTTGATAATTTCTTCTTTTGTGGGTAGAGAACATTTTCTTGTGAATTAGCAACTCTTAGTTGCCTTAATTAATGTGAGTTCCAGTTAGTTCAACTGGTAAAGTTTCTGGTAGTTGAATAAGAAATCTAAATAAATTTTAATGTGTGACTTCAATTAAGAACTAAATAAATAAAATAAATAAATTATAGATCCATCTGGATGTTATTGGCTTATTGCAAGTCCATTTTTGATGAAATAAAAGAGAATGATATAGTAGGAATCATTCTTCTTCTAGAATTTTGAAGGTGAATGTGTGCGACAGAGGATTTAACAAATGACTTTACTTATATTTTTAAGTAAAAAAATCCTTAATAATTAAAAAAGGAATCAAAACAGATCAAGCTCGTCAAAGCTGAGAATTGCCAATTTGACTAGTTTTAACTGAACCTTTTTGATCATTTTTTATTCTCCCAATTTTTAATATGGACCAGATCAATCTAAGCTCCAATTCATAGTTAAACTGATCAATAAGATTAGTAATTGATCGTACTAATCTTCTTGTAAGTCCTATGCACTTATTTTCTTTATTCATTAATTAAAAAAAAAAATGAAATCCATAAAGAATTGGTTCCAATTTGTACATGAATGTCATGAACTGCAGAAGAATAAATATTCAATTAACTCATCCAATAAGTTGATTCCTATGCAACCTTTAGCTACGAAGTATATATCTACAGTATACTGTATATCATAGGGAGAGAATAATTGGAGTAAGTAGTAGGACTTAAATGGCACTTAATTTTTAAATACTCTCAAAGAATGGTAAGATTCACCATGTGAGAAAAAAAGAGTACTATTTCCCTATACTTTGCTATTACATTATAGTTTTCCATGATGGCTCAGATGATGTATTCAAAGGAATGCAGTGTTTCCTTCTGTTTGCAATTAGTCAAATATTTGATAATTGCGGCCATAAATGCTTGCATGTGCAGTGTTGACATTAGCATTTATTGTGTTACCAAAATTTCACCGGACCAACCTCCAACTCCACGGCTCCACCTCTGCAACACTGTGACTACCACCACAATGTCTCCACCCCTTCACAAGACACGCTTGTTATCTCACCTCCAACTCTTTATCCGCTTCATCAATTACACCTAATCTCCAATGCCAACTGAGAATGTCGACAAGGCAACAACTCTGTTGGCATTTTGGATTGGATTGAATTTTGTTAGAATTTATAACAAATTATTTGTGTAAAACTGTGTAAGTGTCTTCTTTCTTCTTCTTCTTCTTCTTTTTTTTAATTTTTTTTTTAATTTTTAGGTATCAAGTAATAAGACAATAGTATAATGGACTTAAAATTTGTTGGGATTATACACAAAGAGCATTCACAGTTGGGCTTCCAAATGTCAAATGTAAGTATATTTTAGCATTCAGGCCCAATTTGTCTCAATAGTCGAAGGGCTAAACATGAAAAATTGTAAATTTTTTTTGGCATAGTACTACAGTACCATCTTAAATGTATGATGGTACAGTAGCACTATGCCAAAATAATAATAATATTTTAATCCCTTTTATTCTTTCTCTCTCCTCTCTGTGTCAGACTCTTTCTTTCTCAACTCTCTCTTTCTCAATTTGTCTTTGACTTCTCTCGTCTCCCTCTCTCTGTCTTTGGGGAAGGTGTCGTTTAGGGACGGAGCCATGACTTGGCGTTAGGGGGGGGCCACTCTATTGCTAGCTGCGTGCAGCAGCTCCGGTCTTTGAGTTTACTGTTTTACTACTAAGGATTTTTGTTTAAATTTTTTTAAATGGCCAAGTTGTTTGTTTTGGGTAAAATAAATTGATTGGGCTTAATTTTTTTAGTTTTATTATTGGTAATTTTTGTTGTTGGGCTAATTTTTTTGGGCTTGTATATTTTGTTTTAGATTTAATCTATTAATTTTTTATGTTCTTCAAAAGGTGAAAAATGGTAAAACTACAATTTTTTTACAAATTGCTAATGTGGTGAGTGGTTATTGATAAGTAAAAAGTGATGCAAGTGTATGAACCAATAAGAATTTACTACCTCAATAATTTGTATAAACGTTGTAAAAACATTTGTAGCTATACCATTACTCTCAAAAGAATTGATGGCATTATTAAGGGGGCAAAGTGTAATTTTATTGAACAAAATTGCTAAAATTAGTACCTATTAATATAGTAACATTTTTTTTAAAAAAATTTAGGGGGGGCCATTGCCCCCCCAAGTCCAATAACAGCTCCATCCATGGTGTCGTTGTTGTTGCGGCGACGGTGAAGGAGAGTTTTGTGGGGACGATTACGAAGGCGAGATCTTCGTGGTCAAGGGGCTGAGGATTGCTAATTAGATTTTGGTCGGTTTGTTTGGTGGATCTGAGGCTGACGATTGTGGTGGATCGGCTTGGTGGGCCATGGGTTTTTGGCGATGGAGATCAGTGAGTTCTTGTGGGTTTCAGGAGATAGAGATCGGTGCGTTCTTGTGGGTTTTTTACGATGGAGATTAGTTGGGTTTCTGGGTTTTTAGATCGGTGTGTTGTGTTGGAAAAATATTATGGAGTGAATAAGAAATTAATGTTTTCTATACTTACTTGAAGATG
Organism: Quercus gilva; assembly: GCA_023621385.1. Taxonomy (NCBI): domain Eukaryota; kingdom Viridiplantae; phylum Streptophyta; class Magnoliopsida; order Fagales; family Fagaceae; genus Quercus; species Quercus gilva. Next base: position 66,864,320 of record CM042481.1, read on the forward strand.
TAATTATAAGTGGTGAAAATCCTTGAGTCCCACATTGGAAGTGATAGAGAATATGAGTTTGGGTTGGATATTGGGTTGGGCTTTAGACATGTGTGGACTAGGCCCACTTATCCAATTAATAATAATATTTTATTATTTTATTTTTGAGTCAGTAAGTCTATATACAGCAGTTATCTCTGAAATAGTGTTTCAGTTTTAAGTTATGTATAGTTTCATTGTCCCACATTCATGAAAAAAAAAAAATTTCTAGAAAAACTCTCCCAGTAAGAAGATTTTGTGCATTCATTTTGTGTTAAAGAGAGAGAAAGAGACATTGAGTAGTTCACAGAGCACAACCTTGTGTGCTTCGTTTTCGTGCTATAGATCATTTTATCCTAGGAGGCAGACATTTGTGAGTCTCTTAGCACCACAATAATTGTGTGAAGGGTGAAATCTGCTTTAAGGAGATTGTGTCAAACACAAGACTTAATCTGATTCATTCATCCTTCATGCATTTGATCTGTGAGTTTTTTTTTAATTATATTGCTGATTTCTTTTATATATGCAGTATAGATTTATTGTTTTGCCTATTACTTCTTTTGTGTTAATATTGGTTATTATTAGATCTATGTGTTGTTCCTTTTGCCTTATCACAAAAATAAATTGTTGAAATATATCCAACATGTTGTGGTGGTGGGTTGTGGGTGATGGGTTTTGGCGTGGATTGGCATGGTGGTGTTGGCCATCGGTGATGGGTTTTGGCCGTGGGTATGGGTGGTGTTGGGTTTGCTTGCTAATGGGTTGGGTTTTCTTGCTGTGGGTGATGGGTTTGCTTGCCGTGGGTGGTGTTGGGTTTGCTTCTTTTTCTTTTTTCTTTTTCTGGTGATGTTGGGTTTCATGAGTGTGGGTGTGGTTGGGTTTGTGATTGATGGTGGTGGGGTGGTGATTGATGGTGATGGTTTTAATGGTTATTGATTGCTTGCTAATTTGTTGTGGTTGTTTGAATGTTTAATTTAGCTGCTTGAAAGTTTAGTTTTTAGGCAATGATGTAGTGGTGATTTATTTCAGTTTGGTAGTTTTTTTGGGTTTGTTTGTGGTGGGGGTGGCGGGAGTAGGTGGTTGCAGTGGTAGGGGAAGAAAGATGGGAAAGAATATAGATGGATTTGGGATATATTATTTTATTTGTAGATATATTATTTTAATATATTGTATGGGGAAATAAAAGTTGGGATGTTGGGTGTGTTATAAAATGGTATGGTATAAAATGGTATGATATAATTGATAAAGTAGATTTTTGGGATGGTAAAATAGAAAAGGATGACATTTTCGGCTGTGAATGCTCTAACGCTCCCCTTGAAATTCAAGGTGGAGGATGAAAGACCAGCTTGAATTAGGAAATGAGAACATCCTCGGGGATATGACATGGTAATAATGTTTGCAAGTTGATGTTGACAAGATGACAATTAATCTCAATGTGCCGCTTGTGAATTTCATAACTTAATTGTGTAGATTTGATCATGAGTTTCATACCTTAATTGTGTAGATTTGATTAGTTCATAAGTGATACAGTTACCATCGGATCTAAGAGAAGATTATCTGAGGATGAAGCAGCAACTTTCAAGGAATCTGGTTTGTGTGGCAAGCAAACTAAAATACAAGATGCCACCCATATCAAGCTATTGTCAACGGCAGAGGCTGAGGATCAGCCCCACCGACACCAATGAATCTTTTAAGCTAGAACTGCCGGAGGCTTGGGAACCAACGTGCAGTCGATGTCCTCTCTCATCTTGTGAGGGAAAAAGCTTCCGAGATCCTATTTTTGATGGAAACAAAACAATCAGTCTAGGAGATGCGGTGGATCCAGGCTGATTTACCTTACTGCTGCATGTTAGCTGTACTAAGTGAACAAAGAAGAGGTGGCTTGGCTTTATTGTGGAAGGAGGATGTGCAATTACATATACAAACCTACTCACCAAATCATATCGATGCACTTATACTGAATGGATCAGACTCACCATGGAGGTTAATAGGTTTTTACGGATGGCCGGAGGAACAAAGGAAGAAGGAGACTTGGCAACTCTTAAAACACCTGCACATAAGGTTTTCAGTCCCATGGTTATGTTGTGGCGATTTCAATGAGATCTTATAATCTTTATAAAAGCAAGGACTCCAACCAAAACAACAACAACCAATGATGGAATTCCGAGTAGCACTTCTTCATTGTGATTTGGTGGACTTGGGTTTCCAAGGGAATATTTTCACATGGAATAATGGACGCCCTAGTGATGCTTTTGTTCAAGAACGGTTGGATAGAGCATGTGCAAATTCTGAATGGAGATCTCTTTTTCCCCATGCAAAGGTCTATCACATCCAATCTTCCTATTCTAATCACAATCCGATTTTTATCAATATATTTGTGCCTAACCAAATATGCAGGAAGAAAAAAGTACCAAGAAGGTTTGAGGAAAAGTGGGCATATCATGAAGGATGTGAAGCGATAATCCGGGCTGCTTGGGAGGCTGAGAGTGGGGCGGGCAGTCCTATGTATCGTTTGTTTGAGAAGATTAGACGATGTAGGTAGGCCTTGATTCGGTGAAGTCGAACCACAGTGGGGAATTTCAAAACAAGAATCCAAGAGAAGCAGCAGCTTTGGAGGAATTAGCTCTACAAAATGATCTGGCAAACCAGCCAACAATCAAAGCCCTGAAGAACGAGATTAATGCACTCCTCCACCAGGATGAAGTTTATTGGAGACAGAGGTCAAGATCTATTTGGTTACTGACGGGTGACAAAAACACAAAATTCTTCCACCAAAGAGCCAGCCAACGACGTAGGAAAAACCATATTTCTGGAATCACATCCCAAACTGGGGTATGGTGCCAGAATGATGACCAGATTGCTGAGATAGCCACCAACTACTTCAAGGATTTATTCACCTCCACCAACCCGATAGACTTTAGTGGGGTATTGAACGTAGTGGATCAAGTAGTCACTCCAGATATGAATGCAACCTTACTCCAAAGGTACAGACCGGAGGAGGAAAGGCAAGTGTTGTTTCAGATGCACCCCTTAGAATCCCCTAGACCAGATGGTATGCCCCCTTTCTTTTTTCAAAAGTATTGGCATATAGTTGGTCAAGATGTTACAATTGCGGTGCTGTCAGTTTTAAATTCTGGTCACATGTTGCATAAAATGAATTTTACATATATTGTGCTTGTTCCGAAGAACAATGAATTGAAAAATATGTTTGATTATAGGCCAATAAGTTTGGGCAATGTAATATCCAAAATTGTCTCCAAGGTTGTAGCTAATCGTTTGAAATGTGTCCTTCCTATGGCGATATCTAATGCACAAAGTGCCTTTGTACCTAGCAGGCTTATAACTAATAATACTACTATAGCATATGAGTTATTGCACAGGATGAGGAATCGAAGAAAAGGTAAGAGGGGACAAATGGCAGTCAAGCTTGACATTAGCAAGGCCTATGATCGAGTGGAGTGGAGCGTTCTAAGACAAATAATGCTTAAGTTAGGTTTTGATCCCAAATGGGTTCAATTAGCCATGGAGACAATTACAACAGTTTCATATTCAGTCCTGATCAATGGGGAGCCATGTGGATTCATCAAACCATCAAGAGGAATAAAGCAGGGGGACCCACTTTCCCCTTACTTATTCCTTCTTTGTGCTGAAGGCTTGTCTGTCATGCTTAGAAAGCCAAAGAAAGCCACACTTTGAGAGGTATAAAGTCTAGCCAACATGGGGTGTGTATCTCTCACCTTTTGTTTGCTGATGATAGCCTCTTGTTTTGTCAAGCCACTGTAGAGGAGTGTCAAAGGTTACTAGATCTTTTGGGGATTTATGAAGCTGCATCTGGTCAAGTAATCAACCGACAAAAAACATCATTATTTTTCAGCACTAACACCAAACTGGAAGTGAGAAGGGCTATACAACAAATGATGGGGGCAAGGATAATGGCCAATTGTGAAAAATATTTGGGACTACCAATGGTGTGTGGAAAATCAAAGGTTAACACCTTTAAGGAGCTTCAAGAAAAAATCACTAAGAGGGTGATGGGGTGGAAGGAAAAGCTTGTATCTAAAGTAGTGAGGGAGATCTTGATTAAGACAGTTGCCCAAGCTATACCAACCTACTCAATGAGTTTATTCAAACTGCCTAATGCCATTTGTAACAAAATCAACTCCCTCTTATCTAATTATTGGTGGGGCCAAACCAAGGATGAAAAGAAGATTCATTGGATCAATTGGAAAAAAATGTGTAATGATAAGAAGAAGGAAGGCATGGGATTCTGAGATATATCGGCTTTCAACTTGGCGATGTTGGCTAAGCAAGCATGGAGGCTTATCCATAATGAACAATCACTATTCTATAGGGTGTACAAGGCGAGGTATTTTCCTAATAGTAGCTTTTTGATGGCAGAATTGGGATCTAATCTGTCGGTTGTTTGGAGGTCTTTGCTGGCTGCAAGGGAGGTGCTAAGGGAAGGGTCCACATGGCAGATTGGTGATGGCAACAGTATCAGGGTAACCACACATAAATGGCTCCTATGTGCTCCAGCGTTATTACATGTGCCCAATCCGGAGATGAAAGTGTGCGAGTTGATAGACCAAAGTTCACGGCAGTGGGATAGGGGAAAACTGGTAGAAACTTTTACCTCGAGTACCTGTAAGCAAATCTTATCTCTTCCCCTCAACCGGCTTGACTCCCATGACACACTGGTCTGGACTGAGAATAAAGCGAAAACATTCACTGTGAAGACTGCATACAGTGTTGCTTTGAGACTGGAATCTGGCGCATTGGCAGAGCATTCATTGGCTCGAGAACACAGTGTCACATGGAGGAAAATCTGGAGGCTTAACGTACCACCAAAGGTGCGAACATTCCTGTGGAGGGCATGCTCAAACTGCCTTCCTATGAGGGACAACTTGAGCCGTAGGAAAATCCAAGTAGAGGTCACGTGCGGGATCTGTCGCCAGGAACTAGAGACTGTTGCCCACATCCTATGGAAATGCCCATTCGCAAGAAATGTATGGGCGTTGGGTAGTGGGCATGTACAGAAATGCAGCAATGAGGTGGCTGATTTTTTTCTGCTCTTCAAACATATGCAGGAAACGCTAGAGCCACCAGAGTTGGACAAGTGGGCAATCGTGGCGTGGAGTATTTGGAATGCACGAAATTGCTATTATTTCAAGCACGTTCAGTATCAGCCACGCTGGATTATGGAGAGTGCAGTAGGAGTAGGACTATTGAATGAACACCAAAACCTCGTAGCAGCTCAGCAGACATGAGGATTGAGACATGAGTATTTGTATCTGATTAGCTTTAGACGGTCTTCGTATTTTAGTCCGTCAGGGGTCTAACTGAGGTGTAGTTGAACCCCCTTAATGCCATTCCTTTTGGTTGGCCATACTTGTACACATCAATGTTTATTTAATAAAATTCTAACCTTCTGCTCAAAAAAAAAAAAAAAAAACATTTAAATTTGATAAAGCAAAACGTAGTCAATACGGCATTTTACCAAAATAAATTATTTCATTGATGATTATTATAATTATACTTACTTTTATATATATTTTTTTATGAAAACTTCTCTATTCAACTGTGGAAATAGTTGCAAAATTACTGATACTAAGTTAAAATGGCAATGTGTTAGACTCCTTTGAGCAAGATTTCAACAGATAGAGACAATTGGACAATCAAGGTCAGAGTACTTCGTATGTGGGCTGCAATCAACACAAAGAACAATGAGTTCATAAGCCTTGATATGATATTTATAGATGAAGAGGTAAGTATAGAACTCATATTTATATTGTGCTGATTCAATTTATTATGCAGATGCAATTCTTTTAAAAATAATTATTTTACCAACTCATCAATATTTATATTGTGTTGATTCAATTTATTATGCAGATTCAATTCTTTTAAAAATAATTATTTTATCAACTCATCATATAATTCAACATCCATGGCTATTATATATATTCACAAGAAGAATAATGGAAGATACTAATATTTCTCATTATTCTAGGGCTCAACAATACATGCAATTGTTCGGAAAAGTCAAGCACGAACTTTTAGACCACAATTGCTTAAAGGCCGTGTTTATACCATCAAGAATTTTAGGGTGGAGAGTACTAAAGGCGAGTTTCGGCCCGTGCACAATGATATCAGAATTTGGTTCATGACCATTACTACAATCATGGAGTCCAACGAAGATATGAACTCAATCCAAAAATACTGCTTTGAGTTTGCTGACTATGACCAAATACAAAACCAATGTTACAACTACACATATTTAATATGTAAATACAAATCTGCAACTGTTTCACAATTCCTCTAATATAGTTGTATCCTAAATTAATGATTCAAAATAACCTAACTAGATAATTGCATATAAATAGATGTTGTTGGAAAGTTGGTAGCAGTTGGAAATGTTGAAGAGCCTCAAGTTAATGGTGCACCAAGAAAATTGCGCAATCTGCAATTGCTTTTGAAAGAGTAAGACAATTTTTTAATGTGATATTGATTTCATTATATGTTTATATAGAAAAATCAATTATAAATAAAAAAAATTACTAATAACAAAAAAATCCTGAATGATTTTAACTATACCAGGGGAAAAGAAATTAGGCTTTCACTATAGGGAACAAGTTTCTGGCAAATCGATGAAGATGTATATAAGAACAATCCAGGACCTTTTGTCTTAATTGCAACTTCAACTATTGTCAAATCATTTGGAGGTAAGTATAACTAAATAATGTTACCAACTATCAATTTTAATGTACTTAGTACTGCTATCAAGTTAATAAATATATTGGTTACTAATCTTAGGCCATAAATTTTACAATGAGAAATGTAATCACTAGTTATAAATTTTTTATACTCCAACTTATTCATTTTCAAAACAATCTAATGATACTTTTAGAGAATTTCATTCTCATTAAAACATGTCTTCCTTTTTCTCAGTTTCAATTCAATACAATTTTGTTTATTATAATTTATTCTGCAATTTTTGTAGGCAAATTCTCTTTGTCATCAACCAGTGCAACAAAAGTATATCTAACTCTTGATATTCCTGAGGTTGCTGAAATAATTGACAGGTGCATATTTTAAAAATTATTGATAACAAAAAAAAAAAAAAAATGATAAATAGCATTTTTTATCTCACAAAATACCATTTACATTCTTTTTTCCTTTATAAAAATTCAATGATAGGAATGGTAAAAAACATGATCCTATACAAGAAATACCAAAAATACATGCAAAACAGTTTTCAGAGGAGGATTTTTCTTGAAACAATATGAAGACAATACCAGAGCTCAAATGCATTGAATAGGATCCTACGAAAGAGGTTTGTTAATCATTTCAAAGTAGACTCATCATTTACACGAAAATATAATAATACATCATTTACTTAAAAAAAAAAAAACATATTAACTTCAAAATTCATTGCAGGATGTTAACTGCTATTGTGTTGCAACAATAAGCAACATTGATACAACAATAGGTTGGTATTATATTTCATGCGTGTTATGTGGAAAGAATGTCAAACCACAATCAGGATTGTTTTGGTGACAAAATGTGAAACAAAAACAAATCTGCCCATCCCAAGGTTAGAGGCACACACATTAACTACAAAGTTTGAAAATTTTTTTTATAAACACATTCATCTAACTATAATTACTAAACAATTGCAAAATACTTCAGATACAGGATTCAAATTGAAGTTTTTGATTCAACTGACAAGACAACTTTTGTCATATTTGATCAAGATGCTGAGAAAATCCTAAATAAATCTGCAAAAGATCTTGCTAAAAAACAAACCGAGGTACAACTTATTTAAATTATTAAATTTATTGTAAAACTATAGATTATAATATAAATTAAAATTCCTAATATGCAAATTGATATTGAAGAAGGAATCCCACTTGATCTTAAGAAAATTTTAGGAAGACAATACATTTTTCTACTTCACTTGAATGAATTCAATCTAAAGGATGGTTTTGAAAATTAGATAGTTGCTAAGATTTTTTTATGCACCTTCAAATGAGAAAAAGGTATGAAAAAAAAAGAAAAAAAAAGAAGCCAATATGCTATATTATTTCTTTCTCTGCGCTATATTGATGTAAATAATGTGCTTAAATTTAATATGAATGCAGATACCTATGCAAAATCTTAGCGACAACAAACCTGCCAGCATAAACTTCATAAGATCCAACCAAGAATCTTCCAGTGCCATTTCATCAATGATCAACACAAATGATGCAACAAAAGGAACAAATGATGGAACAAAAGGAGAAAATGATAAAACTCATAAATTGAACAAATAAGGATAGACCAAACTTCAAACGTTGAAGACAGATGATGATAACATACCCCTCAACATGCTTTACAAGCGTCGACATACTTCAAAAAACAAAGCATTCAAGAAACAAAAAAACAAAATTTCGCAATAAAGCTCTTTATTACATCACAAAATAAGTATCACTAATATGGAATGAATTACCATGCTTTTATCAACTTTTATAAAGTTCTTTATTACATCATAAAATAAATATCAATAATATGGAATGTTACCATGCTTTTATCAACTTTTATTATACAACTAGTCGCAGACCCGCGCGTTGCGCGTGATAAGTTTGTTTATGATAGTTTTATTATTATATATTATTAATTATTAATATTTTTCTATGTATTGCTACTAAAGCTGCATTATATATAATTGACCAATATATTACAGGATTTATGGTGATTGGAGGTTTTGGTGATGGAATTAATTTTGTATTATTAGAGATTTGTATTCGGAATAGAATGAGGATATTTTATTATAGATTTTTATTTTGGAAACAAAATTTCTACCATACTCGGTTGGCTAATTTGTACATTTCCAAGTCAATTGAGCACATTTTGCATGTAACATGTAATTCTTCGTTTCTATAAGGGTAAGGTTTCATGATCCCAATGACCCACTCCAATTTTTTGCATGCTTGGCTTTTTGGAATGCGAAATGTGTTTGTTCCAAAAGTTGTACGCCGAAGGATTTGTCGATAGTTTTGCAGCAATTGTTTTCCATTTGGTTGGTTTAGAATTAATTGCAATATTGGATTAATGAAGTCAATTTTTTTTTAAAATAAATAAATAACAATGACTCTAGAACAGCACACAACTTCATTGGATAAAGTTAATAGAAAGAGAAAATATAGGATTACAATATTTTGTGGCACAATTTTGGATGTGGTAAATTGTGATTAGTAGAGAAAAAGTAGTTTATGTGAAAGTAACAAACATTAGTTGTGAATTTAAAATTGTGTACCTCATTTTGATGTTGCCTAAAAAATTTGGCAATTGTCTCCCAACATTGGAAAATATTTCGAGCAATAATTCTGTAGGTAATTCATGTTGTATGCTCAGTTTCATGATTGTGTAGAGAGTATTTTAATGATATTTTTTGTTTGTATTTTGAAGTTGTTTAGGATTGTAATTTATAGTTCTTTGCTTGTTTTATGGATGAGTGATTGTTTAAGTTATTAGCAATTATTTTTATTTTATTTTTTATTTTTTGAATAGAAGCCTTTCATATACCCTCCACTATAAAGCTTAAATGTTATAGTATTAAATATATATTTCAATTGTAACTTACGTTTAATGTTCTCCTCCATAAAGTGTATCATTATTGAGATGTCTTGATTTGAATTGATTTGTGCTGCATAATTTTGATCCGCCAACCTAGCAATGTCTTAAAAAATTTTACAGAGTTTTCATTAGCAATCACATATTCCATGTATCTAAATGATCAGCAAATGCTGAGGGTAGCAAATAAATTAACATGTGTCAGTTACTTTCATTAATTGTAAAATAACAGTTGTGGAGCAACTGAATAGACATCCACAACCTTGCTTTTTCTGGTCTTTAAACTAGTGTAGAGAAGGGGGGAGAAGTTTTTTATTTTTATTTTTCCTTCTAATACAAGATAGAAATTCTACTTTAACCTAATCTAAGTATATATGTGTGTGAAATTCCCACCTAGAGACTTGAACTCCGGCCCTTGTCCCCAAGACCCTACAAGCACTTATACTTGTGGGGTAACTATTACACCAAAAGTGTGTGGTGGTAAAAGGTGAGAAGTTAATATGACCCCAAATGATTCTATTTCTAATGGCTAATGCTATCATTTATCTTACCTCCAACTGTAGGACTCTTTTGTAATTTGAATTTCTAAGATATCGCCATATCACAACCAGCATGAGTTTGTTTTTCAATTGAATAACAATTCTTTTCCTTAACAATTAATTAGTATTAATTTTATTTTATAAAAAGTTATAAAATTATATCACTTATAATTGTATATAAAACTATATATCACTAACTTAAATTGGATATCTATTGATGACAATGCAAGCATTGAATATTGCAAGAAGAAACATAAAGAGAGCCGTCCAAACATAAATAAGTTGTATATATTAATAAATTATTAATAATTTTGAAATAGCTGAAAATTAATTAATATCCAAATCAATTACTAAAGACAAAAGAAGAACCACTCCATATCTTGTTTTGGAAGGAATGATTTCTTTGCAGTCCATAGCTTAGACATTAGATTTGAAACCTCTCAGAACAATTAAATTAAAAGGAAAATGAAAAATAAATCAATTGGAGGAGTAATTGTTCTTTTGGTGCTTTCCTTTTCACCATATTCTTTGGAGATAAAAGAACTCCATATGAACCGGGTTTTAGAGGATAAAAGTTAAGGACCCCATGAGAAAAAGAATTTTTGTAACAGGATTTAGTCATAAAGAAGAATGATAAAAGAAATCAAATAAACAAAACAAACAGAAAAGGTACTTTTCCGGTACTAAAGAATTCTCAGCTCACATTGGCATAAAGTTCAATATAATAAATCCATCACTAACCACATACATACCTTGACTGATTTCTAGAGCACCAATGTATAGGTTGAGAAGACAATCGTTGAAATGGCATGTGAGGGATGTTCTAATGCTAATAACATTAATACACTTGCGCAGTGACTTGAGTTTTATGAATTCACAAATTCTTAAAATTGAAACTATGAATATTAAATCATGTCTAAACCAAAGACCCTTATAAACAGAATTATGCAGGAAAATTACTGCAAAAAATTTAAACACCAGGAATCATGTGCTGTAGGAGTAGCTACGATGTGCATATATGCTGACAGTGCTGGTGATAGTGAATTGCATCTCAAAATATTATATAATTTCTCAAACTAGATACATTAACTGATTCACATCTAACCCGTTTATGAATCCAAAAGTCCAATTAATAGAAGTCCAATTCCAACGATAAATGGTTAGTAAAAAAGTTTAGGTCTACCCTCTACCTCAGCTAAAAGCAATTCGTTAACAACTTCCCAGGTAGCTAGTCCATTAAGATCATATTCAGCACCTGTTTCGATATCCACACCCACAATAGTACCAATATGCCAATTCTAGATCACATCTTGAACTGAGCAAACAAAAATGAACAAAAGGAAAAAAAAAAAAAAAAGTGACAATAGCAAAATAAGAACGAATCATTACTTTGTTAATGTTCACCTTCACAACACATTGAGAGCAAAACATTACTCATTATAATGTCACCAATGTTGAAAAGCAATTCGTTAACAACTTCCTAGGCAACATGTCCATTAAGATTGTATTCAGCACCTGAACTAAGCAAACGAAAAATGAACAAAAGAAAAAAAAAGTGACAATTGCAAAATAAGAACAGATCATTGAGAGCAAAACATTACTCATTTTAGTGTCACCAATGTTAATCACATTAGCACATTGATGATTGAATGTACGGTAGTTCCATAGCGGAACAGTTTCATCACTACTGCCAGAATAAACCATGTCTAAACCAAAGACCATAATAAACACAATTATGTAGAAAAATTACTGCAGAAAATTCAAATACCAAGAATTCAGAGTTACACTAAACAAACAGCGGAAGCAAACACCACAACACTACACTAAGAACTTAGAGTCACACAAAGTCGTTTGAATTACATAGAATTTAAAACCTAGCAATCTAAAAACTCAAAACGAACAGACCCAAAAGAGGTAGAGCTCCAATTAAAAAACCCAACAATAAAAAATTCAATACCCAAAAGCACGAAAGAGGCCGTAAGAAGGGAAAAAAAACATCAAGCAAAATAACAGAGCACAAAAGGAACTGAGATTTAAAGATACCTTAGCAGCTTTTGTCAGTATTTATATAATGTGAAAAGAGGAAGATAGAAAGGCTGCTGCCAAAAGGCAGTGAAGTTGATGTGAATTTAATGTGAAACCGTAGAACAAAAGGTGGGGAAGGGGAAAGAATTAAAACATGGGGAGAATGTGAAACCGTTGAAAGGGAAGGGGAAAGAACTAAAATATGGGGAGACAGGAAACTGAAACCGTGTAACAAAAGGAAAAGAAAAATACAAAAAGTTTAAAGCGTGAAAACAAAGGGTTTTAGAGAGGATTCCAGTTGAAAAGGCTTTGGGTTTGGGTTTGGGCATTATGGTGGAATTAAATTTAGAAGAAGTGGGCTAGAATTAAATTTAGAAGAAGTGGGTTTTATGGTGGAGATAGGGCTGAAAATTATTCTATATTAATCAGCATTTTAAAATCAATAAAAAATATTTTAAAATTGTAGGACAAATTCAAAAAAGATTATGGAAATGACATGGCTGTTGATGTGTCTTAATGTGAGCATAGCAACATTAAATACTATGCTTCAACTTTTAGTAATATATAGATATTACAAAATAATTATAATGAATATGTGTTTGCAATTTATAATTGTTACTTTTTATGATAAACTCAGTACTAACAAAGTTTTATAACAAATATGTTATAATATATGTACAATATTCTTCATAAAAAATTGCATTAACTATTACAACATTATATGTGCATCGCACGGGCAACTTACTAGTTAATCTCAATGTGCTGCTTGTGAATTTCATAACTTAATTGTGTAGATTTGAACGTGAGTTTCATACCTTAATTGTGTAGATTTGATCGGTTCATAAGTGATACAAGGAGTTCCAATTGTTATACTAATCTAATTCTTTTGGAGTATAACGCAAGTGTGAATAGCGCTTTTCATATATCCTTTTAAAGTTGGAATTTAAATATTACGATTTTATAAATAAACACATACTCAAATTACTCATCTTGCGAACTTAGCATTACTGCTTATAATTTTCTGCTTAATATTTATTAGATTGCTATTATCAAACGTAGGCTTTATAACAAAACTAACACAGTAATATTATTCAAAACCAACAACTAATAATCATCCAAATCTAATAAGACTTCTGATCAGTTAAGGTTGTTGCTGCCATCTTTAACTTATCCCAAGCAATTTCATGTCATCCGTAACAAAATTTTACTCAATTTATATTTTCAAGCCGTCAAATTCTTCAACTAATTCCAACACTGTCAAATTCTTCAAGCAATTCTCATATTTGCCTAGAGAGATGATGCAAATGTATCCCCACGAAGTTTCACAAAATATCAATTCTCAGTTACACTAACAACATAATCTGTACCAGCCATAACATTAGTGTTTAAAAATTCTCTCTATAAGTCAAAGCCACCTAAGGAGACGTGGTGGGAAAACAGGGATATGTAAGCAGCAAAGAAAAGAAGTTATCCAATATTTCAGAAAAAATATTCACATCTGCCCACAAGGGAGAGAGAGAAAAAGAGATGAAGTAAAAACTTACCTTCCAGGTAATAAAGTCTGGTAAAAACATACATAATCTTATGATCACATTTATGGCTGCTTTTCTATACCTATTCTTGTCTCCACACCAGAAATTAAAGCTAAAAAAAGCATCAGTGTTATTTTACAAGTCCTTGGATGCACCAAGTTGACTTCACATTCATTTCTTATATACTAAACTTAGCCCTATGATCCTAAGAATGTATCAACCTTAGCATTATTCCCTCTTGACAGAAACTTCATACAAATTGGTGGCTTAACCCCAGCCAGAGCAAGGATAGAAGCAGGCAAAGTCCATATCCCATCCCCACATATCAAACCAGAGGCTACCGCAGGTGCTAAAGCATCTGCCTTGGCCTTGTTTATTTTTTCCCACACGAACAATATTAAGCTTCCAAGACACATATCAATGGCAAAATACGATCCTATATAGAAAGGTATTGCCATTGCCATTGGAAGTGGAATGAACCGTCCCCACTTTTTACCCACCAAATCTTTAATCAAATTGATCAGAATGGCTGCCCCAAAGAACACATAACAGAGTAGAAGGCAATTCTTCGGCAGACTTGAGAAGCCCTTTACCCCCAACAAAACCATGTTGCGGTACACAACAGCATAAGGAGCAGGGTATTGACTTCCAGGTTGCCCAAGGTCATTAAAGGCCTTGTAAAATAGCCAAAACGCACAAGGGGAAATAACACAGCCCATTGCTGTGCCGATTATTTGGCTCACAAACATAGAGCGGGGTGAAGCCAGTGTCAAGTAGCCAGTCTTGAAATCCTGCATTAAGTCAGAGGCTGTCGAGACAATGTTCATCATTACTCCACAAGCTGCTAGGCCTGCAAGAACTCCACCATGTGCGGCACCCGCCCATGCTCCAATAGTAAAGATGGCAAGCTTTCCGTATGTGGATGCAAGGGACCAATCAGTTAGCCCACAACCATATGCATTACAGAAAGCCAATGTGGGTGCGAGTATGTAGATGACCAATATGTAATACCATTTGAGTTGGTGGAAGATATGTGGAAGAGTGGCCATAGAGATAGCAGCAATAGCAACATAGCCTCCAACGGCAAACATTATTGGAATTTGATCTTTGACAAAGAGTTGGGTCCGTCGCTTTTCATCATATGAGAGCTGAGACTGGGAGCTCACATCAGAAGAATGGTCTGCAACAGGGAGTTCAGAGCTCACATCTTTGTACTGGAGCTGATGAAACAAACCTAAGAGGGTTCCACTTAGAACCTTGAGGAAGTTATATAGACCATCTCCCAGGATCATGGCTATGGCGATAAATACCTGTATAAAGCTATAATAAATTAATTTTTTCAATAATTAAAAAAGCTTTCATGAAATTGTCTCTTTGAGTGGGAATTTACCTTGTAACCTTGAATACCACTGAAGCTGCCTGGGCCAAGGTCTGCAGGATACCAGTCACCTTTTTTATCTTCTATGAGGGGCCACATCAGACCCCAAGAAATAATCCCTCCAAGCAGAACTGATATATTTATAATATAGGGGCAAATCATTCCTACACCAACATATGTTGCTGAGAAATCAAAATAAAATCTGCAGATAATCACGAATTAGTATTAGCCAAAACATTCATAAAGAATAGGGCTTAGTTGAAGCAAAAAGCCTACTAATGCAATTTATTCTTTACATAAAGTGAAATGAACTTTTTATTAAAAGGAAAGTGGAGGGTAGCTATTGATTTACTCGTTATCAAATGCTTTGAGCCCTAATGAAGGAAAACTTGCAAACCCACAATTCTCTCCAGCAGTATAGAACCACTGAAAGAAACCCCATAAAAAGCTGAAGGTGAAAAATTTGCCCAACTCTCTCACTTGTTTCCTGTAAAAGTAGAATCAACGAAGAAAGATATTGTAAATTTTCATTTCGCATTTAACTAGAAGCCATTAAGTGCCACACTGCCTTACTTTGCTAGCTTGGCTCCTTGAGGTGTGTGGAAGCTGTTGATAAGATGAGCAGTTGCAGTGCCACTTGGATACGTCAGTTTGAAGTCTATTATCATAATCTGACACCAACCGTAATCCACATCATTGAAGAAAAATAAGCACTATGACCAAGTTTACTTGTGTTCAATGAACTTATTTCCAAAGTTGTTTTTCTTTTCTTTTCTTTTCTTTTTTCCCCGTCAATGAAAAGTGTATATTCACTGAACATGCACAAATATTCTGCTTACCTTTCGAAGAGGCGCCACCGAGAAGAGTCCAAGAAAGCTAACTATAAAGAGAAAGCCGATGATCCATCCCAAAGATAGTTTTTTGAAATCAAGTGTATCTGTTGATTGTTTGGCTATACGTTCACTCATTGCAAAGAGGTAGCTTCCGAAACCTCCTGTCAGTACATATCAATTAAAAGAAACAATTTTCAGCCTACCAGTAAGAGTCAAGTTCGAGAAAAATGTTATTGATTCTAAATTATGCAAAATAATTTTTGTTTGTCTTTTAGATTGGGTCATATTTTCATCATGAAACATGTTTAGAAACTTGACACAACAAAACTTGGAGTTTTGGTGCAACACTCCGCTTTCCAGATGATATTTGGACAACTTAAACATATCTTTGTACAAGAAAAAAAAAATCATATATATTTAAGGAATCACCATATATTACATAGGTTATTAACACAACATTTATTTTTGGATAAACGGTACCCAAGTTGAAAGTATTAGGACTTAAAAAATGGGAGTACCTACGTTGATTATGGACTTACAAGATCAGAGAACTCTAATGCAATGATAGAAAAAGGGGCCACCAGTTGCCACAGAAAAACAACTGAGCTTAGGCTTTATTAAATTTATGCTGAGATGTGTACTAAGCTACTAAATAATGCAGGTCTGCCAGATACCAAAAAAAAAAAAAAAGGGGGGGGGGGTTCAATTTTGTCAAGTCTATTCAAATGAAACTTGCAAGTGCAAGTGGGGATTTGACTAAAGGTGTTAACCGCTATTTTTAAAATTCAACCAAGCTGAAACATCCCAATGATATATTTAACTAGCCTCATTTACACCCTCACTTTCACTGAAGTTAAAAATTTCAGCTCTTTGTATATTATAAAAATAATTTTGATTAGCGCAGGATATATTTTACATGTTAAGACTTAAAAAAAAAAAGCACATTTTAATGTGGAAATGTAAAATGCAAAAGGGGAAAAAAAGTGTATTAGAATGAACTACTTGTCATGAAAGAGTGATATGCGTTTCTTACACAGCTCTTCAACTATAAAAGAGCAATATGTTTGTACTTCCCCAGAGTAATTTTGAGGGTGATTCAAAAAATTTTATTGTCTTTTTTTATTTTAGGAGGTACACACTCCAACTGGAAAGTGCCAGGCCTAATTTAGGATATAATCAATCTCTCACGTTCTTTTGAGTCTCGTATTTTTGTTTGGGTCCCCAGGGATGTATCGGCTCACGCCTTTGTGGAAGTGGGCAGCGACAAACTCTTTTGCTGGCTTTGTCGTGAACCCATCCCGAGCTCCCAGATTTTGGAAAGCTTTGCGTATGGATTCCCCCCTGTATTACTTTGTTTTGTTTTCTAATAAAATTCAGTTATTTACCCAAAAAAAGAAAAAAGAAAAAGAAAAAGAGAGTAGCAACTAACTTCTGCATATCTCTCAAACCACAAATACAAGTTCATTGACAGTGGGAACCAAGATGAGGACTAAAATGGCCTACGGATAACAATGAACCTTTTTTAAGAATATGTGCAAAGGAAGATTACATACTTTTTCCTACTTAAAATTTTTTTCTCCCCTCATTCTATCATAGTTTTTCCATATGCTCTTCTTATTTTATTTATTTAATTGTTTAAGGGTGAACTGGAATCTTTCTTCTTAAGTTACAAAACAATTTAGTTTTTTGTGCATGATTTGGAGGTAAGATTATGGAAGCATGTGCCATTTCACTGTCCACACGATGCACATGCATCATCCTATAAAAAGAGACAAGATAAAACAGGACAATCACGGAGGTTTTTTTTTATTTTTTTATTTTTTTTTAAATGGACTCTCATGCCACTTGTTCTATATAATACTATACTATTTCAGTAGCACATTACATAGATATGGCAAAACATGCAGGTCGGGTCAATCGGTTGGGTCGGGTCGACTCGTATTTTTCACATGAATTTTTTTTTTTTTTTTATATAAAGAAAACATGTATTTATCATTTGAAAAGTTATGTAACAAATTACTTGATGTAAAATGCATTATTTTGAATTCATCACTTATATTAAGATGAACTCAGTTAAACTTATTAATACTTATTCAATAATTTTAAAAATATACAAATCCTAACATTGCTATCTAAAACAAAATAATACAAAGATAAGTAAAACAAATACAAAAGTTTTGTTTCTACACAATATCAAATTTTCAAAATATAAAACAAAATTAGAAATGACTTATTGGATAACTCATTTAATAAAGAATTAAAACATATAAGAAATTTACAATCTTTAAAATTAATTTTATAATCTATTATCAATTGTTGTTGGCACTCTATTTCAATTGAGATATACATTAAAGTTTGATTGCTTACTTATTTATATATGGTATCTTTTATGAATATCATATCATTGTTAAGCAACACACACTCTAGAAAATATTATAATTAATTTTTTTGGACACAAATTGTTAAAAAAATAGGTCTAATCATTCATAATTTATTCTAATTTGATACTTTAGCTTCACTATTTTCACACTTGTGAATGTTTCTCACACATGTTTACAATTTAAATCTATGTTTTTAATTCTACTATAATTAGATTATCTTGGCATGTACTTTACTATTTGATATTTAAAAATCTTTACTCATTACAAAATACTAAATCATTTATCTTTCAATTAATTTGCATGCAGTTATATAAATGTATCAATTGTTTCATTAAATCTCACAATAAACAATTAAACGAATATTATCTTAATTTTACTATTTTTTTTACCCAAAAAAAAAGTTTTAAAAAAATGGTTCAGGTTCGGGTCGGGTCACGGGTCAACCCGTTTTTGCTTCAGATAAAAAAAAAATCGGATTTGGGTTAGGTATTTTTCTAGTTAGGTCGGGTCGGATCAGAAAATTCTGACCCGTTTTGCCATGTTTAACATTACATAAGATAAAACCTTCTGCTGCTTTCCTTTTAACAAAACTAATAGAAACACATTGGCACACTTCAATATTTATTACTATGATGGGTGGAATTATTTTTTTCCCCTTCATCAAAACTAATAGAGATGTTTTGGCTAGGATGGACTTTATTTTTTATATGAGATAATAAGATTTAAAAAACTATGAGGTTTGCTATATGATTAGAGACCTCATCGATTATACTAAGAGTGGAAAAGGAAAGGTTTGATAATATGCGTTTGTTTTTCCTAGGAGTCATCAATTTTTTTATTTTTTAAAGTAGCAGCCGATTTTTTTGACTCCTTAATTATATAAAATCAAAATATGTCCAAAAATCAGTGATATGTGAGGCTCTAATGCCGTCCAGCGATTCCTGATACTACTGATAAGTTTGATAGAGTCTGCCAGAAAGTGACAGGTAAAAAATCTTTGACTTATAAAAAGGAAGATAGTTGTATTTTCTATCTATGTTGATAATTCACTGTCTGTGTAATTTTTTTTTTTTTTTTTTGAAAAATAATTGTAACATGTTGTTAAGTTCGCAGTTTGAACCATTTTCTCTCTAAACCCTCAAACACTTTATGTATGAGGAGGTGCCAATTCAACTATAAGTCCGTTGGCCACTGTCTATATACTTGAAAACTCAAACACTTGCTTTGAATTTAGATGGCAAGGTTGACTCTTTGGCAATTGGCAGTTGCTATGACTAACAAAGTAAAAGTCAGATTTATGCTTAGCATATAGATATGTCATAATTAAAAAGGAAAAAATAAAAATAAAAATAAATGGGGAAGCAGAAGAATATAATCTGATTCAAGGATTTTAGCCATTGATCAAGTTTCCAATAAATTTATTAATTCAATGGTTTTGCCCACACACATTCTCTAAACCCTTCGTTACTTAAAATCCATTTAACTCGTATTATTCAATGAACAAATTAAAATTCCTACCCTACTCTATATTTTTTCTTAATGACTGATTTTTTACTAAAACCAGTATAGTGTCAGTTTTAGTGGAAGAGACATTGCCATCACACAAAAACCCGACTTCTATAAATCCATTTAATTTATTTCAGAAATAATATCAAAACAAGAAAGTAGAGTAGTTGTGAAGGGTAAAAGAAAAGAAAGCATACCACTAAAGGCGATTCCGGAGGAGGCAACAACACAGGTCTGGATAACAGTGTTTTCTTGCCTTGTAAAGGGCTGTCTCAAAAGGCCAGACTTGTGAAGTAACTTGGTCCAAGTCTTGACGAAGAAGAAGCCCAAGAGTCCAGCAGAGACATTGAGAGAAGGTATAATACCTGTGGTGAGATTGAGTTTCATCACTATGATGCTGAACAGTATGCTCAACACAAAGCTCACCACAAAGGCTCTCACTGTCAGCTGCTCTCTCCATGATGGCACCTCTTGGTTCTCAAATATCCTCTCCACTGACAACTCTTCTTCTTTCAGATGCTCCTTCTCCCCCTCCTCCTGGTTGTGATTTTCTGGATCAAAACAATTCTCCTCCCTCTCATTTTTACCCATAACTTCTTTTCCTTTTTATGGGTTGGAATCTCAACTCTCAAGTATGTGAATGAATCTAAAATAAAGCTCGTGGTGGTGCTTTATGATGGAATTATTTTACTATGAACTTAGAGACCTACAATTGAGGCTGTTGTTCTTATCAAGATCACGAGCGTGAAGGAAAAGTCGATGGGGGACGAGCTATGCTACAGCCACGTAAAGTGTAGCATAATTTGTGAGGGTTTGGATAGAGCTTATAATTGCGGTGCTTTTATTTTAGTTGCTTTTTTTTTTTTTTTTTTTTTTTTGCATTGTTTGACTTTTGTGGAAAAAAATTACTATAAATATTCCTACACTGTTTATACATTAAAAAATATTAAAAATGAGTTTCACGATATTATTTATATATTTAAAAATTATTTTGTTACAATATTTTTAACAATAATCAGTTTTTAGTAATTTTCAGTAACAATAAACTGTATCCAAATGAATTTTTGTGCCGCAACTAAGGGCGAGTTGTGAGTTAGTATTGAGGTGATAATGAGTCTACATAAGGTCACCTTTCTATCCCCACAATTTGCCATGTCGACAAATTGTGGCACAAATTGTACCACCTCAGGTGATATTAGCATAATTTTTATGGAAACAAAAGTATGGACCAGTTATCAAGGAAAACTTGTGGCACTAGACTTTTTCGGAGTATGAACGCACGAGGTAGTGTCCAAGTGAGACTGACGGCCGTCAGCTAATGCAAGTCGTGTGTGGGGACCGGATTGATTTGAACACTTGTCTATAAAACCAATACAAATATTGTCCCATTTGCTTTGGATTTCTATATCACATTTTGGCATGTAGTCGCTAACTCGTTGAATGTACGGAATAATTAAATTTAAAATTATATATATTTAAAAAAATAAATAGTCTTACATGAAAAAATTATTAATTAAAAATTAATAGAAAAATTATTTTATAATTTAAAATAGTTTTCGAGAAGTATTAGCTAGTAGGATGCATATTTTAAATAAATATATAAACTGTAATGGTGAGAGGTGGCTATTATTGTTTTATTATTTTTCCAAAAAAAAAAAAAAAAGAATTTGATAGGATATGAACAAATAAATTGTTGTAGAATTTGAATAGTTTCTCATATAGGTATCAATTAAGTAGGATGTATATTTTAAATAAATAAAAAAGACCGTAATGGTGGGCGGTGGTTGCTACTTAGAAATTATAGGAGAAGAAGATAAGACTAAAAAAAATTATAAAATACAGTTTTGTCAAAAAAATTATAAAATGATAATGATGTGGCAAATGCTGGAAATGTCAACAAAAAGGTTTATATATATATATATATAAATATAAATATATTATTCGAATAGAAAGAAAGCAAATTTGAAATAAATCTATGTTTTTTTGTGGAGGTGAAGTTTGTAAATAAAACAAACCAAAGGTTTATGGGTTACCTATGCATAGAAGGGGAATCAACTATAGGAAAACTTTCTTCTCAAAAAAGAAAAAAACTATACAAAAACTTTGTTAGTTATAAAATCAAATAACTTTGTTAGCTAATGCATGTTCAACATCTTATAAAATATCAAAATTTCAAAAAAAAAAAAAATCAAATATATGGGATATCATAATTGATGAAGCATAAAAGAAAAGAAAATGCTGTGTTCATCACATTTTTACAATAACTTCACAACAAATCCTTAGTTGCGAGTTATTACTGACTGCTATGAATAAATAAAAAAAATAATTTAAGTTGTAAATTTAAATTATAACCAATAATAACTTACCACTTATAATATGTTAAAAAAATGTTGTGAAAATGTTGTGGCCGTTAAACTTCTCTAATAAAACATGTAGGGCCACAATTTTTAGCCCAAGCCCAAAAAGGATTCGGACACTGATTTGTTAGGCCCAACACAATAAATTTGTAGAGAGTGGATTAGAGAGCCAGGTTTTAGTGATTAACAATAACGGCTAGTAAATATTTCTAAGATAAACGAATATGAACTACACATAAAGCTTCCAAAAAGGAAATTGTTCGAGAAGACAGATTATGAATTCATATGACAGTTCTCAAAGCCAGTACAACTATTGGTTCTCCAGTCCTCCCTTCTCTTTTTTCTCTCTCTCTCTCTCTTATCTTTTCTCCCTCCCCCCCCCCCCCTTTTATGATAGATATTTTTACATTATATAGTTCTTTTCAGGGCATCCTGATCATACACTTGTTAAACATCCAAACCCTCACTTGAGTACATGTCACATCAGTCACATTCTTTGGCCTCTTTGTACGTTGCGGTGATCAAGGAAACACTGTTCAGGGGTCATCTCCACATAAATGCGGCCAGGGAAGTGGTTGTAGTGCATTTAATGTGGTGGCAGTAACACCTCTTTTGAACATTTCTGGGCCCCTCCCTTTTGTGCGTGCATAAGAACCTCCCCTGTGGTGGAAGTCTCCTGAAGAATCCTTTGAGTCGCTAAAGTGCAGGGCCGAGCAGCATTTGACCACAGCCGAGGAACAGATTCTCCTCGGATAGTCTTCCTTTGCTTTGTTCTTTATGATTTTGGACACTAGGCTTCTTTTAATTACTTACACCTCCTCGGACACGTCATGTTCCCAGTTGGAGCCCAAAGTCCAGTGTGGTATTTTGGGCCTTTAGCTCCACAATAGCCCCTTAAAATTTCTATTTTTCCTTCACGCTCGAGGAGGGAAAAGAGGAATTTTGACTTACTTCAGATTTCAAATAATAATGATGTCTTAACCCCCGAATTTATACGTGTGGGAATGCGGTTTAATGCGCTCCATCATTGTTGTTGACGCTTCGAAATTCGCGAGGTTGCATTGATGGCTCTAGGTGGCATCACATCTCTTCGCATCCAACGGTGAAGCTTCAATCCAACAGTTGGTATTTTGTTCTAAGATTTGGGGCGGGATAACTCTCGCCCTATTTCTGCTCTCTATATAAAGCTTCGAAAGGAACCATTTGCCGGTTATTCTACGAATCCTTAAGTGCTCCAGTGATCTCTAGCACTCCAACAAACAAAGTCTCCTAAGTCGTTAAACCTCTTGCAGTGATTTTTTCCAGGAGTTTTGCAAGTTTTCCTTCTAAGAATTTCACGGGCAGTAGTACGCCTTAGATCGCGTAAGTTTTAATTTATTCAAACCTTAAATTTCTCTTTGGCCAACCTTCTCGGCCTTCAAATTTTTCTCCTCCGCTCGTCGACTTTAGTTGCTTCCCTTCTCCCCCTTTTTAGTTCTTTAGAAATGGGCAGGTTCGCACATCTAGTGGACTCTCCTACCAAGATAGAAGCCTTTAAGGAAATGTACCATATTCCCCAGGGGGTCAATTTATGCTACTGTCCCACGGAGCGTTTAGTGTCCGATCAAGAGGAGGGAGAGGTTGCTATCCCTATGATAGCCTTTATAGAGGGGGGAATGACCCTCCCCATGGGTAGAGTTACTAGAGATTACCTTTTTAACCATAGGTTATCCCCGACCAGTGCGTGCCCAACTTATTCAGGATTTTGGGATGTGTCGATGCCCTTAACAAGCATCTGGGTCTGAGGCTCACATGGCACGATGTGGTACATATGTATGAGTGCCACTCCCAAAAAGCCGCCGGTTATTACCTAAAATCCCGCTCGGATGTAGTAAGGATGATTTCGTGCCTGCCCAAATCGAATAAGGGCATGAAAAATGATTTTCTTATAGCTTCAAGAGCGTGGCACGACGGCGTTCACTGTCCCGTCCGAGTGGGAGAGCCAAGTGGGATACCCTAAACTTAGGTTCCCTAGTGATAGATTTGAACTCAGTCCCCGATTTTGTTCTGTTTCCATTCCATTTGGTCCTTTGCAATTACAATTTTCAAATGTTTAACCGTCTTTCTTCTCGACTTTGTTTTGCAGATAGAAGGCATGTAGCCCCTTGGTTGAGCTTGACTAACGTCCAGGCGCTGAATTATCTGTTGAGATCCGAGGTATTTGTCAGCGAAGACAGGCAATTATAGACTGTCCATTTAATAGTGGATTTTATGCCCATCTCGGACGCATTTTTGGACGTCGACCATGCCATAAGGTCAGGTGACTAGCGGATACATCGGATTGATGTGTCTCGTCCTAACTTGGCACCAGATGATCTCCCACCTGTTCCACATCCGATTCTAGAGGGTGTCCTTCTGGCCGTCCCCCAAATTCAGCGAGTTCTTCTCAGAGAAGCAGCGGTCGAAGAAGGTATTGCCTCCTCTTCCTCGCTCGAAGAAGAAATTGATAAATTTCAATTTGAAGAGGAAGCTCAAGAGGTAGAGGCAATTGTAATATCGGAGGCAGAAGAAGAGCCGGATAGATATTCAAGTGTTCAGGCCCCTGCACCAGCGATTACTTACTTGGAGAGTTCCTTAGATGAAGAGGCGGAAGAGATGGCCCTAAAAACAGATGGTTTAAAGGAGCTCTTGAAGGGGAGGAGCAAGGTGCCTACCACTGCGCAAGTCACAAAACCCCCCCTTCGGCAAATCTCCCTCCTCCTCCCCCTCAGCTTCCTGTCGACCTTGGATTAAAACCAATCCAGGAGTTGAGGAGGAAAAGACAGCATAAAGTCTCTGAAGAGGGTGATGTGGGCCCTTCGAAGGGAAGCAAACAGCAGAAGGTGGTCAAGGACCAGCGAGGCAGAAGGTACTCTTCTGTTGATAGCCGAGAGGATCTCCTCGAGGCTGATGTGTGCCAACCACCGCGCATATGGTCTCCAAAGTTGGACTTAGATGGCGCTCCCCATTTTTGGGACACTTCAGTCAAGAACTATTAAGGGGGGAAGGTGGGTTTGATTGCCGAGACCTTGGAGCAACCACTTCTCTTACCGAGGGATATGGATGCTTACAGGCACTTCAGCCAACAGGAACTCTTCCTATCCCTAAAAAGGGACCTGGCCATGGTAAGTGATTTATCCCATTATTCTGAATGAACTCATGATTATTTTTACTCATTCTTTATTTTACACTAAATTCTTCTATTCTGTCATGTAGATCACCCAACAAGTTTACGTGGTCGAAGAGTGGAATAAAGATGCCTGCAACAGGGCCCAAACGGAGGCCCACAATCGGTTCGAGGTAGAGAAGGCCTTGGGAGCCTTAAGGAGGAGATGGCTAAGCTTTCCGAGGAGCTAAAAGAGGCGATACGACAAAGGGATAGTGCTGATGCTGGCCTTAAAACCGCGGAGAAACAGGCCAAAGATCAACGCCAGCAGTTGCATCTAACGGAAATCAACCTTGCTACCGAGAGACAGTTTGTGAAAGATCTTCGCGCCGAGCTTCAGAGGGTCAGGTGGTGGCATTAAACCGATTTGTTTCGAAGTCTACTGATCAGTCCATTTTACTAGTTGCTGAAGAAATGGTGGGGCTTTCAGTGGACCGAAGAATGTGAAAAGGCTATTCAAGATTTAAAGAACTATCTAGTAAGTGCACCGATATTGTCTACCCCAAAAGTAGGTGAGGATTTGTTTATGTATTTGTTGGTGTTCGGGCACGCAATGAGTGTGGTATTGCTGAGAGATCAGGGGTATAGAAGCCAATCTATTATATCAGTAAGACATTGGTTGATGTGGAGACGAGATATTTACCCCTAAAAAAGTTAACGTTGGCATTGGTACACACGACCAGGAAGCTGCCTCACTACTTCTAAGCCCATACGGGGTATGTGCTAACTTAGTATCCGCTACAATCTTTATTTAAAAGATCCGACTTCATAGGCTGGATAGCTAAGTGGGGGACTAGGTTTGGTTCATTTGACATACATTATAGGCTTAAGAGTTCTGTCAAAGGTCAGGTTCTTGCAGACTTCGTTGCAGAATTCGCTTCACAAAGGGAAACTGAGATTGTGTGTCTTATGGAAACCCGGTTGTGGAAGGTTTTTGTGGACGGTGTGTCCAGCACAATGGGAGTGGGGGCTGGAGTTGTTTTAGTGACACCAGAGGGAATAGGGGTGGAGTATTCATTTAGGTTGGGCTTCAAGGAATCAAACAATGAAGCCGAGTATAAAACCCTACTTGCTGGATTAAGAGCAGCACTCGGTCTTAGAGCGACAAATATAGAAATATATTCGGACTCTCAGTTGGTGGTTAGTCAGGTGGACGGTAGCTTTGAGGCCAAAGATCCTCGAATGATCGATTATTTAAAGTTAGTAAAATAAATGATGAATCAATTTCAAACTGTGAGACTAGTTCAAATCTCCCGAGGACAGAATAGACATGCAGATTCCTTGGCAACATTAGTATCATCATTAATTGAGGAAATACCGTAGCTAATCAAAGTCAAAGTAGTGAGAGAGCCTAGTATAGATGTGAAAGTGAACGTTTCCACTATTTAGACATACGAGCCATATTGGATGGACTCGATTGTTGAGTTTCTAGTTGAAAATTGTCTGTTGGGAGAAGCGAAAGAAGCCAAAAAGGTGCGTAGAATTTTTGCTTGGTTTTGGTTGTTTGAGGATCGTAGGTTATATCGGAGATCTTTTGAGGGACCATACTTGTTATGCCTCTATCCCAACAAAGTTGATGAACTCTTAACCGAGCTTCATGATGGAATCTGCAGCAACCATGTGGGAGGACGGTCTTTGGCTCATCGAGCAATGACCCAAGGGTTTTGGTGGCCTAAAAAGCAAAAGGACGCTGCTGACTATGTCTAAAAGTGCGAGCAATGTCAAAAGCACGCCCCGTTGATACACCAGCCTGC
The DNA here is from genome assembly GCA_023621385.1 of Quercus gilva. NCBI lineage: Eukaryota > Viridiplantae > Streptophyta > Magnoliopsida > Fagales > Fagaceae > Quercus > Quercus gilva. The sequence goes on from CM042481.1 coordinate 66,891,436, forward strand.
AGGAAGTTTAAATCCAATTAGCAATCCTTGACCGTTCGCGAAGTGGGGGCTAGACATAATTGGTCCATTTCCCCGAGCTACAGGAAACCGAAGATTTGTATTGGTGGCAGTGGATTATTTCACCAAATAGGTTGAGGCCAAGGCACTAGCTAATATCTAAGATGTGGATGTTAAGAAGTTCGTGTGAAAAAATATAGTGACCTAGTTTGGGCTGCCGGAATCTCTCGTGTCAGATAATGGTTTACAGTTTGATAGAAAGGCTTTTCGCAAATACTGCAGTGACCTCAGTATTAAGAATAGATATTCAACCCTGACATACCCCTAAAGCAACGGTCAAGCTGAAGCCACGAATAAAGTAATTGTTAATGGTTTGAAGAAGAGGTTGGAAAGAACTAAGGGGAGGTAGACTGAGGAGTTGTTGAACGTTCTATGGGCATACCGAACGACCCCGAGAAGATCAACAGGTGAGACCCCTTACTCCCTAACGTATGGCGCAGAGGCTGTTATTCCAGTAGAAATAAGCTTGTGTAGCACACGAGTTTCAAATTTTTCTCCAGCCAAGAATGTAGAAATGATGTTGAAGCAATTGGATTTGTTGGAAGAGTGCCGAGATGCAGCAATTGTTCGCCTAGCCGACTATTAGCAAAAACTTGCTTGGCGGTATAACAAGGATGTAAAGATAAGGGACTTTTTGGTCAGCGATTTGGTATTGCGAAAAGCGATGGGAAGTGCCCAGGATGTTAATACCAGAAAGCTAGCTCCGAATTGGGAGGCACCGTACAAAGTCACCGCCATAGCTGGAGCAGGAGCATACTATCTTGAGGACATGGAAGAGAGACCTCTTCCTCAACCCTGTAATGTTCAAAATTTGAGAAAGTTCTATCATTAATTATGTAAGGCGTTGATTATGTAAGGCGTAATGATATTGACTATGTATGAACTGTTATGTGGATGATGATGTATATGTACGTAATGTGAAAAAGTTATTGCTCGGAACTATTTATATTCCTATTTGTCTAAGGACAGAAGCTTGGTTCGATTCGATCCCAGTCACCAACCAAGTGGAAACCTTATATGCCTATTTGTTTAAGGACAGAAAGTTGGTTCGATTTGATCCCGGTCATCGACCAAGTAGAAACCTTATATCCTATTTGTCTAAGGGCAGAAGCTTGGTTTGGTTCGATCCCCGTCACCGACCAAGTGGAAACCTTATATGCCTATTTGTCTAAGGAACCTTATATTCCTATTTGTTTAAGAGCAGAAGCTTGGTTTGGTTCAATCCTGGTCATTGACCAAGTGGAAATCTTACATTCCTATTTTAACTAAGAACATAAGCTTGGTTCGGTTTGATCCTGGTCGCCGATCAGGTGAAAACCTTACATTTTTGTCTAAGGACAAAAGCTTTGGCACGGTTCAATCCTGTCACTAACATTAAGCAACCCTGCTGTGTTTAATATAGAAATATGACTAAAAACAGGAACCCAATGCCGACCATAGTGAGGCCGTACAAGCAGAATGAAGAAAAGGAAGAAATTTAAATAAGTCAAATACGATAAGCCACAATAATGATAGGAGTTTATCAAAAAAAAAACAAAAAACAAAAAAAGTGTCAATCCGACAAATCGAAGTAAAATTGTCTTGTCACCACACCCCGGTGACTATAAGTAAATAAAACTAGAATAGGAACAAAAACAACACAAAGAAAAGAATAGGATAAAATTCTTCGGGCAGTACGGTCTTGCGGTTGGTCTAGCAGAACTTGATCAACATTCAAGGGTGATGAAGTGGTAGGGTTGGGAAGCTATTGAACTACACTTTGCACGATGTTCAGGTTGTTGGTAATTTCCAGGTTAATCAACTCGACATGAGAGTCAATTGCCTGCACCAACTCCCTCATGCTCTCAGTTTCTTCATCTTCAGCATTGGTGGGATTTTGAATTGGAGGAGGAGGTTCAGGATAAGGGACTTTATCAGGATTTTGAAGGGGAGAGTCCTCGGGCACACTCACGTCCACGAGTGCCACCATCCAACCCTCAACAAATTCATATCTCCTTGATTGGAACATGACATGTTCGGTTGAGTTTTCGACATTCGCAAAGCCTGTGTTATACCATTTGTCCTCATTGGCCTCTAGGGCAATCTTTAGCTCGGCGATTTCCTTATCCTTGACTGAGTTCAAGCTTTCGGCACCTTGATGTTCTCAATTGCCGTGCCCTTCTCCTTTGTCATTGCCTCTGCAACCTCTTTCAGAGCCTTCTCCTTATCTGCCTCCTCCGCCGTACCCTTTAGTCAATCTTCCATCATATATGCCAGTTGCGCAGCCTATCATGGCAGTAAAAGTGCATAGTTAAACACAAAATAAATAAAAAGAAAAGAGAGATATAAATAAATAAATAAATAGTAGTAAAGACTAAGCATTACCGCAACGGTATGCCATTGAAGTCTAACCGCTATTGCTTCGTCACTGCCGTGGTCAAAGTAATGCACATCATCCGGCAATTGCAGGCTTGCCCTAGACTCCGGGAAATCTGACCACCTTCTCCAGCAGCCTAATTCCTTAGGCTGGAAGTTGCAGGAAGAGGCTCATTACCGAGCATAAAATTTGTCTGCCACCCAGCAGTATGGAGAGTTGAAGAGGTGGCCACATTGGACCCCACTTGTATGGAAGGCCGAGTACTAGTGACGGGCTCTCGGATAGTCACCCCTGCGGCACTAGGGGCAAGAGGAGTTCTAAGGGGTATGTCCTCGGGCCTTCCTGGGGCTTGATCGGTAGTACGAGGCCTCTTTTAGCTTCAGAAGGGAAAAGGAGGAACTTGTTTCACCGCGGGTTGCTCATCGGGTAGGAAATGGTCGGCAGTCATATTATGGTGTACCACCATGGTGTCGCCTGGATCTTCAACTTCAGCTATTGAAGAATCAACTAATTCAGCCTCAACTTGCTCGGTGACCTGGACTTTAGGAGCTGCTCGACTAGGATGTGTTTGGCATGGCCGTGGAAGACAGTATTAGTAGATTCATCTCTCACTAGTACCAAGGAGCCTACCCTGATCAGCTGGGGACCAAGATCTTGTGCTACACCTACCATTAACCCTAGAGGAAAGAAACCTCGGTGCCGAATATCTATGTAGGACAATAGAGGGCTGCCAACAGTTAGGGCTTGTCCGGGGTCCTGATAACTCGTATAAACGGAAGTAGACCCTAGAACAAGGTGGGAGGCTCGTAGTTGGCTGTCGTAATGCATGAATATCTCTGACCTCAGTAAGAAGTTAAGGTCTCGTACATGCATGGCATTGACATCCAGTTTAAATTTTTTACCTTTTGCATCACCATAAATAGAAATCATAAGTATGTGAACAAATAGTAAAAACAATCACAAATAAGTCATAGAAAATGTGTTTATGGTGAAAAAAAATGTGATATGAAGGGTACCAACCAACATCTCGGGGTGAAGTCGGGCATGTGAGCTCATTGGCGTGCCAATTACCGCTCACCCAGACAAACTCTCCAGTTGAGTTCTTGTTGGAATTGGGGAGGCATAATATTAGCCTCACCTGAGTATTTCTAACTTTGAGATAACATCCCGACATCTGTTTACCGCATAGACTATACATATAGTTTATATCGTGGTGGTCTAAGTGTAGCCCGTATAATTGGTTTAATTGACTAACACAGTTTACAACTTGGTAGAAATTTGGTGGAAGTTGGTCGAGGCACAGGCTGTAAAACCTAAGCGATCTAAGTATTAAGGGATCTACGGGGAACCTCACCTCACCCTTTAAAATGGACATTAAAGGGAAAAATACCACTTGAGGATGCCGCTCAAGGGTGATACTATCTTTGAGACAGTATGCACTGTCAATGTCTAGTAGAATGGCAAACCTAGCGCTAAAATTGGCTAAGGTAGCCTCGTTCTAAGAAGATAAGAGAAACCCATTTTTAAAGCTAGAATGAAAAAGGAAACTAAACAAAGGAAAGGAGTAAACAAGAGAGGAACTTATTGTGGGTTCTAGGAAATGATCTCTTGGTGGGAAGATATATGCTCGGTAAGAGAAGAGTATACGCTCAGGAAGGAGGAACTTAGGCGGATGAAGAAATGGAAAGATAGTTTGAAGGGAGGAAGGTTATTATTTATAGGGGAAAAGCATTTAATGAAGAGAAAGGCGGGAAAACCTTTTTGAATTACCTTTCGTAACTGCCACACGTGTTGCGTCGGTTCATGAACCATCAGGTCGTGATTACTGCCAGATGTGACAGGCTATCATGACGTTTTTTTCCAAAAAAGTTAATCGCGGTCTCATCCTCCATTAATGACTGATGATTCGCATCCCCGAGGAACGATTCGTAAAAGTGATGTAAGTCCTTGATTTGTCCCTGTTTGCGGGGCACGAATTAAGGGAGGGCTATTGTACGGCATACGGCGAGAAGCCCACTTCCATTGGGCTTAAGTTAAGATAGGCCCACGAACGGTACCACCTTTGGGCCTATCCTGTCATGATGGGCCTATAAGCGACCTTAAAACATTAGCCCACTGCTCGGGATCTCGGTATCTAGATACACCTCGGGGACTTTATGATAGGTTAAGTGCACCGATGATGTTCGGTTATACCTCGACAGACGGGAGTGCCCCAGGAAATTGCACTGTCAACCAAGTTTCGGTGGCCAGCACTAGTTCCAATGTGCCAAGTCCCATTCCTAATGAATCATATTCCTTGTCAGGAATAATTAACTTGGGCCCCACCCACATGAGCGGAATCAGAAAGTAATCATAGTTCCACCGCTAACCTCATCCTATAAATAGTAGAAGGTACAATGAAGGAGGGGTTAGACAATTGGGAGCAAAATCGAGAGAACAACCGAGCATGCAACAGAGTTGGGAGAAGGAAGAAGAGAAGTTGGTTTCTGAGTGAATTTTGTCCTGAAGCCCGCCTAGGAACTACCTATAGTAGGATACCCAATACCTATTATACAAGTAGATTATGAGTCCAAACACTAAGTCCAATTAGTTGAGGGATTTCAGGCACGCACAGTAATAATTACTTTATAACATATATAAAGTACAATTAAAAACAAACTCAATTTACACACATTTATTCTTGGAATTTGCCACCATCATTTGACCTGCCGCCAATAAGAAGAAGAAAAAAAGTTAAAAATATAAGAACCTAAAACAATCAAAGGAAGTAATAAAGGGGGGAGCCACAGAATTCTAATTCATACAACCACATTATTCCCACTTAATCAAATGCCCTTTTTGCTCACCTGTCTCTTTCTTTTAGGCTTCGCTTGGGAGTTCATAAGGGAAGGGAATGGAATGAAATGGAATGAAATGAAATGATCATAAAGGAATGGAAAAGAATGGAATGGAATGAAATGTATTTAAGTAAGGGAAAAGAATGAAATGGAATGAAATTAAGTAATCTTGATTGGATGTTTTAAAATAAAGGAATGAAAATGAATGGAATGTAAGTAATCTTGTTTGGGAGTAGCATGGAGGGAATGGAATGGAATCATTTTATGACAATATTACTATTAAACCCCTATTTTAAAATAAAGAGTTGAATATATAGGGGTATTTTGGGAGTTTTAGTAAAAAAAATCATTAAATTTAATTCCATTCCCTCCCATTCTTCCTAATTTCGGGGGAATGAAAATTTGAGGTTTTAAGGGATTAGAGAGGAATGAGTGTTCCCTCTTACCCATTCCCTTTCCTTCCACTTAAACTCCCAAACAAGGGATGGACTTTTCATTCCCTCCATTAAAACTCCCAAACAAGGGAATGAAAGAATACTCTAAAATGATTCTTTTCATTCATTTCCATTCTATTCCATTCCCTCCTCCCAAGTAAGGCTTTAATGGACCTAACAAATTTGGCCAGAAGGAGTATATCATAATATCAATAACATCAAAAAAAAGACAAAAAAGAAAAAGAATAAAAGAAAATCACACGTACAGCATAAAGGTAAAATTTACAAAAAGAAGAGGAAAAAAAAGAAGGCAAGATATCAACACGTTTCATTTGTTGGACTATTCTTTTGATCACGAATTATATTTCATGGCATTTTTTAAAAAATATAGAGAAATTCTGATAATTTCTTCTTTTGTGGGTAGAGAACATTTTCTTGTGAATTAGCAACTCTCAGTTGTCTTAATTAACGTGAGTTTCAGTTAGTTCAACTGATAAAGTTTCTGGTAGTTGAATAACAGATTTAAATAAATTTTAATGTGTGACTTCAATTAAGAACTAAATAAATAAAATAAATAAATCATAGATCCATCTGATGTTATTAGCTTATTGCAAGTCCATTTTTGATGAAATAAAAGAGAATGATATAGTAGGAATCATTCTTCTTCTAGAATTTTGAAGATGAATGTGTGCGACAGAGGATTTAACAAATGACTTTACTTATATTTTTAAGTAAAAAAATCCTTAATAATTAAAAAAGGAATCAAAACAGATCAAGCTCGTCAAAGCTGAGAATTGCCAATTTGACTAGTTTTAACTGAACCTTTTTGATCATTTTTTATTCTCCCGATTTTTAATATGGACCAGATCAATCTAAGCTCCAATTCATAGTTAAACCGATCAATAAGATTAGTAATTGATCGTACTAATCTTCTTGTAAGTCCTATGCACTTATTTTCTTTATTCATTAATTAAAAAAAAAAAATGAAATCCATAAAAGAATTGGTTCCAATTTGTACATGAATGTCATGAACTGCAGAAGAATAAATATTCAATTAACTCATCCAATAAGTTGATTCCTATGCAACCTTTAGCTACGAAGTATATATCTACAGTATACTGTATATCATAGGGAGAGAATAATTGGAGTAAGTAGTAGGACTTAAATGGCACTTAATTTTTAAATTCTCTCAAAGAATGGTAAGATTCACCATGTGAGAAAAAAAGAGTACTATTTCCCTATACTTTGCTATTACATTATAGTTTTCCATGATGGCTCAGATGATGTATTCAAAGGAATGCAGTGTTTCCTTCTGTTTGCAATTCATCAAATATTTGATAATTGCGGCCATAAATGCTTGCATGTGCAGTGTTGACATTAGCATTTATTGTGTTACCAAAATTTCACCGGACCAACCTCCAACTCCACGGCTCCACCTCTGCAACACTGTGACTACCACCACAATGTCTCCACCCTTCACAAGACACGCTCATGTTATCTCACCTCCAACTCTTTATCCGCTTCATCAATTACACCTGATCTCCAATGCCAACTGAGAATGTCGACAAGGCAACAACTCTGTTGGCATTTTGGATTGGATTGAATTTTGTTAGAATTTATAACAAATTATTTGTGTAAAACTGTGTAAGTGTCTTTTTTTTTTTTTTTTTTTTTTTTTTTTTTTTTTTTGAAGGTATACAAGTAATAGGACAATAGTATAATGGACTTAAAATTTGTTGGGATTATACACAAAGAGCATTCACAGTTGGGCTTGCAAATGCCAAATGTAAGCATATTTTAGCATCCAGGCCCAATTTGTCTCAATAGTCGGAGGGCTAAACATGAAAAATTGTAAATTTTTTTTGGCATAGTATTACAGTACCATCTTAAATGTATGATGGTACAGTAGCACTATGCCAAAATAATAATAATAATATTTTAATCCCTTTTATTCTCTCTCTCCTCTCTGTGTCAGACTCTTTCTTTCTCAACTCTCTCTTTCTTAATTTGTCTTTGACTTCTCTCGTCTGCCTCTCTCTGTCTTTAGGGAAGGTGTCGTTTAGGGACGGAGCCATGACTTGGCATTAGGGGGGGGCCACTCTATTGCTAGCTGTGTGCAGCAGCTTCGGTCTTTGAGTTTACTGTTTTACTACTAAGGATTTTTGTTTAAATTTTTTTAAATGGCCAAGTTGTTTGTTTTGGGTAAAATAAATTGATTGGGCTTAATTTTTTTTAAGTTTTATTATTGGTAATTTTTGTTGTTGGGCTAATTTTTTTGGGCTTGTATATTTTGTTTTAGATTTAATCTATTAATTTTTTATGTTCTTCAAAAGGCGAAAAATGCTAAAACTACAATTTTTTTACAAATTGCTAATGTGGTGAGTGGTTATTGATAAGTAAAAAGTGATGCAAGTGTATGAACCAATAAGAATTTACTACCTCAATAATTTGTATAAACGTTGTAAAAACATTTGTAGCTATACCATTACTCTCAAAAGAATTGATGGCATTATTAAGGGGGCAAAGTGTAATTTTATTGAACAAAATTGCTAAAATTAGTACCTATTAATATATTAACATTTTTTTAAAAAAAATTTAGGGGGGGCAATGTCCAATAACAGCTCCATCCATGGTGTCGTTGTTGTTGCGGCAACGGTGAAGGAGAGTTTTGTGGGGACGATTACGAAGGCGAGATCTTCGTGGTCAAGGGGCTGATGATTGCTAATTAGATTTTGGTCGGTTTGTTTGGTGGGTCTGGGGCTGAGGATTGTGGTGGATCGGCTTGGTGGGCCGTGGGTTTTTGGCAATGGAGATCAGTGAGTTCTTGTGGGTTTTAGGAGATAGAGATCGATGCGTTCTTGTGGGTTTTTTACGGTGGAGATTAGTTGGGTTTCTGGGTTTCTAGATCGGTGTGTTGTGTTGGAAAAATAGTATGGAGTGAATAAGAAATTGATGTTTTCTATATTTACTTGAAGATGTTATTATAAGTGGTGAAAATCCTTGAGTCCCACATTGGAAATGATAGAGAATATGAGTTTGGGTTGGATATTGGGTTGGGTTTTAGGCATGTGTGGACTAGGCCCACTTATCCAATTAATAATAATATTTTATTATTTTATTTTTGAGTCAGTAAGTCTATATACAGCAGTTATCTCTGAAATAGTGTTTTGGTTTTAAGTTATGTATAGTTTCATTGTCCCACATTCATGAAAAAAAAAATTTCTAGAAAAACTCTCCCAGTGAGAAGATTTTGTGCATTCATTTTGTGTTAAAGAGAGAGAAAGAGACATTGAGTAGTTCACAGAGCACAACCTTGTATGCTTTGTTTTCGTGCTATAGATCATTTTATCCTGGGAGGCAGACATCTGTGAGTCTCTAAGCACCATAATAATTGTGTGAGGGGCGAAATCTGCTTTAAGGAGATTGTGTCAAACACAAGACTTGATCTGATTCATTCATCCTTCATGCATTTGATTTGTGAGTTTTTTAATTATATTGCTGATTTCTTTTATATATGCAGCATAGATTTATAGTTTTGCCTATTACTTCTTTTGTGTTAATATTGCCTATAATTAGATCTATGTGTTGTTCCTTTTGCCTTATCACAAAAATAAATTGTTGAAATATATCCAACATGTTGTGGTGGTGGGTTGTGGGTGATGGGTTTTGGCGTGGATTGGCATGGTGGTGTTGGCCATCAGTGCTGGGTTTTGGCCGTGGGTGTGGGTGGTGTTGGGTTTGCTTGCTAATGGGTTGGGTTTTCTTGCCGTGGGTGATGGGTTTGCTTGCCGTGGGTGGTGTTGGGTTTGCTTCTTTTTCTTTTTTCTTTTTTTGGTGATGGTGGGTTTCATGAGTATGGGTGTGGTTGGGTTTGTGATTGATGGTGGTGGGGTGGTGATTGATGGTGATGGTTTTAATGGTTATTGATTGCTTGCTAATTTGTTGTGGTTGTTTGAATGTTTAATTTAGCTACTTGAAAGTTTAGTTTTTAGGTAATGATGTACTGGTGATTTGTTTCAGTTTGGTAGCTTTTTTTGGGTTTGTTTGTGGTAGGGGTGGTGGGAGTAGGTGGTTGCAATGGTAGGGGAAGAAAGATGGGAAAGAATATAGATGGATTTAGGATATATTATTTTATTTGTAGATATATTATTTTAATATATTGTATGGGAAAATAAAAGTTGGGATGTTGGGTGTGTTATAAAATGGTATGGTGTAAAATGGTATGATATAATTGATAAAGTAGATTTTTGGGATGGTAAAATAGAATAGGATGACATTTTCGGCTGTGAATGCTTTAACGCTCCCCTTGAAATTCAAGGTGGAGGATGAAAGACCAGCTTGAATTAGGAAATAAGAACATCCTCGGGGATATGACATGGTAATAATATTTGCAAGTTGATGTTGACAAGATGACAATTAATCTCAATGTGCCGCTTGTGAATTTCATAACTTAATTATGTAGATTTGATCGTGAGTTTCATACCTTAATTGTGTAGATTTGATCGGTTCATAAGTGATACAGTTACCATTAGATCCAAGAGAAGATTATCTGAGGATGAAGCAGCAACTTTCAAGGAATCTGGTTCGTGTGGCAAGCAGAGTAAAATACAAGATGCCACCCATATCAAGCTATTGTCAATGGCGGAGGCTGAGGATCAGCCCCGCCGACACCAATGAATCTTTTAAGCTAGAACTGTCGAGAGCTTGGGAACCAACGTGCAGTCGATGTGCTCTTTCATCTTGTGAGGGAAAAAGCTCCCAAGGTCCTATTTTTGATGGAAACAAAACAATCAGTCGAGGAGATGCGGCAGATTCAGGCTGATTTACCTTACCGTTGCATGTTAGCTATATCAAGTGAACAAAGAAGAGGTGGCTTGGCTTTACTGTGGAAGGAGGATGTGCAAATACATATAAAAAACTACTCACCAAATCATATCGATGCACTCATAGTGAATGGATCAGACTCACCATGGAGGTTAACAGGTTTTTACGGATGGCCGGAGGAACAAAGGAAGAAGGATTCTTGGCAACTCTTAAAACACCTGCACACAAGGTTTTCAGTCCCATGGTTATGTTGTGGCGATTTCAATGAGATCTTACAATCTTCAGAAAAGCAAGGACTCCTACCAAAACAACAACAACTAATGATGGAATTCTGAGCAGCACTTCTTCATTGTGATTTGGTGGACTTGGGTTTCCAAGGGAATATTTTCACATGGAATAATGGACGCCCTAGTGATGCTTTTGTTCAAGAACGGTTGGATAGAGCATATGCAAATTCTGAATGGAGATCTCTTTTTCCCCATGCAAAGGTCTATCACATCGAATCTTCCTATTCTGATCACAATCCGATTTTTATCAATATATTTGTGCCTAACCAAATATGCAGGAAGAAAAAAGTACCAAGAAGGTTTGAGGAAAAGTGGGCATATCATGAAGGATGTGAAGCGATAATCCGGGCTGCTTGGGAAGCTGAGAGTGGGGGGTGGGCAGTCCTATGTATCGTTTGTTTGAGAAGATTAGACGATGTAGGCAGGTCTTGATTCGGTGAAGTTGAACCACAGTGGGGAATTTCAGAACAAGAATCCAAGAGAAGCAGTCAGCTTTGGAGGAATTAGCTCTACAAAATGATCCGGCAAACTAGCCAACAATCAAAGCCTTGAAGAACGAGATTAATGCACCCCTCCACCAGGATGAAGTTTATTGGAGACAGATGTCAATATCTATTTGGTTACCGACGGGTGACAAAAACACAAAATTCTTCCACCAAAGAGCCAGCCAACGACATAGGAAAAACCATATTTCTGGAATCACATCCCAAACTGGGGTATGGTGCCAGAATGATGACCAGATTGCTGAGATAGCCACCAACTACTTCAAGGATTTATTCACTTCCACCAACCCGATAGACTTTAGTGGGGTATTGAATGCAGTGGATCAAGTAGTCACTCCAGATATGAATGCAACCTTACTCCAAAGGTACAGATCGGAGGAGGTAAGGCAAGCGTTGTTTCAGATGCACCCCTAAAAATCCCCCGGATCGGATGGTATACCCCCTTTCTTTTTTCAAAAGTATTGGCATATAGTTGGTCAAGATGTTACAATTGCGGTGCTGTCAGTTTTAAATTCTGGTCACATGTTGCATAAAATGAATTGTACATATATTGTGCTTATTCCGAAGAACAATGAATTGAAAAATATGTCTGATTATAGGCCAATAAGTTTGGGCAATATAATATCCAAAATTGTCTCCAAGGTCGTAGCTAATCGTTTGAAATGTGTCCTTCCTATGGTGATATCTAATGCACAAAGTGCCATTATACCTAACAGGCTTATAACTAATAATACTACTGTAGCATATGAGTTATTGCACAGGATGAGGAATCGAAGAAAAGGTAGGAGGGGACAAATGGCAGTCAAGCTTGACATTAGCAAGGCCTATGACCGAGTGGAATGGAGCTTTCTAAGACAAATAATGCTTAAGCTGGGTTTTGATCCCAAATGGGTTCAATTAGCCATGGAGACAATTACAACAGCTTCATATTCAGTCTTGATCAATGGGGAGCCATGTGGATTCATCAAACCATCAAGAGGAATAAAGTAGGGGGACCCACTTTCCCCTTATGTATTCCTTCTTTGTGCTAAAGGCTTGTCTGCCATGCTTAGAAAAGCCGAAGAAAGCCACACTTTGAGAGGTATAAAGTCTAGCCAACATGGGGTGTATATCTCTCACCTTTTGTTTGCTGATGATAGCCTTTTGTTTTGTCAAGCCACTGTGGAGGAGTGTCAAAGGTTACTAGATCTTTTGGGGATTTATGAAGCTGCATCTGGTCAAGTAATCAATCGACAAAAAACATCATTATTTTTCAGCACTAACACCAAACCGGAAGTGAGAAAGGCTATACAACAAATGATGGGGGCAAGGATAATGGCTAATTGCGAAAAATATTTGGGACTACCAATGGTGTGTGGAAAATCAAAGGTTAACACCTTTAAGGAGCTTTAAGAAAAAATCACTAAAAGGGTGATGGGGTGGAAGGAAAAGCTTGTATCTAAAGTAGGGAGGGAGATCTTGATTAAGAAAGTTGCCCAAGCTATACCGACCTACTCAATGAGTTTATTCAAACTGCCTAATGCCATTTGTAACAAAATCAACTCCCTCTTATCTAATTATTGGTGGGGCCAAACCAAGGATGAATAGAAGATTCATTGGATCAATTGGAAAAAATTGTGTAATGATAAGAAGAAGGGAGGCATGGGATTCTGAGATATATCGGCTTTCAACTTGGCGATGTTGGCTAAGCAAGCATGGAGGCTTATCCATAATGAACAATCACTATTCTATAGGGTGTACAAGGCGAGGTATTTTCCTAATAGTAGCTTCTTGATGGCAGAATTGGGATCTAATCCGTCGGCTGTTTGGAGGTCTTTGCTGGCTGCAAGGGAGGTGCTAAGGGAAGGGTCCACCTGGCAGATTGGTGATGGCAACAATATCGGGGTAACCACACATAAATGGCTCCCATGTGCTCCAGCGTTCTTACATGTGCCCAATCTAGAGATGAAAGTGTGTGAGTTGATAGACCAAAGTTCACGGCAGTGGGATAAGGGAAAACTGGCAGAAACTTTTACCTCGAGTACCTGTAAGCAAATCTTATCTCTTCCCCTCAACCGGCTTGACTCCTATGACACACTGGTCTGGACTGAGAATAAAGCGAAAACATTCACTGTGAAGATTGCATACAGAGTTGCTTTGAGACTGAAATCCGGCACATTGGCAGAGCATTCATCAGCTTGGGAACACAGTGTCACATGGAGGAAAATTTGGAGGCTTAACGTACCACCAAAGGTGCAAACATTCCTGTGGAGGGCATGCTTATACTGCCTTCCTACTAGGGACAACTTGAGCCGTAGGAAAATCTAAGTAAAGGTCACGTACGGGATCTGTCGCCAGGAACCAGAGACTGTTGCCCACATCCTATGGAAATGCCCATTCGTAAGAAATGTATGGGCATTGGGTAGTGGGCATGTACAGAAATGCAGCAATGAGGTGGCTGATTTTTTCCTGCTCTTCAAACATATGCAGGAAACACTAGAGCCACCAGAGCTGGACAAGTGGGCAATCGTGGCGTGGAGTATTTGGAATGCACGAAATTGCTATTATTTCAAGCACGTTCAGTATTAGCCACGGTGGATTATGGAGAGTGCAGTAAGACTATTGAATGAACACCAAAACCTCATAGCAGCACAGCAGACATGAGGATCGAGACATGAGTATTTGTATCTGATTAGCTTTAGACGGTCTTCGTATTTTAGTCTGTCAGGGGTCTAACTGAGGTGTAGTTGAACCCCCTTAATGCCATTCCTTTTGGTTGGCCATACTTGTACACATTAGTTTATTTAATAAAATTCTAACCTTCTGCTCAAAAAAAAAAAAAAAAAAAAAAAAAAACATTTAAATTTGATAAAGCAAAACGTAGTCAATTCGGCATTTTACCAAAATAAATTATTTAATTGATGATTATTATAATTTTACTTACTTTTATATTTTTTTTTATGAAAACTTCTTTATTCAACTGTGGAAATAGCTGCAAAACTACTGATACTAAGTTAAGATGGCAATGTGTTAGACTCCTTTGAGCAAGATTTCAACAGATAGAGACAATTGGACAATCAAGGTCAGAGTACTTCGTATGTGGGCTACAATCAACACAAAGAACAGTGAGTTCATAAGCCTTGATATGATATTTATTGATGAAGAGGTAAGTATAGAACTCATATTTATATTGTCCTGATTCAATTTATTATGCAGATTCAATTCTTTTAAAAATAATTATTTTACCAACTCATCAATATTTATATTGTGCTGATTCAATTTATTATGCAGATTCAATTCTTTTAAAAATAATTATTTTAACAACTCATCATATAATTCAACATCTATGGCTATTATATATATTCACAAGAAGAATAATGGAAGATACTGATTTTCTCATTATTCTAGGGCTCAACAATACATGCAATTGTTCAGAAAAATCAAGCACGAACTTTTAGACCACAATTGCTTAAAGGCCATGTTTATACCATCAAGAATTTTAGGGTGGAGAGTACTAAAGGCGAGTTTCGACCCGTGCACAATGATATCAGAATTTGGTTCATGACCATTACTACAATCATGGAGTCCAACGAAGATATGAACTCAATCCAAAAATACTGCTTTGAGTTTGCTAACTATGACCAAATACAAAACCAATGTTACAACTACACATATTTAATAGGTAAATACAAATTTGCAACTATTTCACAATTCCTCTAATATAGTTGTATCCTAAATTAATGATTCAAAATAACCTAACTAGATAATTGCATATAAATAGATGTTGTTGGAAAGTTGGTAGCAGTTGGAAATGTTGAAGAGCCTCAAGTTAATGGCGCACCAAGAAAATTGCGCAATCTGCAATTGCTTTTGAAAGAGTAAGACAATTTTTTGATGTGATATTGATGTCATTATATGTTTATATAGAAAAATCAATTATAAATAAAAAAAATTACTAATAACAAAAAAATCCTCAATGATTTTAACTATACCAGGGGAAAAGAAATTAGGCTTTCACTATAGGGAACAAGTTTCTGGCAAATTGATGAAGATGTATATAAGAACAATCCAGGACCTTTTGTCTTAATTGCAACTTCAACTATTGTCAAATCATTTGGAGGTAAGTATAACTAAATAATGTTACCAACTATCAATTTTAATGTACTTAGTACTGCTATCAAGTTAATAAGTATATTGGTTACTAATCTTAGGCCATAAATTTTACAATGAGAAATGTAATCACTAATTATAAATTTTTTATACTCCAACTTTTTCATTTTCAAAACAATCTAATGATACTTTTAGAGAATTTCATTCTCATTAAAACATGTCTTCCTTTTTCTCAGTTTCAATTCAATACAATTTTGTTTATTATAATTTATTCTGTAGTTTTTGTAGGCAAATTCTCTTTGTCATCAACCAGTGCAACAAAAGTATCTCTAAATCTTGAGATTCTTGAGGTTGCTAAAATAATTGACAGGTGCATATTTTAAAAATTATTGATAACCAAAAAAAAAAAAAATGATAAATAGCATTTTTTATCTCACAAAATACCATTTACATTCTTTTTTCCTTTTTAAAAATTCAATGATAGGAATGGTAAAAAACATGATCCTATACAAGAAATACCAAAAATACATGCAAAACAGTTTTCAGAGGAGGATTTTTCTTCAAACAATATGAAGACAATACCAGAGGTCAAATGCATTGAATAGGATCCTACAAAAGAGGTTTGTTAATCATTTCAAAGTAGACTCATCATTTACATGAAAATATAATAATACATCATTTACTTAAAAAAAAAAAAAAAAAAAAAAAACATATTAACTTCAAAATTCATTGCAGGATGTTAACTGCTATTGTGTTGCAACAATAAGCAACATTGATACAACAATAGGTTGGTATTATATTTCATGCGTGTTATGTGGAAAGAATGTCAAACCACAATCAGGATCGTTTTGGTGACAAAATGTGAAACAAAAACAAATTTGCCCATCCCAAGGTTAGAGGCACACA
This sequence comes from Quercus gilva, assembly GCA_023621385.1. Classification (NCBI taxonomy): domain Eukaryota; kingdom Viridiplantae; phylum Streptophyta; class Magnoliopsida; order Fagales; family Fagaceae; genus Quercus; species Quercus gilva. Next base: position 66,907,729 of record CM042481.1, read on the forward strand.
CATTAACTACAAAGTTTGAAAAAAATTTTTATAAACAAATTCATCTTACTATAATTACTAAACAATTGCAAAATATTTCAGATACAGGATTCAAATTGAAGTTTTTGATTCAACTGACAAGACAACTTTTGTCATATTTGATCGAGATGCTGAGAAAATCCTAAATAAATCTGTAAAAGATCTTGCTAAAAAACAAACCGAGGTACAACTTATTTAAATTATTAATTTATTGTAAAACTATAGATTATAATATAAATTAAAATTCCTAATATGCAGATTGATATTGAAGGTCTCCCACTTGATCTTAAGAAAATTTTAGGAAGACAATACATTTTTCTACTTCACTTGAATGAATTCAATCTAAAGGATGGTTTTGAAAATTACATAGTTGCTAAGATTTTTTATGCACCTTCAAATGAGAAAAAGGTATAAAAAATAATAAAAAAAGCCAATATGCTATATTATTTCTTTCTCTGCGCTATACTGATGTAAATAATGTGCTTAAATTTAATATGAATGCAGATACCTATGCAAAATCTTAGCGACAACAAACCTGCCAACATAAACTTCATAAGATCCAGCGAAGAATCTTCCAGTGCCATTTCATCAATGATCAACACAAATGATGCAACAAAAGGAACAAATGATGGAACAAAAGGAGAAAATGATAAAACTCATAAATTGAACAAATAATGATAGACCAAACTTCAAACGTTGAAGACAGATGATGATAACATATCCCTCAACATGCTTTACAAGCGTCGACATACTTCAAAAAACAAAGCATTCAAGAAACAAAAAAACAAAATTTCGCAATAAAGCTCTTTATTACATCACAAAATAAATATCAATAATATGGAATGAATTACCATGCTTTTATCAACTTTTATAAAGCTCTTTATTACATCATAAAATAAATATCAATAATATGGAATGTTACCATACTTTTATCAACTTTTATTTTACAATATTGCAAAATAATTATAATGAATATGTGTTTGCAATTTATAATTGTTACTTCTTATGATAAACTTAGTACTAACAAAGTTTTATAACAAATATGTTATAATATATGTACAATATTCTTCATAAAAAATTGCAATAACTATTACAACATTTTATGTGCATCGCACGGACAACTTACTAGTTAATCTCAATGTGCTGCTTGTGAATTTCATAACTTAATTGTGTAGATTTGATCATGAGTTTCATACCTTAATTGTGTAGATTTGATCGGTTCATAAGGGATACAAGGAGTTCCAATTGTTATACTAATCTAGTTTTTTTGGAGTATAACGCAAGTGTGACTAGCGCTTTTCATATATCCTTTTAAAATTGGAATTTAAATATTACGATTTTATAAATAAACACATACTCAAATTACTCATATTGCGAACTTAGCATTACTGCTTATAATTTTCTGCTTAATATTTATTAGATTGCTATTATCAAACGTAGGCTTTATAACAAAACTAACACAGTAATATTATTCAAAACCAACAACTAATAATCATCCAAATCTAATAAGACTTCTGATCAGTTAAGGTTGTTGCTGCCATCTTTAACTTATCCCAAGCAATTTCATGTCATCCGTAACAAAATTTTACTCAACTTATATTTTCAAGCCATCAAATTCTTCAACTAATTCCAACACTGTCAAATTCTTCAAGCAATTCTCATATTTGCCTAGAGAGATGATGCAAATGTATCCCCACGAAGTTTCACAAAATATCAATTCTCAGTTACACTAACAACATAATCTGTACCAGCCATAACATTAGTGTTTAAAAATTTTCTCTGTAAGTCAAAGCCACCTAAGGAGACGTGGTGGGAAAACAGGGATATGTAAGCAGCAAAGAAAAGAAGTTATCCAATATTTCAGAAAAAATATTCACATCTGCCCACAAGGGAGAGAGAGAAAAAGAGATGAAGTAAAAACTTACCTACCTGGTAATAAAGTCTGGTAAAAACATACATAATCTTATGATCACATTTATGGCTGCTTTTCTATACCTATTCTTGTCTCCACACCAGAAATTAAAGCTAAAAAAAGCATCAGTGTTATTTTAAAAGTCCTTGGATGCACCAAGTTGACTTCACATTCATTTCTTATATACTAAACTTTGCCCTATGATCCTAAGAATGTACCAACCTTAGCATTATTCCCTCTTGACAGAAACTTCATACAAATTGGTGGCTTAACCCCAGCCAGAGCAAGGATAGAAGCAGGCAAAGTCCATATCCCATCCCCACATATCAAACCAGAGGCTACCGCAGGTGCTAAAGCATCTGCCTTGGCCTTGTTTATTTTTTCCCACACGAACAATATTAAGCTTCCAAGACACATATCAATGGCAAAATACGATCCTATATAGAAAGGTATTGCCATTGCCATTGGAAGTGGAATGAACCGTCCCCACTTTTTACCCACCAAATCTTTAATCAAATTGATCAGAATGGCTGCCCCAAAGAACACATAACAGAGTAGAAGGCAATTCTTTGGCAGACTTGAGAAGCCCTTTACCCCTAACAAAACCATGTTGCGGTACACAACAGCATAAGGAGCAGGGTATTGACTTCCAGGTTGCCCAAGGTCATTAAAGGCCTTGTAAAATAGCCAAAACACACAAGGGGAAATAACACAGCCCATTGCTGTGCCGATTATTTGGCTCACAAACATAGAGCGGGGTGAAGCCAGTGTCAAGTAGCCAGTCTTGAAATCCTGCATTAAGTCAGAGGCTGTTGAGACAATGTTCATCATTACTCCACAAGCTGCTAGGCCTGCAAGAACTCCACCATGTGCGGCACCCGCCCATGCTCCAATAGTAAAGATGGCAAGCTTTCCGTATGTGGATGCAAGGGACCAATCAGTTAGCCCACAACCATATGCATTACAGAAAGCCAATGTGGGTGCGAATATGTAGATGACCAATATGTAATACCATTTGAGTTGGTGGAAGATATGTGGAAGAGTGGCCATAGAGATAGCAGCAATAGCAACATAGCCTCCAACGGCAAACATTATTGGAATTTGATCTTTGAGAAAGAGTTGGGTCCGTCGCTTTTCATCATATAGACCATCTCCCAGGATCATGGCTATGGCGATAAATACCTGTATAAAGCTATAATAAATTAATTTTTTCAATAATTAAAAAAGCTTTCATGAAATTGTCTCTTTGAGTGGGAATTTACCTTGTAACCTTGAATACCACTGAAGCTGCCTGGGCCAAGGTCTGCAGGATACCAGTCACCTTTTTTATCTTCTATGAGGGGCCACATCAGACCCCAAGAAATAATCCCTCCAAGCAGAACTGATATATTTATAATATAGGGGCAAATCATTCCTACACCAACATATGTTGCTGAGAAATCAAAATAAAATCTGCAGATAATCACGAATTAGTATTAGCCAAAACATTCATAAAGAATAGGGCTTAGTTGAAGCAAAAAGCCTACTAATGCAATTTATTCTTTACATAAAGTGAAATGAACTTTTTATTAAAAGGAAAGTGGAGGGTAGCTATTGATTTACTCGTTATCAAATGCTTTGAGCCCTAATGAAGGAAAACTTGCAAACCCACAATTCTCTCCAGCAGTATAGAACCACTGAAAGAAACCCCATAAAAAGCTGAAGGTGAAAAATTTGCCCAACTCTCTCACTTGTTTCCTGTAAAAGTAGAATCAACGAAGAAAGATATTGTAAATTTTCATTTCGCATTTAACTAGAAGCCATTAAGTGCCACACTGCCTTACTTTGCTAGCTTGGCTCCTTGAGGTGTGTGGAAGCTGTTGATAAGATGAGCAGTTGCAGTGCCACTTGGATACGTCAGTTTGAAGTCTATTATCATAATCTGACACCAACCGTAATCCACATCATTGAAGAAAAATAAGCACTATGACAAAGTTTACTTGTGTTCAATGAACTTATTTCCAAAGTTGTTTTTCTTTTCTTTTCTTTTTTCCCCATCAATGAAAAGTGTATATTCACTGAACATGCACAAATATTCTGCTTACCTTTCGAAGAGGCACCACCGAGAAGAGTCCAAGAAAGCTAACTATAAAGAGAAAGCCGATGATCCATCCCAAAGATAGTTTTTTGAAATCAAGTGTATCTGTTGATTGTTTGGCTATACGTTCACTCATTGCAAAGAGGTAGCTTCCAAAACCTCCTGTCAGTACATATCAATTAAAAGAAACAATTTTCAGTCTACCAGTAAGAGTCAAGTTCGAGAAAAATGTTATTGATTCTAAATTATGCAAAATAATTTTTGTTTGTCTTTTAGATTGGGTCATATTTTCATCATGAAATATGTTTAGAAACTTGACACAACAAAACTTGGAGTTTTGGTGCAACACTCCGCTTTCCAGATGATATTTGGACAACTTAAACATATCTTTGTACAAGAAAAAAAAAATCATATATATTTAAGGAATCACCATATATTACATAGGTTATTAACACAACATTTATTTTTGGATAAACGGTACCCAAGTTGAAAGTATTAGGACTTAAAAAATGGGAGTACCTATGTTGATTATGGACGTAGAAGATCAGAGAACTCTAATGCAATGATAGAAAAAGGGGCCACCAGTTGCCACAGAAAAACAACTGAGCTTAGGCTTTATTAAATTTATGCCGAGATGTGTACTAAGCTACTAAATAATGCAGGTCTGCCAGATACCAAAAAAAAAAAAAAAAAAGGGGCTCAATTTTGTCAAGTCTATTCAAATGAAACTTGCAAGTGCAAGTGGGGATTTGACTAAAGGTGTTAACCGCTATTTTTAAAATTCAACCAAGCTGAAACATCCCAATGATATATTTAACTAGCCTCTTTTACACCCTCACTTTCACTGAAGTAAAAAATTTCAGCTCTTTGTATATTATAAAAATAATTTTGATTAGCGCAGGATATATTTTACATGTTAAGACTTAAAAAAAAAGCACATTTTAATGTGGAAATGTAAAATGCAAAAGGGGAAAAAAAGTGTATTAGAATGAACTACTTGTCATGAAAGAGTGATATGCGTTTCTTACACAGCTCTTCAACTATAAAAGAGCAATATGTTTGTACTTCCCCAGAGTAATTTTTGAGGGTGATTCAAAAAATTTTATTGTCTTTTTTTTATTTTAGGAGGTACACACTCCAACTGGAAAGTGCCAGGCCTAATTTAGGATATAATCAATCTCTCATATTCTTTTGAGTCTTGTATTTTTGTTTGGGTCCCCAGGGATGTATCGGCTCACGCCTTTGTGGAAGTGGGCAGCGACAAACTCTTTTGCTGGCTTTGTCGTGAACCCATCCCGAGCTCCCAGATTTTGGAAAGCTTTGCGTATGGATTCCCCCCTGTATTACTTTGTTTTGTTTTCTAATAAAATTCAGTTATTTACCCAAAAAAAGAAAAAAGAAAAAGAAAAAGAAAAAGAGAGTAGCAACTAACTTCTGCGTATCTCTCAAACCACAAATACAAGTTCATTGACAGTGGGAACCAAGATGAGGACTAAAATGGCCTACGGATAACAATGAACCTTTTTTAAGAATATGTGCAAAGGAAGATTACATACTTTTTCCTACTTAAATTTTTTTCTCCCCTCATTCTATCATAGTTTTTCCATATGCTCTTCTTATTTTGTTTATTTAATTGTTTAAGGGTGAACTGGAATCTTTCTTCTTAAGTTACAAAACAATTTAGTTTTTTGTGCATGATTTGGAGGTAAGATTATGGAAGCATGTGCCATTTCACTGTCCACATGCATCATCCTATAAAAAGAGACAAGATAAAACAGGACAATCATGGAGCTTTTTTTTTTATTATAAAAAAATGGACTCTCATGCCACTTGTTCTATATAATACTATACTATTTCGGTAGCACATTACATAGACATGGCAAAACAGGTAGGTGAGGTTTGGGTCGGGTTAATCGGTTGGATCGGGTCGACCCGTATTTTTCATATGAATTTTTTTTTTTTTTAATAAAGAAAACAATATGTATTTACCATTTAAAAAGTTATGTAATAAATTACTTGATGTAAAATGCATTATTTTGAATTCACCACTTATATTAAGATGAACTCAGTTAAAATTATTAATACTTATTCAATAATTTTAAAATTATACAAATCCTAACATTGCTATCTAAAACAAAATAATACAAAGATAAGTAAAACAAATACACAAGTTTTGTTTCTACACAATATCAAATTTTCAAAATATAAAACAAAATTACAAATGACTTATTAGATAACTCATTTAATAAAGAATAAAAACATATAAGAAATTTACAATCTTAAAAATTAATTTTATAATCTATTATTAATTGTGGTTGGCACTCTATTTCAATTGAGATATACATTAAATTTTGATTGCTTACTTATTTATATATGGTATCTTTTATGAATATCATATCATTGTTAAGCAACACACACTCTAGGAAATATTATAATTAATTTTTTTGGACACAAATTGTTAAAAAAATAGGTCTAATCATTCATAATTTATTCTAATTTGATACTTTAGCTACACTATTTTCACACTTGTGAATGTTTCTCACACATGTTTACAATTTTAAATCTATGTTTTTTACTCTACTATAATCATATTATCTTAGCATGTACTTTACTATTTGATATCTAAAAATCTTTACTCATTACAGAATGCTAAATCATTTATCTTTCAATTAATTTGCATGCAGTTATATAAATGTATCAATTGTTTCGTTAAAGCTCACAATAAACAATTAAACGAATATTGTCTTAATTTTACTATTTTTTTTATCTAAAAAAAAAAAAAGTTTTAAAAAAATGGTTCAGGTTCTGGTCGGGTCGGGTCGTGTCGGGTCATGGGTCAACCCGTTTTTGCTTCGGGTAAAAAAAAAAATCAAATTTGGGTTAAGTATTTTTCGAGTCGAGTCAGGTCGAGTCGGGTCAGATCAGAAAATTCTAACCCGTTTTGCCATGTTTAACATTACATAAGATAAAACCTTCCGTTGCTTTCCTTTTAACAAAACTAATAGAAACACATTGGCACACTTCAATATTTATTACTATGATGGGTGGAATTATTTTTTCTCCCTTCATCAAAACTAATAGAGATGTTTTGGCTAGGATGGACTTTATTTTTTATATGAGATAATAAGATTTAAAACTATGAGGTTTGCTATATGATTAGAGACTTCATCGATTATACTAAGAGTGGAAAAGGAAAGGTTTGATAATATGCGTTTGTTTTTCCTAGGAGTCATCAATTTTTTTATTTTTTAAAATAGCAGCCGATTTTTTTGACTCCTTAATTATATAAAATCAAAATATGTCCAAAAATCAGTGATATGTGAGGCTCTAACGCCGTCCAGCGATTCCTGATACTGATAAGTCTGATAGAGTCTGCCTGAAAGTGACAGGTAAAAAATCTTTGACTTATAAAAAGGAAGATAGTTGTATTTTCTATCTATGTTGATAATTCACTGTCTGTGGCTTTTTCTTTTTTCTTTTTTTTTTTTTTTTTTTTTTTTAGAAATAATTACAACATCCTGCTAATTTTGCGGTTCGAATCTTTTTTTCCTAGACTTCCAAGCACTTTATGCATGAGGAGGTGCCAATTCAACTACAAGGCCGTTAGCCACTGTCTGTGTACTTGAAAACTCAAACACTTGCTTTGAATTTAGATGGCAAGGTTGACTCTTTGGCAATTGGCAGCCGCTATGGCTATCAAAGTAAAAGTCAGATTTATGCTTAGCATGTAGATATGTCATAATTAAAAAGGAAAAAATAAAAATAAAAATAAATAGGGAAGAAGAAGAATATAATCTGATTCAAGGATTTTAGCCATTGATCAAGTTTGCAATAAATTTGTTAATTCAATGGTTTTGCCCACACACATTCTCTAAACCCTTCGTTAATTAAAATCCATTTAACTCGTATTATTCAATGAACAAATTAAAATTCCTACCCTTCTCTATATTTTTTCTTAATGACTGATTTTTTTACTAAAACCAGTATAGTGTCAGTTTTAGTGGAAGAGACATTGCCATCACACAAAAACCCGACTTCTATAAATCCATTTAATTTATTTCAGAAATAATATCAAAACAAGAAAGTAGAGTAGTTGTGAAGGGTAAAAGAAAAGAAAGCATACCACTAAAGGCGATTCCGGAGGAGGCAACAACACAGGTCTGGATAACAGTGTTTTCTTGCCTTGTAAAGGGCTGTCTCAAAAGGCCAGACTTGTGAAGTAACTTGGTCCAAGTCTTGACGAAGAAGAAGCCCAAGAGTCCAGCAGAGACATTGAGAGAAGGTATAATACCCGTGGTGAGATTGAGTTTCATGACTATGATGCTGAACAGTATGCTCAACACAAAGCTCACCACAAAGGCTCTCACTGTCAGCTGCTTTCTCCATGATGGCACCTCTTGGTTCTCAAATATCCTCTCCACGGAATGCTCTTCCTCTTTCAGCTGCTTCTTCTTCTCCTCCTCCTCCTGGTTGTGATATTCTGGATCAAAACCATTCCCCTCCCTCTCATTTTTACCCATAACTTCTTTTCCCTTTTATGGGTTGGAATCTCAACTCTCAAGTATGTGAATGAATCTAAAATAAAGCCGGTGGTGGTGCTTTATAATGGAATTATTTCACTATGAACTTAGAGACCAAGAATTGAGGTTGTTGTTGTTATCAAGACCACGAGCGTGAAGGAAAAATTGGCATTTATGGGGACAAGGCACGGCCGAATGGGTCCAGTTATCGAGTATGAACACGAGGTAGTGTCCAAGCGAGACTGACCTCAACTAGTGCAAAGTTGTGCGTTTTCTTCCGCGTATTTTGTTGAAATTTAAAGTTTTTTTTTTTTTTTTTTTGAGTTAAAATTACTGTAAATAAAAGTAAAAGATTATTAAAATAATATAACGAGAACCATAAATAATATCAAAAACTGTAATTGGGTTCATACATAGTAACAAAATAAGCCGAAGGTACACTTAATTAGTCTATAAAACCAATACAAATATTGTCCCTTTTTTTTTGAATTTGTATATCATATTTTGGCATGTATTTATTTATCGTTAGTCGCTAACCGAAAATTATTTTATAATGTAAAATAGTTTTCAATAGGTTTTGTATAGGTACCAACCTAGTAGAATGTATACTTTAAAAAAATAAAAAAAGACCGTAACAATGGGCGGTGATTGCTTTTGTTTTATTACTTATCCAAAAAAAAAGAAAAAAGAATTTGATAGAATATGAACAAATAAATTATAGTAGAATTTGAATAGTTTTCCATAGATATTGTACAAGTATCAACCAAATAGGATGCATATTTTAAATAAATAAAAAAGACTGTAATGGTGAGCGGTGGTTGCTTTTGTTTTATTATGTATCCCAAAAAAAAAAGAAAAAAGAAATAGAATTTGATAGGATATGTACAAATAAATTGTAGTAAAATTTGGATTGTAATCAAATTAAGATTTTTATCAATTTAAAAATTATAGGAGAAGAAGATAAGACTAAAAAAATTATAAAATAGAATTTTGTCAAAAAATTATAAAATGATAATGATGTAACAAGCTTTGGAGAGTTCAACAAAAAGTCAAAAGTTTCGGTTATATATATATATATATTATTCGAAGAAAGAAAGCAAATTTGAAATAAATCTATGTTTTTTGTGGAGGTGAAGTTTGTAAATAAAACAAATCAAAGTTTTATGGGTTACCTATGCATAGAAGGGGAATCAACTATACGAAAACTTTCTTCTAAAAAAAAAAAAAAACTATAAAAAAAAACTTTGTTAGTAAGAAATTATAAATGTTTAACATCTTATAAAATATCAAAATTTCAAAAAAAAAAAAAATCAAATATTTGGGATATCATAATTGATGAAGTATAAAATAAAAGAAAATACTATGTTCACAACATTTTTATAATAACTTCTCAATAAATCCTAAGTTGCAAGTTATTATTGACTGTTATGGATAAACAAAAAAATAATTTAAGTTGTAGATTTAAATTATAACTAATAACAACTTATCACCTATAATGTGTTGAAAAAATGTCGTAAAAATATGTGGCTATTAAACTTCTCTAATAAAATACAAAAAGTGATATAGAAGATCTGTGTTCACCTATAAACTACCAATTGTACTCTATTTTTCAAGATCCAAATAAAAAAAAAATCTTTTTTAATCATAGTTATTACTAGATTATTAAAAAAAAAAAAAAAAAAAGACCAAAATATCATTTTGATCTCCATATTTTGATGTCACATTTAATTTTGTCTTAATATTTTAATAGCAGTTAATTTAGTCTATATTATTTTCTACGTGTAATCAATTTGAACTTTACCATTAATTCATTAATGAAAAATGCCTATGTGGGCAAACTATTTGCATAGCTAATATACTTGAAACTTATGCGACTGCTAAAATAATAATTAACAAATTATTTTACATTTAAAAAATGTCATGTTAGTGTCTAAATAAAGAAAAATATTTCTCAATTAAAAAAAGAATCTTAAAAAAATCAGTTTTAATATCTCAATTTCGATTCCAGAAATTTTTATTTTTTATTTATTTATTTTTAATTTTTAGTTTCTTAGCTACCAAACGCACCTAAATCTATCATTCTCTTCCCAAACCCACAATCTCGGAGAGACCAAATAGTTGGTTAAATGAACAGTAAATGAAAGAAAAATTCACAAAAAATATTTTTGAGGTAGAGAAGGAAGGGCGAAATTTGGATATAAATCCATTAACAACTTTTTTTAAAAAAAATTCATTTGAATTTTCATATTTCCCAACTCAAAATACAGAAAATTTTCAGATATGCAATTAATTTTATCATATTTCCCAAAGCGGAAAGCCACAGCAACCACTGTTCAACGTTTCTCGGACGTGGCAGGTTTCGATTGGGTCCTCTATGAGGATCGAGTACGGGTTTTGGTCTTGGTCATAGAGACCGGTGATGGTAGAAGAGAAAGTGAGTGATACACTGTAGACGTTGGTAGTGAAGGGCTAAACTTGATGGAGAAATTGAAAGTTCAAAATTGAGAAATCAAAGTATGTCTCAGATTTCTTTAAAATTGATTAAAAAAAACTTTTATTTATTTATTTTTAATTGTTGATATGACTTTTTTAAATGTCAAATAAAATTTTTATTATTATTTTACTAGTCTTGTAAGCTTTTTTTTTTTTTTTTTTAAGAGAAACAAACACACACACAAGGGAGATGAAAAGACGTTTTAACACAAATGCATACCACAACTCTACTCAAAAGTCATAGTAACTTTTAAAGGATAGTGAGGTAAGTCATGTAAGCTTTAAGTGTGTTAAGGCATGTTTGGTATACTAAATGTGAATTACAACATGAATAATAATATTTATTACTAGGAATAAAATGTGTTGTAATAGAATAACTAAACATATTTATTAGTTTGGTTGTGAGTTGTAATATTATAATAAAACTTAAAATCTATTTTAAGAAATATCTCACTTATGCAATTATATTTCCTAAAAAATAATATATTTTAAATTTGAAAGAGATGAGTTATTTTTTAATATTTTCTATTTCCATTGATATTACCTAGACTCAATATCATTGATATTACCATATATTTTGAAAATCTAATTATTGAATTTCATGTTTTTTACGTTTTTAATACACATCTCAAATTTTATGCAAATCAGATATTATTTACTACTATATGATCTATAAGATTATATTTTATGCATAATTTTTAACTACAAAAACTTGCAATTTAAACAATTTATTGATGGCATAGCTATTCATCTTTAATTTTTTAGAAATTTTGCAAAGATAGAGGATATATGAAGAAAATGTAATCTAATGGTGGATTTGTCAAAATTCATCCCCAATAAAAAAAATATTAAGTAAGGTTGTAACCTTAAGGCTACAATTAATTTTGTAACTAAACTTTGTTCAAACTTGTAAGTGAGCAAGGAGTTAGGGAAGGGATATTTTGGGATATTCAAGACTTAGAGCACTCACATTGGTGGATGCATAATAGAAAAAGATGTAAAATTTACACAATTTTAACTAGTAAAATAAACCCACATCAGATAGTGTAAAAGTTTGATAAAATACAAATGAGCTACAATAACTGTGTAAATATACACTGTTACTGTAGCTTTGTATCCTATCATTTTATTAGTTTTCACATTTTTTTATATTATTTCATTCTCTCCCACATCGCTACTCTCTTTCCCCAGTCATCTCTCATCTCTCACTACTTACTACTCATCCTATCTCTCTCTTTCCAGAGCTTCCCTCCCAATCAATTTTCTCCTTCATAGACTCTCTTCGATTAGGAAATCAGTTTAATTTTTTCTTGCTAGCACCAACTAGACTAGATCTTTGATGAGCGGTTTGATTTTTGCTTTTGGGTTTGTGTATCTACTAGTTGGCACCGATCTTCTCCGCAAGGTGTTGTGCTCCTCGACTTTATGTCTATGCTGGGTAGTGTTGATAAATTTGTATAAGTCTAAGTCTAATTTTCAATTTCAGAAGCGTTACTTTTGATTGATTTATTGTTGTGAAATTTTTGTTTTGTTAGCTAAACAAATGGGGTTTGATATATTGTGACTATCAAATGGGCATCATTGATTTGGTTGTTTAGGTTGGATTCATTAGCTGATGTTGTTTGGTGATGACTGACATTGTTTGGTGGAGGGGAAGGGAGAATATGGGATAAAGTAAAAAAAAAAAAAAGACAAATTAAAATATAATATTTTAATAAAATATAGTGTAGAATACATAATCTAATGTTGGAGTTTTGGAAAAGTTGCTATGTAAAATAGAAAAAAAGAAGTTTTATGCTAAAATAGACAATAATTTTTATACAAACTGATGTGAATGTTTTTAAAGTTTACGGCTGTAAAATTTTTAAAGTTTACGACTTAACAACTTGAAATCCCCTTAAATAGAAATATATATATATATATATAATAATAATAATAATAGGTGAAATTGAGAGAAAATACAATTAAATTCTAAATTGAAGTCTAATTTTGTATCACATGTCTAATCTAATTTTAAATTTATATGTCAAGTGAATTATTAGGTGCAAAAATCAAAGAGTCTAAATTCAATTAGATTCTAAATTGAATTTTAATTGAAGTTCAATTTTGTGCCATGTGCCTCATCTAATTTTTTAATTTTTGTGGCAAGTGAACTATTGGGTGCAACAACCGAAGAGTCTAGATCCAATCAGATTCTAAATCATGTCTAATTTTGTAGCATGGGTCTCATCTAATTTTTTAATTTTTGTGTCAAGTGAATTATTAAGTGCAAAAATCAAAGAGTCTAAATTCAATTAGATTCTAAATTGAATTTTAATTGAAGTTTAATTTTGTGCCATGTGCTCCATCTAATTTTTTAATTTTTATGGCAAGTGAATTATTTGGTGCAAAAATTGAAGAGTCTAAATCTAATTAGATTCCAAATCACACACATATATATATATATATATATAATTGTAATTGATTTTAAATATGCTTATGTATATGCACAGAGTTACACTCTAGTATAAATAATAGAACACTCTAATGATATTAGCTTCTCCGTTACATGCTAAATGGAAAATTGCAGAAGATAATGTGTGCAAAAGTCATTGTAGTAATGATCAAACTTTAATCAACGGAGTAGACTTTGGCATCTAGCCATCATACAGCCATTTAATGCCATTGAATTGTTTTATTGATATAAAAGCAAAATCATTTTTTTTTTGGATTTAGGTACAATTATTTAAATGCAATGGTGTACTTTAGGAATTTTGGTTGAATTCAAACACATAATAATAATAATAATAATTAAATTCAATTTATTTAAATTTAGTTAAAAAATTTTAAATAATCACTTGAAAAAATTAAACTAAATATTATTTTTGAGCATCTGTTTGAGATCCGCTTATCTTGTTAAACTGAAATTTTTTTTGTTAAAAGTACTGCAGATAAAGATAAAAGTTAGTTAAAATAGTACAGTAAGATCCATAAATAGTACTAAGAAGTACAGTGAAACTTATAAATAAATAAATAAATAAACTAATGTAAGGACTCAAATCGGCTTGGACCCAAAAGAGGGATGAGATTCTAGCCCAACAAGCCCAAACAATAAAATTTCTAGAGAATGGGTGTAAGAGCTAATTCCAGTAAGTAGAAAAAGACATAATTCTGGTGCAGCAGAAAGAGCTTCAAATTAAACAAACTCTTTTTCTTCTCTCCTCGGTTAGGTTTTAGTGTATATATTTCTGGATTCTTTCTCTCTCTCTTTCTCCTTTTTTCCAAAAGTCCCCTTTAGCGTCTTCTAATTTCACGTTATATACTACATTCTTCATCCTGCTTTCACCATACACGTGTAGATTCCATTCTGGGAACTTCTTTCTGTCTCATCCAGCACTTCCTGGAACTTTCGCTCAGTGACTATAAGGCTGCTTGGTTACTGTTCAAGTATCACTTCCATATTAATGCGGCCAGAGAGTTAGCTGGGAAACATTTAATGTGGAGGTAGCAGCTTTTAGGAGATATTTGTTACCTTTCCCGGTTCCTTTTTTGTTCAATATTCATTCATTAATTCGTATGTAATTTTGTGAAGTTCCTTGACTACTAAAGTAGTTACATCCATCTCGGACGTTGGTTTGATCAATAAATCTTATCCTCGGACGTGGTTTGGGCCACTATGTATGACTTACATCTCTTTGTCTTGGGTTATTCTCAAAATGACTCTCTTTAACTATTCTCGGACATGTGAGTGTCCTCGGACTGGGCCGTTGGGCCATAAGCCCACTTCTTATGAATTCTCTGTTATCTTTTTGGGCAATTAGCCCCACAACTAAATAATAAAATAAGTTAATTTTTTAATTTTTGCCAAACATACAATTAAATTGAAGAAAAGGTAAAAGTCACTTCCTACCCTAAAAGTTTGTCAAACATACAATTACATTCCAATCTTTTAATTTCATCATATCTTCAATTTCATCATATGTATACACTCCATCTTTTAATTTCATCATATCTTCAATTTCATCATATGTATACACTCAAAAAAAAATTTAGTTTAAGATTTTCAAGTGATTATTTTAAGTTTTTTTACTAAATTTAATTACATTGAATTTAATTATTATTAAAAATGATAATATTATTTGTATTGTATATTTAAAACAAAATTTTCACAACAATAAATCAATCAAAAGTAAGGCTACTGAACTTGAAAATTAGACTTTGTTGGATTATTTTGATAACAATATTAAATTTTATTAAATTTTCTTTTACCATAATTGTTACGTTGATGGCTATATGAGTTTCTTTGTTACACAATTGAAATTTAAATATAATGCTAATAAATTCAAATAATTGTCAATTTTATTTTCTTTATGACAAACTTTATTTTTGAAAATAAAAACCTTCTATTATGAGTTGGCTGATATAAATATTATTGACTAAATGAATGTTAGTGGCTTAATGTATATGGCAATATTTCCTTACCAAATACATTTTCTAATAAAATGTTTCCTTTTTACATATGTCAATCTCCCATATACGTTTAGGGAAAATTATTGAATATTCTAGAAATACTATAAATGCGTACTCCTCCCTCTCACATAACTGTGGGTCTCACTAATTAAATTTAAGGTATGACCCACAATTCATGTAAGAAGAGGGAGTACGCATTTATGGTACTCCAAGAATACCAATAATCACCCTACGTTTAGTCATATGATATATGAAAAGAAGCTAAGGCATTAATGTCATTTAACTTATTCTGACCAAAAAGCAATGCTATAAAGTTTCCCACTTGACTAATATATATGGTGTAACTCTAAAGAGTTACACCTTTTTTAAACCATTAGATTTAAGAGGGGATTAAGCTATTCAGAAAGTAGGACTTACTAACTTAGCACGGCTATAAGAATTCTAGCTTATCCCATAATAATTACTTCTATAAATGAATGTGTGATCTGATTTTCTATAACTCCGTTGCCAGCTTCTTTTTTAAAATTTAAAAGGGTTAAATTTTTAAATGTGTGATCTGATTTTCTTCTATAAATGAATGTAAAAAAATTCTATCCTAAAAATCCACAAACAATTGACTGAAGTAGTGCTTGCTCACAGAAATAAAAGGTATACCTTTAATGCGCAATGCTCACAGAAATAGTGCTTGCCCTTGGTTACAACAACATCGACAAAAGGTTGCCTGCAAATGAAACAGAGCACTCACAAACCAAAAAAGAAACAGAAACAGAGCACTCCCAACAGAAAAGAAAGGGGGGGAAAAAAAACAGAGCACTCACAACAGTTTGGCTTCACATAGAACGCATTCAAGACCATTCAGTTCAGCTTCACATAGAACATATAGAGTCAGAACTTCTAAACGCATTCACATAGAGCACATAGAGTCAGACCAGAAAAGAAAAAAAAAAAAAAACAGAGCACTCACAACAGAAAAGAAAGAAAAAATAGAAACAAAGAACTCACAAATAGAAACGGTTCAGCTTGGTTATTTTTTTTTTCTGCCAGCAACCTGTGGAGGTGGAACAATGGTGGAGTAGCAATGGAGGAGGAGATAGATAGAGAGAAACGCAGGTTTAGAAAATAGAGAGAGACTAACGGAGAGAGAGACTAACGTAGAGAGAGAGAGTGTGTGTCAGACGTGTATTTTTTTTTGGGTTTAGAGATAGGTTTAGCATGTAATAAATGAGGATAATTAATGAGATTTTATTAAAAATATTTGTAATAAAGAAGGTCTTTTTTTAACCGTTAGATCTACTTAAATCTAATGATTTAAAAAATGTGTAACTCTTTAGAGTTACACCAGGTGTAACTTGAACTTATATATATATATATGTATATATATTAGTTGTGGTTCGCAAAACTATATTATTGGTTCAAGTGAGCGCAATTGATCACTCAAGTTTTCAAAATGAGCAATATAAGTCATTCGGTTAACTTTCGTTAGTAGTTTTTTGTTTATGTAGTTAACAGAATAAAAACTTGACATTTTTTAAATGATGTGGCATTTCTTTTTATTAAAAATTTACAAAATTAAATTTACACGTATAAAAGAAACTAGACCTATTCCAATTCTTTTTTTTTTTTTTAAGTTTCAACATATGATGACCGCTTCTAGTGATAGCTCTTATCATCAGACTAAGACACCAATCGGTTTTTAGTATAAACAGGATTTAAACCCCAGATCACTTATTCAACCATCAGAGATTTTACCAATTAAGCTAACTGAAACCCACAACTTATTCCATTCAAATCTTTATAACCCGGCACACAAAATCTCCATTAGCAATCTGATTTACAAACGATGAGAGAATGAACAGTTCCAAGGCCTAGCGTTGGCAACACCGCCGCCCTCCGCTAGAGACGATGGCCTAACCTAAATATACTCAAATGGTATTCTTCTCATTTATGTGGCTTCACTATCTCTTTGACTATGGCCATATTTATAAAAAAAAAAAAAGAAATATTAGAAAAACAATTATGAAATGAAAATATACAACCTACAAATAATAATTTCAACAATATTAAATGAAACATACCAGCTGTTTGAAAAGAAAAATGGTGATGAAGTGAGGAAAAAATTGTGGGAATGAAATGAATTGTGGAAATAAACTGGAAAAAAATACTTGAGAAAGAGATAAAGAAGAAGAGATTAAAAAAAATGGTAAGATTAGTAAAAAAAAATTATTAAAACAAAAATACACAAACTAATAAATTAATAATTTCAATATTGTCAAAGGAAACAAACCTTTCTGAAATTAGAAATGATAATAAAGTGAGCAAAAAATTGAAAAAAATCCAAAAGTCTATGGAAAGAACCTAAAAAGAGACGTGAAATATATATATATATATATATAATTAATTAAAGATAGCGTGTGCTTACATAATGAGAGTGAGATAAAGAAGAAGAGATCTTTTTTATTAAAAAAAAAAAAAAAAAAGGTGAGAGTTGGAAGTGGTGAATGTGGGATCTATTTGAAACTAAAACTGTTTAGTTTGAATTTGTAGGAGTGGGAGAGAAGTTTATCTAAAATCACGGATTTTGAAGCTAAAAACTTGATTCCTATTTTTTTTTTTTGAGAAACAACTTGATTCCTAATTTGAAGGTGAGAGAAAAGGGAATAAGGATAACTATTAATGTTTTTCTTTATTAATATGGATAAAATTTAGTTACAAAATTAGTTGTAGTCTAATGTTACAAAATTAGTTGCCTTACTCAATAAAATAAACATTACAACATATTTTGAAAATCTAATTGTTGAATTGCATATTTTTTATGCTCTTAATATACATGTCAAATTTCGTATCAATCAGATATTATTTACTATATAATCTATATTCTTATATTTTATACATAATTTTAAACTACAAAAAAAATTGCAATTTAGACAATGTATTGAAGACATAGCTATTGATATTTAATTTTCTAGAAATTTTGCAAGCATGAAGAATATAAGAAGAAGATGTAATCCAATGGTGGATTTATTAAAATTCACCTCCAATAAAAAAATATTGAATAAAGTTGTAACATTAGGCTATAATCAATTTTATATCTAAACTTTGTCATATTAATATTTTTTAGTAAAAATAATTTTAATTGGAATTGTGTTTTAGAGTTAATGAAAAGTTGGAATTAAAAAAAGAAGTTGGAATTCACTTGGAAAATATATATATATATATATATCATGCTTGAATATATTTTTTTATTAAATTTTTTATAGCAATAAATGGTGCTTGAGTTTAATTAGGAGAAGTTTGTTGCGGTTAGTAACCACTGTTACGGGGCTGTTAGTAATATTTAGTGGGAAGTCATTGCAAGGAAATTGCAATTGATTGTGTAAGTAGGGAGGGTGGTTTTGGTTTTGCACGTAGAGAGGTTTATTTATTTATTTATTTTTATTATCTTGGGATAAGGATAAGGGTTTTTTCCCATAAAAAAAAGTAAGGGTGTTTTTTTTTTAAACAAACTTAACGTGAAGGAGACTAAGGAGAGGGGGAAAAACTTCCAAAATTTTATTTTTTTAATGATGGGATAAGGATAATAATTCAAAAAAAGAAAAGAAAAGGATAAGGATAAGGGTTTTTTCCCATAAAAAAAAAAAAAAAAAAGAAAAAAGAAAAGGAAGGGTTTTTTTAAAAAACAAAAACCAACTTAACGTGAAAGAGAGGGAAAAAAAAAAAGATCTTGTAAAAGATATATTTTTTTTTAAAAAAGAATAAAAAAGAAGAAGAAGAGAAGAGTTATTCTACAATGATTGTAGTAAATTTGAATTTTGGTAGTAGTTTAGTGCATGTGAAGTTATTCAGTAGTGAGTTTTTTAGAGTTAAAAATGTAATTTTACTGGATTGTTCTCCAATTTAGTCCAATTATAGGGGTATTTTGAAATATAAAAAAAAAAAAAAAATTGATCCAAATAGGAGAAGCCCCTTAAATAGTAGTATAAAATGTTAACATTGCTTTAACTTCCTTTTAGATGTAGTAATCCTTATGAGTGACAGTGAGGATGTTTCTAAAAAAAAAAAAAAGTGACACTGAGGAAAAAGAGAGATGCTACGTCCACAACATTTTCACAACATTTTTACAACAAATCATAGGTGGTTAGTTGTTATTAGATCAAATTTGAACTTAACACTAAGATTACTTTTTTACCCCAACAATAACAATCAGTAACAACCTGTCACTTAAAATTTGTTATAAAAATGTTATGAAAATGTTGTGAACATATAATTTCTCGAAAAAAAAAAAAAAAAAAA
This sequence comes from Quercus gilva, assembly GCA_023621385.1. Classification (NCBI taxonomy): domain Eukaryota; kingdom Viridiplantae; phylum Streptophyta; class Magnoliopsida; order Fagales; family Fagaceae; genus Quercus; species Quercus gilva. The sequence goes on from CM042481.1 coordinate 66,927,488, forward strand.
AAAAAAAAAAAAAAAAAAAAAAAAAAAACTACTAAAACGTTAGTTAGTTGCGTTTGATTGGGAGATGAAGATGATTATTCGTGAGAAAAGTTGATAATTAAGATTTAAGGAGCTACGTGACATTGGGTTGGCACTTGACTTGGCAGAGTAGTAGTGTCCCCCTTTATTGGGTCCATCCGCCTGGGGTCTGTCCCCTTTGTTGGGTCCATCCATATTGAGGTCCGTCTAATTAAAGTTTTGCTTCCTCTGGATCTGTCTACCCACGAAAATGTGTTCGTCAGTCTTGTTATGTTGTCAGCTTTGTAGGTCTAAAAATACCCTTTTCACATGTAAAACAATCAGACATGACAATTCAATAATATGGAATAGATGTATGTTATTGTAGAAGGATAGTTCCTTCAACCTTTTTATGGTCTTCGATTTTGTCATTTGTTTTTATTTATTTTATGAAATAGGTCTGTTTCTCTGTGTTTATATTTCCTATAATTTTATTTATAAGAATATTAAATAAATAATTTTTTTAATATTTAAATATAAAAGGCCCACCAATTTTGATTTTTTCAAAAAGTATGGGCCCCTGCATTCTTGTCCCTTGACTTGTGGAACACCTGTGCTTCCTTCAATTACGCAGAAAATTCCTATTTTATTTTTATTTAGGTGTTTTTGATATTCGTGTAGGTAAAAAAGTGTGTAAAAGTGTGTTAGTGTATTTAAAATGCTCAAAAGGTTACTTGAAGGCCCTTAGGGTAGGAAGTGACTTTTACCTTATCTTCAATTTGATCGTTATTTTGGTAAAAATTAAAATACTAACTTATTTTATTATTCATTTTATTATTACTATTATTTATAGGCCTCATTGTACTGTTTAGTACTATTTATGTGTCCTACTGTATTATTTCAACTAATTTTTATCTTTATTTACAGTACTTTGAGCAAAAAGTTTTTAATTTCAACAAAATAAACGGATTCCAAACAGATGCTCAAAAACAATATTTAGTTTAAGTTTTTCAAGAGGTTATTTTAAATTTTTTACTAAATTTTTTTTGAGAGAGTAAATTTTTTACTAAATTTAAATATATTAAATTTAATTATTATTAAAAATGATAAATTATTTGTGTTGAATATATAGTTACGTGTTTGAATTTAACCAAAATTCTTAAAGTACACCATTGCATTTAAATAATTGTACCTAAATCCAAAAAAATAGTTTTTGCTTTTATATCAATAAAACAATTCAATGGCATTAAATGGCTGTATGATGGCTATATGTCAAAGTCTACTCCGTTGATTAAAGTTTGATCATTACTACAATGACTTTTGCATACATTATCTTCTGCAATTTTCAATTTAGCATGAAATGGAGAAGCAAATATTTAGAGCAGTGGCATCCCAAAATTCTATCTCATCTTATTTTACCATCTGATAAATTACTTTATCAATTATACCGTACTATTTTACAATCATTCCAACTTTTATTTTACAATACAACACATTAAAATAATATTTCTACACAATAAAATAATATATCCTAAAACCCAAATAAAAACAAAAACCCAAAAGTCGGAGAGAGAGAGGAATTGATAAAGTGAATAAAATATTATTTTTTTTAGAATAGTGCTACAGTTCAATTCTAAAGGTAGAATTGCATGGTAGCACTATTGCAAAATTTTTTGCAATAGTTGGTGTCTGCAAGTCCTTATACTGGGCTTGTTTGGTGCGTTAATGCTAAAATTCTCTTTTTTTTTTTCTTTTTTTTTTGGTGAAATGCTAAAATTCTCTTACATATAGCATTTGAAATATCAAATGCGAATGCTCTAAAGCGTTCTATTATATAGATTTCTATTTAATGGGTTTTCTAGCTGTTTAAGCCATAAACTTTAAAAACATTCACATTAGTTTGTGTAAAAATTATTATTTATTTTAGCATAAGAAACTATTTTTTTCTATTTTTCACCACAACTTTTTCAAAACTCCAACATCAGATAATGTATTCTACACTACATTTTATTAAAATATTATATTTTAATTTGTCTTTTTTTTTTTTTTCTTTATCCCATATTCTCCCTTCCCCTCCACCAAAAAACGTCAATTATCACCAGGGACGGACTCAGGATTTTAGACTAGCAAGGGCCAGAGTATAAAGAAAAAAAAAAACTCTAAATAGGCATCCATATAGTATTAAAAAACTATAAATACTCAAATTCGTTGTTTCTAAATACATTAAGATGCAATCATATACCAACAAAGACAAAAACAAAAACAAAATAATGTTTTTTTTTAATCCTAGGCTGGCTAGAATTTTTTTTTTAATAAAAAAATTAGAGCACTCACAATGGTGGTACTAAAAATTTTAGCTTTTATCACATCACTTTACAATACACCCAACATCAAATGTTTTTTTATTTTTTATTTTTTATCACTTCATTTAAAATAATATAAATAACTCATTAAAATATTAAAGGAAGTAAGAGAATTTGAGTTTTTTAATTGAAGGAAGAGATATAATCTTAATAAAATATTATATTTTATTTTTAACAACTTGCTACAGTCAACTGGTATTTATACTAGTTTACTTTAGTTGCAAAAAATTTAGCTTTAGATTCTCCAATAACATATAATTTTTTGGTTCTTTAGTAGTGAAATAGTTTTTTTTTTTTTTATAGCTAAAATACAATCACTATTGTCAATATTTTTGTTTATGTTAAGCTTTTTAGTTGAATAATTGCTAGTTGGGTGAGGTTATTTAGGCTTATTGAGGAGAAAGAACGCCTAAAGTTTTGGAAGGGGGCTAATTACATAAATGAAATATATTATAACTATATATATATATATATATAAAATTAAAAAAAAAATTGGACCTAGGGGGGGCCCGGGCCCCCACCTAGGTCTGTCCTTGGTCATCACCAAACAACATCAACTAATGAATCCAACCAGAACAACCCAATCAATGATGCCCAATTGATAATCACAATATCAAACCCCATTCGTTTAGCTAACAAAACAAAAATTTCACAACAATAAATCAATCAAAAGTAAGGCTACTGAAATTGAAAATTAAACTTAGACTTATACAAATCTATCAACACTGCCCAGTAGAGACACAAAGTCAAGGAGCACAACACCTTGAGGAACAGATCGACGCTGCCCTAGTAGATACACAAACCCAAAAGCAAAAAATCAAACCGCTCATCAAAGATCTAATCTAGTTGGCGTTGCCAAGAAAAAATCAAACTGAGTTCCTAATCGAAGAAAGGTTGTGTAGGAGAAGATCGATTGGTTTTACTGCAATAGATAAAACCAAAGTCAATGTGATTCTAAAACAACGTCTATTGATTTAATTGTTTGTTTGTGCATTGTGCAAGTGTATGTTGCGTCCCACATTGGATATTTATTAAATGGATCTTGAGTTTATAAATAATCACATAGAACCCCAATTACATATATTTAATTTATTAAATAAATGGATCCTAAGTTTATAGATAACTAGTTGATAACCCGCATGATGCACAGGATAGTTAAATAAAAATAGAAAGTATTTATTTTGCTTAAAGGTCTATGACTTGACTTATAAAAAATGTGTAACTTGAAAATGAATGAAAAAGAGTAATTTTTTATTCAATATAATGATTTAGGAAAATTCTTTTTCTTTAATATCATTGGTTCTACATAACACGTACAGATATTAATAATAAATTAATATTATGTTTTTTATTGTTAGATTGGAGGAATAATAATAATAATAATAATAATAATAATAATAATAATAATAATAATAATAATCAAGTTTGTGAAAGTCATTAATAAGTTGTATATAGAATATTGAAACAAAACCTACAGATAACAATGGTAATAAGAACAAGGAAGTCAATACCGTACCGGAGGCTGTACCGGTTTGTCCAGCGGTACGATATATTTCGGATACCGGTCAATACCGGTATACCGTTTCGGAGTTACCGCTATTTTTATATAAAATAATAAGTCTATGTCTTATTTAATATAAATGCCTAATTTATTCAATTCACCAATAATAATAATAAATAATGTAGTTAGATAATTTTAAAAAAAATGAAAAATAAATTTCAAAATAAAGCTTATAGTTGAAGTGTTGAACACGTGAGTGTGACTTTTATTGGCCACTGGGTGATGTGATAAAAGAGAGATTGAATAGTTAAAAAGTTACATTCAAATTTTCACTATTTATTAAATATTCACAGGTCAAACTAGTGTCAGTCCCTTAGAAAGTGTGTCAATTGGTAGTAAAAAACTAATCAACTATCACGGGTAAGGGCGGATAAAACAAGAGAAAGGAAGATAAAGAGAAAACTAAAAAAAGGAAGAGAAGAAGAAGAAGAAGATGAAGCTAAAAGAAGAAGAGGACGAAGCAGTGCTGCAGTAGTAGTAGCAACGTGAGGCCGAGAAGAAAAAACAGAGAACTCTGATATCGGCGTTGTGTCGGTGACCGGATTTGTGATGGCAAGCGACGACGAGGTTTTTTTTTTTTTTTTTTTCCTTTTCTTTTCTTTACCGGTCGGTTCAGATTTACCAGCCAAAATCCGGATTTTTCTTCAGTACAGCCGAAATGGCTCCGGTATGACCGGTATTTAAACCGGTATGGAATGCCAACTTTTCTGTACCGGCCAAGGTAACGGGACGGAAAATACCGGCCGTACCGGTCGGTACGGTACGGTATCGTCTTCCTTGAATAAGAATCCTACATTGATAATAGTTTTTAAGTTGTTTGTAGTGACTTCCAAACCTTTACTTTTATATTTTAGCATTGCTTTATTATATATATAAGAGAGAGTCTTAACAGGGGTCTCTCTTTTTTTTTTTTTAATTCTAAATTTTTTTATGTGACTTTTTTTTTTGAATTAAATCAAATTAAAAAATATTAATAAAAATATTAATATGAAAAATTATGAAGAGATCAACCAAAAATCAAGGCTTCATGTGTGTGTGTATATATATATATAAAATGCTTGCTCTTTTTTTTTTTTTTTTTTTTTTTTTTTGCAATGATAAAATGCTTGCTTTATCCATGTAAAACTAAAAAGGGCATCCCTTTTTTTTTTTTTTTTTTTTTTGGGTTTCTCACAGTGTTTCCTTAAAGTTTTCAACCAGAAACTAATCACTGTTCATGTCGGGTGGGCCCACAAAGGAGTAAAGCACTGGTCCAGAAAATTCTTTTCAAAGTGCAGGTAGCAGGACTTGAACTAGGGAGCACATCTAATCAAGCCCAATACAAGTACATTGAGACCGAGAGCCCAACCAACTCGGCCAACCTCCTAGGTTAAGGGCAGCCCTTTTACACAAACAATCAGACATGACAATAATATAAAATAGATGTATGTCAGAAGGATATTAAACTTCAACCTTTTTATGCTCTTTGATTTTGTTATTAGTTTTTATTTATTTTATGAAATAGGCCTGTTGTACTAAGTTTGCCTATCACTTTCAAATCAAAGTCACCCCACGTGATTATGGGAGAATAGGTGTACAATATATATATAAGTCATCCTACGTGATTATTCTCCCATAATCACGTGGGGTGACTTTGATTTGATAGTGATATTTTTCTACCAACCTATTCTCCCATAATCACGTAGGATGATTTTGATTTGAAAATGATATTTTTTATAATTTAATTGTACATTTATGTAGACAATAGTTGGTTATGCAGTGAGTAGTTAACTATGTTTATGTTTGAAGTTCCAACTCTAAATTTCTATTTCATATAATTTTATTTATAAGAATATTAAATAAATAATTTTTTTAATGTAGAGCCGGCCCTGCATTCTTGTCACTTGATAATGACCATTTAGACTCTAGAAACTAATTGAAATAATAGAAAACATATATTTAGGGGAAAAAAAAAAGATAGACACGTGATATTTTTTTTATTTGTGAAGTATACAATGGATTAGGAAAAGTGAGATAGAAAATTTAGACTCTAAAAATATGACAAAACTTAAATACATTACTTTATATTCAGTACTTTAAGTTCTCTTTTTAAAATTATGAGACATGGCTACTTAACAGAAATTGCTAAACGGCGTTAAAAACTGTCTGATAGAATGGCTCCTTTCTCTCTCATGGAGTATGAGAAACTGTCTGTCTCTTCTCTCATGGAGATGGCGAAGGAAGAGAAGCCCTATTATGATGCCGCAATTTTGGAAGGAGGATTCATGGCGATAAGTTCTGGAAGCTTTTGTTTGGCCGATGCCGAACCACCCAAATGATGTCATACAATTGTCCTCCTACCGCTCTCAGAACGGCGAGCCTCACCGCAGCGGCTACCACCAACAACGACTGTCATGGCTCTACCACCCAATAAATCTTCTCATCCTTCTGCAAACGCCTCACTCCTCCGCTGCTGCCGCCACAACCATCACATCATCGAGTTTGACTTCTTTCGAAAACCAATTCTGCATTTACTGGTTTGTGGAAAGGGAAATAATTTTTTTCTTTGATGCGGAGCATTCTGACAGAGTTTGATGTGGGAGTAATATTTTTATTGGATTTGTTTATGTTAGGTTATGGAAGTTAGTAGCTTTATTGGAGTTAATTCTATAGTAAAATTCTTTGAATTACCTTTTATTTTCTTGCAATCTGGTTTTCGGAACTTGTGGCAATACTGTGGGTATTGATTTTTTTTTTGGAGAAACCTGTGGGTATTGAATTAGAATTGAAGTAATTTTTAATATTTGACGCCGGTTATATGAATTCTGTTAATTAATATGTAATTGGGGTTCTATGTGATTATTTATAAACTCAATATCCATTTAATAAATATCCAATACGGGACACAACACACACTTGCACAATGTACATTTAAACAATTCAATCGAATCAAATTAGCACAATTTGAGTTATTACATTGTCACTTAGTAGATTGTAGGAAATTTCCAGTAAATTAATTTGGTAGACGTCATTTTAGAATTACATTGACTTTAGTTTTCAAAATATTAAAAACCACATATTGTATAGTTCTAGACTCTAGAGTCTAGAGACCGAAATGTCATTAACCTTGTGGAAAACCTCTTTGATTTAGAAAATTAGCTGATATCGTGCGTGATGCGAGGGTACATTTTCAAAAATTTTATGAGAAAATTATCTTTTACTCATTGGGTTTATCAATACTATTATATTTAGCTGCTATAGTCAAAAGAAATCAATGAAGTTTGCTAGTAAAACTGAATTTAAACTAAACCATAGTCTCTAGTCATATTTTCAATTCCAAAACTAGGTATGCTTTGTTATATAGTGTAAGAAGGGATGGAGACAAATAAATTTACAATGTTTGAGAAATTATAGACATCAACATAAAAGAAGAGAAGTACCACCATCCATGATGTTTATTAATTAGAAATAATATATATATATATATATATATATCTATTCATTACAATTCAACCCATTACCCATGATGTTTACAATGAATAAATAAATACATCAAATTTCCTCTTTTTCATTTTTTACATAGTTACATTTGGTTATCTTAAAAATGTAAGATGTAAACAAATTGAAGGGATAAAACACAATTACAAAATAAAAAGGGTAAATTGCAAATTACACCTCTAAAGTTTGGGGGTGATTGAATTTTACACCCTAAAATTTCAAAATTTGGATTTTATCCCCTAAAATTTAGAGTGTTTGGATTTTACACCATAATGTTTTAGAACTTAGATTTTACCCCCTAAAGTTTAGAGTTGTTTGGATTTTACACCCTCAAATTCTGAAACTTTTGGGTGTAAAATCCAAACACCTCAAAACTTTAGGGAGTAAAATCCAAACACTTCCAAAATATAAGAGGTACAATCCAAATTTTGACATGTTAGGATGTAAAATCCAAATATCAAACTTCATGGGAGAAAATCCAAATTCTGAAATTTCAAGGTATAAAATCCAATCACCCCCAAACTTTAGGGGTGTAATTTGCAATTTACCTAAATAAAAATTGTAAAACATGAAATGAAGAATATGCCTAGCAATTGAAAATTTGAAACTTGTAGAGATTTATAAATGCCAAACACCCTTTCTCCTCATGGGCAAACCAAATCCTAACCAACCCACCAAAAATATATTAGTCACAAACCATTAACATTGACATGGAATAGTTGAAGAATATCGTAAAAATGAAAGAAATGAAAGGAAAAATTGGCATCTTAAAGGGAAATTTCCATTATGCTGATACATTGGTGATTTTTGCAAAGGAAAAGAGAGAGAACAATTGGATATGCTTGGATTCCTTACCATTGCCCTTGTCATTGCTTGTGATTAATCATGCAAAGCTAGAAATCGTATGACAAATTTAAAATTTTTAAAAGGAAAAAAAAAAAAAAAAAACATAAAAAGGAGAAACTTAAAAAGAAAAAAAGAAGTGATGGTAGAGGGCAAAAGGATATATGACCTTTTAACCTCTAGAAGTATACTACATCTAGTTTTTAATTTTATTTTTTTAAGTTTATAATATATATATATATATATTTTTTTTTAAATATTGTATTTGTACAGGGGCAAAAGGATTATCCATGACCTTTTAACCTCTAGAAGTATACTACATCAAGTTTTTAATAGTATTTTTTTTAAAGTTTATAATATATATATATATATATATTTTAAAATATTGTATTTGTATGACATCTAGTTTTTAATAGTATTTTTTTAAAAGTTTATAATATGTATATTTTTTAAATATTGTATTTGTATGGGGGCAAAAGGTCGGTCGATAGCCAAGGGAATGCCGAATTGCCAAAGAATACAAATTAGTTGGGGGTACCCAACTAACCCAGGTTTCTCAAAAAAAAAAAAAAAAAAAAACTAACCCAGTGTCACTAATTGGAGTTTTATATAATTATCTATAAACTCAAGATCAATTTATTTAATAAATTAAATATACGTAATTGGGGTTTTACGTGATTATTTATAAACTCAAGATCCATTTAATAAATATCCAATATGGGACACAACACATGCTTGCACAATATACATTCAAACCATTAAATCGATAGACGTCGTTCTAGAATCACATTGACTTTGGTTTTCAAAATATTAAAAACCACATGTTGTATAGTTCTAGACTCTAGAGTCTAGAGACCGAAAGGTGGTTATCCTTGTGGAAAACCTCTTTGATTCAGTGTAGCTAAACCAAAGCAACAACATAAATGCTTGTATGCTTTCTCAGCGTTTATGAGTTATAACAACTATTCAACAGCTAACAGTAAATCTCCAATAATCTCTTCTTTCTTTATGCCATTCCATTCCATGGCCAAATAGTACTATTTGTCTGGGGACCGAAAGGTCGTTATCCTTGTGGAAAACCTCTTTAATTCAGTGTAGCTAAACCAAAGTGACAACATAAATGCTTGTATGTCAACATTTATGAGTTATGACAACTATTCAACAGCTACTAGTAAATGTCTAATAATCTCTTCTTTCTTTATGTCATTCCATTCCATGGCCAAATAGTACTATTTGTCTAGAGACTGAAAGGTGTGGTTATCCTTGTGGAAAACCTCTTTGATTCAGTGTAGCTAAACCAAAGTGACAACATAAATGGTTGTATGCTTTCTCAGCATTTATGAGTTATGACAACTATTCAACAGCTAATAGTAAATCTCCAATAATCTCTTCTTTCTTTATGCCATTCCATTCCATGGCCAAATAGTACTATTTGTCAAAATATGTAGAATATATCACTGTTTGTGAAATATTTAAGAGAATGTCACTCTTTTAAAATTTGAGTTTAAGAAACTCGAGTTCAACTTGTAACTTGAGTTCACAAAAATCAAGTTCCATAAAAAATGTGCTATGGTGACATTCGATGATCTGCAATTTAGAATTAAAAATGCCACGGGGAACTCGAGTTTACGTTGAGCCAAAAAGAGTCAAGTTCTGTTTTTTGTTGAGCCTGAAGTGTGATAACAAAATAGGACTAGGAAGAAAAAGAAGGCAGGGGCCGGAGACCCAAGTCAAAGACAAAACTGAGATTTTGATAAACACAAAAAGATACTGTTTGAAGAAGAGAGAGGCAGTGAGCTAGCGAGATTTGTACAGAGTTGGTGAGATCGGCCTTGAGACATAGGAAAGCATACCATGGGTTTGTATGGAAAAAAAAGGATGATTGCAAGGATGCAGCGGCGGCACATAAATGGTTGTATGCTTTCTCAGCATTTATGAGTTATGACAACTATTCAACAGCTAATAGTAAATCTCCAATAATCTCTTCTTTCTTTATGCCATTCCATTCCATGGCCAAATAGTACTATTTGTCAAAATATGTAGAATATATCACTGTTTGTGAAATATTTAAGAGAATGTCACTCTTTTAAAATTTGAGTTTAAGAAACTCGAGTTCTACTTGTAACTTGAGTTCACAAAAATCAAGTTCCATAAAAAATGTGCTATGGTGACATTCGATGATCTGCAATTTAGAATTAAAAATGCCACGGGGAACTCGAGTTTACGTTGAGCCAAAAAGAGTCAAGTTCTGTTTTTTGTTGAGCCTGAAGTGTGATAACAAAATAGGACTAGGAAGAAAAAGAAGGCAGGGGCCGGAGACCCAAGTCAAAGACAAAACTGAGATTTTGATAAACACAAAAAGATACTGTTTGAAGAAGAGAGAGGCAGTGAGCTAGCGAGATTTGTACAGAGTTGGTGAGATCGGCCTTGAGACATAGGAAAGCATACCATGGGTTTGTATGGAAAAAAAAGGATGATTGCAAGGATGCAGCGGCGGCTCCAGGATATATTTTTAGGGGGGTCAATAAGAAGATGCATTTTGGGTAAAAAATGAATTTTGCAATCTACGTGATTTATTTATTACAAAGTGCTGTATTTACTAAATTTTCATTACACTTTTCTAACAATTTTAGGTGATAATTTGTTATTAGTTTTAATTTAAACTCACTATTGAAATTACTTTTTTTCAATCAGTAACATCTGTTACTTAAAATTTGTTGTGAAAGAATAATGAACATAGCGTTTTTCATATAAGATAAACTATAAGTTTAATGTATATTGTTTATTAATACGATTTTTTTATATATAATAGTTTATTAATATAATAAAAATACTAATTATTATTGTTAATATTAAATCTTGAAAATTATTTATTGTTTTTAAATACTATAAACATATGAATTATTGTTGTTAAGTAAACTCCAAGTGAGATCTAAATACAATAAACTTATATGTATTGGTTTATTTCAAATTTTTAAGATCTAAATGATTTTTTTTTTTTTTTTAATTTAAGAAGAATAAATTTATACTTTTGTTGTTAGGCTTACTGTTTCTCCCATATTTTAGGAAAAATTGGTTTGATATTGAGTTTTTTTTTTTTTTTTTTTTTTTTTTAAGTCCAAAATATTTTCAAGATAATCATAATCAAGTTCATTTCAACTAGGCTTTAAAAAAAATTAGGTTTAGGAGGGTTCAAAATTTTATTTTATGAGGATTAAAAAATAAATTAAAAAATTATATATAAATTTTTTCTTTTTTTGGCCAGCTCAGGGGGTTCATTTGAATCCCCTGAACTGTTCCTAGAGCCGCCCATGCAAGGATGGGAAGAGATGGTTATTTCAACAATTTCAACACACTAATTACTCCTAATTAATGGCCTTGGATTAAAGGTCTCTAGCCATCTCCTTGTCCTTGACTAGACTACTACTCTGCCAAGTCAAGTGCTAACCCAATGTCACGTAGCTCCTTAAATCTTAATCATCAACTTTTCTCGCGAATAATCATCTTCATCTCCCAATCAAACGCAACTAACTAACGGTTTAATAGTGTTACTTTGTATTTCATTTTTTTTCCTCACTGTCACTCATAAGGATTACTACATCTCTACAAGGAAGTCAAAGCAATGTCAATATTATTATTTGGAGCACCTTTTGGATCCTTTGACTGGAGATTGACAAATGCTTAAGTTACTATGTTCCTATCTATTTCGAATGCTTTCATGAATTCCTATCTTTTGAATTTTTTGCTTGTTGCTTAAACACATCTTTTTGGATTTAGTAGCATGTTTTAAATGAAGATTGAGTCCTCTGTTCTCGGTCTGCATGATCTTCTACTATACTAATTTTCATTATTGGTAATTGTCTATGGTTGATTAATATTTTGCTTTCCATATGCACGTCAAACTATCCATGGGAAAGAAATGGATGGTTTTTGTTTGAATAATATTTTATTTCTTTGGTGATCAGTTAAAGGATAAAATGAAAAAAAGGAAATTTGTTAACTATGTCAGGCTGATTTGGCTTGTAGGAGGCTTTTTCCCCTCTCTAAAGGAAGAGGTTCCAAATTGTGCAGTAGCCAGTAGGTACTTTGCTTCTTGCTAGATGTAATTATTTATTGCCATTTTAACCAACAATTTTATTTCAACAATTAGGCATAGTTAGTTGCTTTAGATGACAATATTCGATTAACATTAATTACATGATATATGGGTCATTAGCTATGCATTAAAGTTTTGCTTATATACATTTGTACCATTAAAAGTCAATTTTAGATTTTTAATTTTTTGTTTTTTGTTTTTTTCGTTTTTATCTGAGCGCTTGATCAAGGTTTTAGCTTGCCTCGGGGAGACGATTCGAGAAATGATACCCCGTTTAGTCATTTGCATCATATCTGACTGACACAAAGGTATCATATCAGCCACGACAGAGTGGCTCAATGATTTGCAGAATCCTTAGGCACATTATTGATATTGCATTAAACATGTGGCTAGTAACTTTAACTACTGATATAAGGATCCACTGTTAAACAATCTAGCCATGCGAGCAGGATACGTTACTCAGGTTCGGAAATTTGAACTAATAATGGAATGCATTAAAGAATGGCGAGATTAAGAATATTTAATGAATCTTGATTACGACTTTAAGTCGGTTGTTGGATTGTAAAGCTTTTTTTTTTTTTTTTGGAGTGATGTTGGTAATATTAAAGGAAAGCGTATTTGCACAAACACGCATGTGATTTACCCAATAAGCACTTTAATGTTTTACAAACATACATAATTTTATGGTCAGATTTATGGCTACTTTGCTAGTTCTAACCTTGTCTCCACACCAAGCAAAGAAAATAATAATAATAATAAGAGGAAGAAGGGATACTTTACAAGTCCTTGGATTCGATGCACCAACCTATTAAGACTTCGCATCCATTTCTCCTATGCTAACTAAGCCCTATGACCCTAAGAATTTGTCAACCTTAGCATTATTCCCTCTTGACAGAAACTTCATACAAATTGGTGGCTTAACCCCAGCCAGAGCAAAAATAGAAGCAGGCAAAGTCCATATCCCATCCCCACATATTAAACCAGAAGCTACTGCAGGACCTAGAGCGTCTGCCTTGGCCTTGTTTATTTTCCCCCACACAAACAAGATTAAGCTTCCAACACACATATCAATGGCAAAATATGATCCTAAATAGAAAGGTATTGCCATTGCCATTGGAACTGGAATGAACCTTGCCCACTTCTTACCCACTAAATCTCTAATCAAATTGATCATAATGGCTCCACCAAAGAACACATAACAGAGTAGAAGGCAGTTCTTTGGCAGACCTGAGAAGCCCTTTACCCCCAACAAAGCCATGTTGCGGTACACAACAGCATAAGGAGTAGGGTATTGACTTCCAGGTTGTCCAAGGTCATCAAAGGCCTTGTAAAATAGCCAAAACACACAAGGGGAAATCACACAGCCCATTGCTGTTCCGATTATTTGGCTCACAAACATAGAACGGGGTGAAGCCAGCGTCAAGTAGCCAGTCTTGAAATCCTGCATTAGGTCAGAGGCTGTCGAGACAATGTTCATCATTACTCCACAAGCAGACAGGCCTGCAAGAACTCCACCATGTGAGGCACCCGCCCATGCTCCAATGATAAAGATGGAAAGTTTTCCGTATGCGGATCCAAGGGACCAATCAGTGAGCCCACAACCATACGCATTACAGAAAGCCAATGTGGGTGCGAATATGTAGATGACCAATATGTGATACCATTTGAGTTGGTGAAAGATATGTGGAAGAATGGCCATAGCGATTGCAGCAATAGCAACATAGCCTCCGATGGCAAACAATGTTGGAATTTGATCTTTGAGAAAGAGTTGGGTTCGGCGTTTGTCATCATATGAGAGCTGAGAACTTACAAGAGAAGAATGGTCTGCAACAGGGAGACCAGAGCTCGCATCTTTGTACTGGAGCTGATGAGACAAGCCTACGATGGTTTGACATAGAACCTTGAGAAAATTATACAGACCATCTCCTAGGATCAAGGCTATGGCAATAAATACCTGAATAAAGGGTATAAATTAAGTTTTCAATAAATCGAAAAGCCTCCATGAAGGATGTATTTATCTCTGAGTGGGAATTTACCTTGTAACCTTGAAGACCACTGAAGCTGTCTGAACTGATGTCTGCAGGGTACCAGTCTCCCTTTCTATCTCCTATGAGGGGCCACATCATACCCCAAGAAAGAATCCCTCCAACAAGAAGTGATATATTTATAATATGGGGGCAAATCATTCCTACTCCAACATATGATGTTGAGAAATCAAAGTAAAATCTGCAGATAATCATGATTTAGAATTAGCCCAAACATTCATAAAGAATAGGGCTTAGTGGAAGCAGAAAACTTACTAATACAATTCATTATTTGCAAAACTAAAATGAAATTCTTATCAAGAGGAAATTGAAGGGTAACTATAGCTGTACTTAGAATCGTATGCTTTGAGGCCTAATGAAGGAAAGTTTGCAAATCCACAATTTTCTCCAGCAGTATAGAACCATTGAAAGAAACCCCATAAAAAGCTGATGGTGAAAAATTTTCCCAACTCTCTCACTTGTTTCCTGAAAAAGTAGAATCAACAAAGACAGATTGTAAATTTTCATAGGTCACATTTCACTTGAAGCCGTTAAGTTTCACACTGCCTTACTTTGCTAGCTTGGCTCCTTGAGGAGTCTGGAAGCTGTTGATAAGATGAGCAGTTGCAGTACCACTTGGATACGTCAGTTTGAAGTCTATGATCATAATCTGACACAATCATAAACCAAATCATTGTAGAAAAATAACAACTATGACAAAGTTTTCTTGTGTTTGATGAACTTATTTCTGAAGTTATTCTTTTCTTTTCTTTTGTTCCCCATCAATGCAACATGTATTTACCGAAAATGCATAAATATTCTGTATACCTTTCGTAGAGGCACCACTGAGAATAGTCCGAGAAAACTGACCACAAAGAGAAAGCCGATCATCCACCCCAAAGATAATTTTTTGAAATCAAGAGTATCTGTTGATTGTTTGGCCATACGTTCACTCATTGCAAAGAGGTAATTTCCATAACCTCCTGTTAGTCCAAATCAGTCAAAAGAAGGAATTTTCAGTCTACTAGTAAGAGTGGAGTTTGAGAGAAACGTTGTTGTTTCTAAAGTATTGATAATAAATTTTTCTCGTCATATGTATAGGGTCATATTTTCATCATGGAACATGTTAAGGAACTTGACATTAATCAACAAAACTTGGAGTCATGGTCCAACACTCCAGTTTCCAGATGATTTTTTGGACAATTTAAACATATCATTGAACAAGAAGAAAATAGAAGGAAAAAAACTGAGCACTCTGATGCAATGATAGAAAAAGGGATCACCAGTTGCCACAGGAAAAAAACTGAGCTTAGGCTGTATTAAATTTATGCAGAGGAGATGTTTACTAAACTACTAATTAGTGCAGGTTTGTATCCAAAAAAGAGCTCAATTTCGTCAAGTCAATGCAAATGAAACTTGCAGGGGAAGTGGGGATTTGATTAAAGGCTTTAACCTCTAATTTTCTAAATTCAACCAAGCCGAACACATTCCCTAAACATTACAGGAAAATCCCATTGGAAGAACTATTACAATGCAAACAATGAAGTTTGGAAATTTGGGCAATTCATGGAGCTCCGTTACCCACTAAAGTGTCAAGAACACACTGCCACTACATGTACTGCTGACCAGCTAGAATGGCGTGGCATGAGACTGCAAAACCATTGTAACAAACCTTGTAATGTAGTTGTAGCGAAAGAGTCCAGCACTTGTAAGGGCTGGACTCCATGAAGACAAAACAACACGAGGAGAAAGTCTATAAAGCTTTGTATCATTATTCTATGTAATATAGAGACTTGGAGTATACTATAGTTTCACTCTACTGCCCCATCTTATTTTTTCACCCCTTTCAGGTTTTCCCAAATATCCCCAGTTTCAAATTTCAGAGCCTGTTTTTTCTCCCATGTCCGTTGCAAAGGAAATAGTGTCGCTGATAAGTTAGCAAAAAAAGCAAGGCGTCTTCTTGCTACTCTTTTTTGGTTAGAGGACATCCCAGACGATGTTACTCCTCTTGTATTGTATGACAGAAGGTTTCTGTTGAGTTAACTGAAATAAACAACTGTTTTCTCAACCAAAAAAAAAATAGGGACGGGGTAAAATTTTTTTTCTTGCGCCTTTTGTCCTAACTATTCCACATCACGCCATTAATCATTCCTAGTCAACCATTTAGGCTCCATCAACCCATTGTAATGTATGGGTAGTTTTTGATAACCAACTAGGCAACTACCATTGTGACATATAAAAGCACTCGCATTAGTGGCTGCATAGTAGAAAAAGGTCTAAAATTTACACAGCTTGACCTAAAATAAATCCACGTCAAATAGCGTAAAAGTGGGTAAAATATACACACTTTTAAAAGTGTGTTACTGTAGCTGTCTAAACTAAACCATTATTTTATTAATATCCTATTTTTATACTATTATCACAACCTTTATTCTCTCGCTCTCTCTTTCTATGTGCAAATAGCAAACTTATATATCTCTTCTTCTCCCTCGTCTTCGTTCTCTCACATCTCAGCTCACCCATCTCAACTCTCACTCATTACTCTCTCTCCCTCTCTCTCTCTCTCTCTTCGTCTAAACAAAAATCACTCTATTTCCGTCCCTCCCTGTACCTAGATCTGTTTCTTTTTATGGTTGTGAATGACAAGATTTGTAAGAACAAAGGAGGCTTCTTTGATTTTCTCCATGGTATTTGGTGTTTCATGGTGTTGTTGTTCTAGAGAGATAGACTTTTGTGATTGTGCAAATTGTTGTTGTGGGTAAAGGAGAAGTTGGGGTGTCGTTGTGAGGGAAGAGAGGGATTTTTTGTCTTTTAGCGATTGGAGTGGAGGAAGGTTGACTTGGATAGGGATTTTATAGAGACATTGGAGTAGAAAAGGTTGACTTGAAAGAAAATGTCCATGCAAAAATTTTGAGCAAAAATTAATGTGATTTGGGTGAGATTTGTGGATTTGATTTGGGTTTTTTTTAGTTAGATTTGGGTATGAGTATTTGACATTTGAGAAGTTTGTGGGTTTGGTGAGGATCAATGATAAAATTGGCTACTAGTAGCAGTAGAATCATAATTTGATTTTGTCAAGTTTGAGGGTTTGTTTTAGTTTTGCTTTGATATTTCTAATTTACATTTGTTTCTAAGAAATTTTTAAATTTTTTTTATAGGAATCTTTGGATGATAATGTTTTGATTTGGTGTTGCTTTTCTGGGTTTTCCTACTTGTTTGGCTTCAAAACTTGTTGGAAATTGTGGTTGATATGGGCGGAGTGTGTCTATAGATTGGGGGTGGTAGTTTTTGGGAGAGAGAGAGAGAGAGAGAGAGAGAGAGAGAGAGAGAGAGAGAGAGAGAGAGAGAGAGAGAGAGAGAGAGAGAGAGAGAGAGAGAGAGAGAGAGAGAGAGAGAGAGAGAGAGATGATTTAGGAGAATAATAAAAAATTGGTAAAGAAATAATATTTTAATGAAATGTAATGTAAAATAGATAATCCGATGTGGGTATTTTGAAAAGTGGGTGTAAAATAGAAAGAAAAAAAAAGTAAGTTCTTATACTAAAGTAGACATTTTTTTTTTACACATGCTGATATGAATGCTTTAACACAAACCTTAATCAAACTACCCCGTATGTCATACAATGATATTTTGGTTATTTTTCTTTTGCTTTTGAGAGTATTTTGGACATTCTAAGGACATTTGGTCATTTTGGTGGTTTCAAATATATTTTGGTGGCTTTGGAGTGTATTTTGGTCATTTTGGACATTTTAGGAGTATTTTTGACATTTTTTGAGGTGTAAGGGTGATTTTGTTATTTTGAGGTGTTGGGACTATTTTCAATTAATTCATTATTTTTAAATTACTAATTATTGCTAATAATGTTATAACCAAGTATAGAATGTTACATTTTTGAATATGATGGGAATGTGACTAACGAACTAAACACAATAACCTTATATTATATAGCTAGAATGTAATTACATGAATTAAGGATTACAAGAATCTAACATTATGCGAGCCAAATGTGCCCTTAAGTGTCTTCAAAAAAAAAAAAAAAATGTGCCCTTAAGTCTTTTAGTGTTTTTTTTTTTTTTTTTTTTTTTTATATATAAAAATTATTTCAAAGATATTATTGTAGTAGTTTTGCAAAAAAATGACATTATCTAGGACAGTGTTTGACTCCAAATATGTTTGAAGTCTTGAGTTCTAACTACTAATAAGAAGATGACACTTGTACTTGTTATGTGCAATGAAGATGATTTACTTAACTCAATTAACCAAGTTAACCAAGTGAGTCATATGCATTGCATATAACAAAATACATGTATGTTATCTTCTTATTGATGGTTAGCTCTTAAGACTCCAAAGATATTTGGAATCAAACCGTTTCCATTTATTTAAGGAAGAAAGTATGATTTATGATAGAAAAGATGAAGGACCAAAGTAAGTACACATAACATTGCTCCTTCGAGAAATCATTCCAAAAATTTGGTTATTTTTTAAAGTAATTTTTAGAACCCTACTAATTTTGTCAATATTAAAACAAAAGAAATTTCTTTTAAACGAAGAAAATTAAAAGAATATGGGTGAACTACAAAAACTACGCCTAAGCTTCGGGTTTATGTCAGGCACTACCTACTCTTCAAAAATATCATATTTTATCCCCGAAGTACACAAACCGCATACAACATTGTTTATGCTCATTTTTCTAAAAACTAATTTGAGGTCAAGTTAATTTCTACAACGTAGTCTCAAAATGATTGTATTGTACAATCATATGCACATTGCACGATGGACTGATGGAGCGTCCGAGTAGTAAATAGTAGACGAATATATACAACTGCTTAGAAATGGAAAATGAAGCAAAAGAAGACTTGGAAGAGTAGAGAAATTTTTGTGTATTAGAGCATTTTCATCAATTTGCGCAAAATAATTTAACTCACCCCAACCCTCCAAAAAAAAAAAAAAAAATTAACTCACCCCAAAAATCATCCAAATCTACAGAAACCATGTGGATTTGCTTTGGCACTGTTCATGTGCATTTTATTATTTATTTATTTATTTTATGTATTTTGAGAGGTGGATGGTGATTTTAGTATGTGACGAGAGGAAAACAATTTAAAAAAAAAATCAAAAAATTTTGATACTTTAATGAAATAAACTTTAGATTAAATAATCTAATAAGAGTTTTTTTAAAATAGTTAAGCAAAATATATAAAGTAAATTCTTATGCAATAATAATTAAAAATATTTGGAGAGCTGTGTTGTTTGTGCACAATGATTAGCTCAAGCTTGGTTTTTGTATTTTATGGTTGAGAAATATTAACAGATATTCTTAGGATAATAGTTAACAATTAATTTAAAATTTATTTTTATTAAAAATAAAAATAAAAATAGTATTAAAATTTTTTAAAATTGAATTATTAACTATTTTTTTAACAGCACTCGTTAGTATAATCCAGTTTTACCCAATAGAATATCTGAGAGAGAGAGAGAGAGTACCACTAAAGGAGATTCCAGAGGAAGCCACAACGCAGGTCTGGATAACAGTGTTTTCTTGCCTCGTAAAGGGCTGCCTCAGGAGGCCAGACTTTTGTAGTAATTTAGTCCAGGTATTGAGGAAGAAGAAGCCCAAGAGACCGGCAGAGACATTGAGAGAAGGTATAATACCCGTGGTGAGATTGAATTTCATGACTATGAAGCTGAACAGTATGCTCAACACAAAGCTCACCACAAAGGCTCTCACTGTCAGCTGCTTTCTCCATGATGGCACCTCTTGGTTCTCAAATATCCTCTCCACTGACAACTCTTCTTCTTTCAGATGTTTCTTCTTCTCCCCCTCCTCCTGGTTGTGATATTCTGGATCAAAACCATTCTCCTCCCCCTCATTTTTACCCATAACTTTTTTTTCCCCAATTAAAGAAAAAAATAAGCACCGGTTAGTACCTCAACTCTCAAGTTAGTTTGTGAATCTGCAGCTACTAGCAGTGCATTATAATGGTTTTTTTTTTTAGAAAAAAGAAAAAAAGAAAAAGAAGTTAGATAGTTTCTAATAATTGTGGAGGAGGTTATCTGCACTTTTCCGGAGTGTAGGAAAAAGTTGGATTTTTTGGAATTGAGGAAGTGTCCAAGTGACTTGGACTTGATTGACGTTAAGACCTAATTACTAGCTGTTGTAACATTTATTTAGTTTTTCTTTATATTATTTGGAGCCACACTAATATTATTCAAACTTCCAGTACATTCTCGTTCTGAATATTCACAGCTCACAAGCAATGACGCATCATTGTCTTTCTCACTATATGCCAGCCAATATGCAGCAGTCGCAGTGCTCTACTAGTCCCTATACGTACGGGATATTTTATTTGATAAACAAAATATCTAAAGCCTAATTTCAATAAAGATGCAGTATATAAATGACAAAAATATTATTTTGATCTCATATTTTGAGGTTGTAGTCTAGCCCTTATTATTATTGTTATTATTATTATTAGTATTGATAGGAAGCTGTATACAAGCAGAAAGAAAAGTGAGTACAACAGAACTCAAAAAAACCAGGAAGCTCCTAGCTAACTACAATCTTCTGAGATAAGATTTTGAAACATGGGAGGGGAGACCCCTATCCATCTTTGAGAAGCTTCATTCCTCCTGGCAAGTTGGGCGAGCTCATGAGCTACCCTGTAGCATTCCCTTTTCACATGCTTAATTTCCCACCTCCTGAAAAACTCGAGGACTTGACCAATACCAGAATACAAGTGGCCTAGACTCCCATCAGTTTCTTTATCAATTATACTCTTCACCACTGACAAAGCATCCGACTCTATGATTACCTGTGAGAGCTCCAATTTTCGGGCAAAAAGGATGCCACACTCAACAGCAAGTACTTCTACTTCAGAGGCAGTGAACAGGCCAGAAATGTACCTTGAACATGCTGCAACCACCAATCCTTGAGAGTATCTAATGCTCACCCCCACACTTGAGTTCCTTCCATTTTCTGAAGTAGCTCCGTCCACATTAATTTTAACCATACCAGTTGGTGGGGCTACCCATGTAGGAGATAAGGTTTGAAAATTGCCCAAATTAATTAACAAATACAAAGTAGATTAGAGATATAAGATGAGAGTGTAGAGAGAAATAAACTTATCGATTTGAGCCGAGGCATGGAACTTAATCTGCTGTCCTAAAGAAGCAATTTCGCCCCTACTAGAATGACGCCATTGGTGCAAATGGCTCAGGAAATGGCTCAGGCGGTCGCTCTCTAGGATACAACGGCAGTTTTGTTAATGTGCACTCACAAAAAGAACTTTGAACTTGTCATTAGATGCCCAATATAAAGATTGAAGAAAAATATAGGAAATAGTATATTAGATGAACTCTAAATTTTTTTTTTGTTGCTTATCGCGTATTTAAAAACAGGAATGACCTTTTTGGTTATATAGAAGAGCTAATAAAAAATTAACCAAACTTAAACAATGGGTTGGCTTCATTTGTGATTTACTTTCCATAGAGAATTCCCTAATTGCAGCGAGTAGTTTTTTGGATGTTGAAAGTAATGAATTTTGCAAGAGTGAATAAGGAAAGAAAAAGAATGGTGGATTTAGGAAATTCTACCAATAAAGGAGTGATTTGAGAGATTTCATTCATTTGACATCGGAGCTGCCCAAATCAGAAGTTTTATGAAAAGGAATAGATGATATTAGGGATTTGTTTCTGCTAAGTCTCCACGTGTTGGCTAACTTGCTTTATCATGGGCTTGGGCTAGTTAAACGCATACTTGGGCTTCTAAGAAAAGGGTTTAAAATTTTTTAAACATATCCAACAACTCATCTATTTCCCTCATCAGACCTAAGAAAGCTTAAGGGTGATACTGCCTCCTTGTAGTCCTATAAAAACCTTCTAGCAAAGCTCCAAATTTGATTAGGGGACTGGCAAGCCAACTCATGCACCACCTAGTTCCTATTGTACCAAATTGACCATGTCGTGACAAAAAAGAGTTCAAGGTCTTGAGAAGTCCCTTGTGCCAAAATCTCCATAGCTAAGTCAGAGAAATCTAAGGGGCTTGAAGGAATCTCAACAGGGAAATCCACCCAGCAATCCCAAACTCTCCTAGCGATGCCACAAGTGTTATGGGTCCAGCCCGATTTTGTGGCAAAAAATCCATGTAGTGAAAAAATTCTATTAGAAATAGGATACCTCATGATCCAATTTGTGTTTGAGTAGGAGTTTGTGTGCTACAAGGATGATGTGGCGACAGGGTTATATATAAATAAGGTTCATTAGGTATTACGTGCCATATAGTGAAAAGAAGAAAAGAGAAGGGTGCTGCATATTGAAGAATAGAGAAAAAAGATTGCTACCTTTGAGAAAGATAATTTGTGTGTATGAGAGTAAAGAAAAATAAGAGATATTTTTTTTTTCTTTAGCCATGAGGTATATACAAAAATTATTGTAATTGATTAGATAATAGTGAAATTATTTAGAGTTTATCCCGTGATTTTTCCCTTCAAAGAGAAAGGATTTTCCACGTAAATATTTGTGTTCTTGTGTTTGATTGCTATTTTGGATTGCTGATATTTGTGATGATATTATTTGGGACCCAACAAGTGGTATCAGAGCTAAGGTTAAAGTGGAAGCGATGGCTGGAGAAGAAGGCAAGGGTTCAAGAATTAAGAAATTTGATGGAACAGACTTCACGTATTGGAGGATGTAGATTAAAAATGGTCTTTATGGGAAGAAATTGCATCTGCCTCTTTTGGGGAAGAAATTGCATCTGCCTCTTTTGGGGACAAAACCTAAAACTATGACGGATGAAGACTGGAACCTTCTTGATAGACAGGTATTGAGAGTTATTCGATTAACTCTGTCAAGATCAATTGCGCACAATATTGTGAAAGAAAAGGTCATAGTGGATTTGATGAAAGCTTTGTCTAGCATGTATGAAAAGTCGTTGGCTAACAACAAGGTGTATCTGATGAAGAAGTTATTTAATCTAAAGAAGGCAGAAGGCACTCCTGTAGTGCAGCATCTAAATGAGTTCAATACAATCACTAATCAATTATCCACAGTGGGAATTGAATTTGATGATGAGGTTCATGCATTGATACTTTTGACTTCTTTATCAAACAGTTGAGAAGCCATGAGAATGGCAGTGAGTAATTCTGTAACGAAAAGCAAACTCAAATATGATGATATTAGAGATTTGATTTTAAGTGAAGAGGTTCGCAAGAGAGATGCAAATATAGACAATGTACAAAATCAAGCTTTTGTCACAGAGAACAAGAGTAGATGTAGAAGTAGAGGACCTAATGATAAGAAATTCAATGGTATGTCACAATCAAGAGATAGATTTCAGTTCGAGGAAACTAGAGAATGCTTCCATTGTGGGAAAAATGGTCACTTAAGAAGAGATTTTTGGCATTGGAATAAGGAACAAAATAAAGGAAAATATGAAAAGAATGATAGTGAGAAAAATAATACAGCTGCTGTAATTGATGAGGATGTTGTGGTGATCTCTATTGAAGAGCAAAAGTGTGAGCATGTTGCTAATAATGATGTTGAGTGGGTTGTTGATTCTGCAGCCCCCCACTATATTATCCCTATAAAGGGGTTGTTTACCATGTACAAAGCAAGAGATTTTGGTACAGTGAAGATAGGTAATTCTAGTTACTCAAAATTTGTGGAAATTGGTGATGTGTGCATTGAAACCAATGTTGGTAGCACTATGATGTGGGAGGATGTGCAACATGCTCCAGATTTAAGGATGAATGTATTTTCTACATTAACTATGGATCGAGTGGGCTATTGTAACTACCTTGGTAATGGAAGATGGAAACTTACTAAAGGGCTATTGGTTGTCGCAAGAGGGCATGCATGTTGCGGTTTGTACAGGACTCATGTGAAGACCTGTAAGAAGAAGTTCAACAAGATTAAAAATTTTGAAAAGACTCCAAAGATGAGTGTTGGGATTAATGGTGTTAAAACCAAGAGAGTGAAATTCTCATTGCCTAATAGTACTTCAGAAGAGGAAGTCGTAGGTGATGAAAAATATGAAGATGCTAAGGCTACATGGGATGACGATGAAGTGAAAGATCCTAGAGGTCTTGAGCAGGGGGAGCAATATCCTCCACTTGAGATTGTTGAACCTCATGAGAAGAGGATTACTAGAAAACATCATACTATTAGTTTCAAGAATAATTGGGCTTCTAATGAGGGGAAGCCAAGGGATTGGATTAAAGAAATCCAAGATGAGATTAATTATTTGAGAATGAAATGGATTGACGTTGATGAGGTGTTCTCAGTATTGGTGAAGATAATGAAGAAGGTCAAGCCTTGTGTTAGCTTGATTGACATAAAATTGAATTGAAGAGATGGAATGAAGATCTTCTCCCATTGGTGGGCTGGAGGGGGAGATTGTTGTGGGTCCAGCCCGATTTTGTGGCAAGAAAGCCATGTAGTGAAAAAATTCTATCAGAATTAGGATACCTTATGATCCAATTTGTGATTAAGTAGGAGTTTGTGTGCTACAAGGATGGTGTCGTGGCAGGGTTATATATAAATAAGGTTTATTAGGTATTATGTGCCATATAGTGAAAAGAAGAAAAAAGAAGGGTGTCGCCGTGTCGCATATTGAAGAATAGAGAAAAATGATTGCTGCTTTTGAGAAAGATAATTTGTGTGTGAGAGTAAAGAAAAATAAGAGAGATTTTTTTTTTCTTTAGCCATGAGGCATACACAAGAATTATTGTAATTGATTTGATAATAGTGAAATTATTTGGAGTTTATCTTGTGGTTTTTCCCTTCAAATAGAAAAGGTTTTCCACGTAAATATTTGTGTTCTTGTGTGTGATTGCTATTTTAAATTACTAATATTTGTGATAATATTATTTGGGACCTAACAACATGTAATTAAGGAATGAGAGATTGACTGAGGTCCTCTTTCACAGCAAAGGTAAAGCTCATCAATATTAACCCCTCTCTTTTTTAAGTTTACCGCCGTTGGGAGACCATCCATACATGCTTTCCACGCAAAATTTTTTGTCTTTACTAGGATTTTAAGATGCCACAACATTTTCCAAAAAACATTCCTACTATCCCCAGTTGAAGTTTCTCTTTCATCCTCCGCTTCAATCACCTTGAGGGCAATGTAATAAGCACTTTTAACTATAAATTCCCCCTTTCTATTACCAACCCATATAATCTTGTCCTCCAGCAAAATATAGCTTAGTGGAATACTAAGAATGGTGTTTGCCTCAAAAGGAAGGAAAATAGATTTGACAAGATCAGCTTTCCATCTTTTAGTATCTCTATCAATCAACGAGAAGACCATGGGAAAGTCACCAAACAACTTTGGGGGGGAGATTACCTTGAAGGTTGTGGGCGTGGGCATCCATTTGTCATCCCAAATGTGGATCAAATTTCCATCACCAACTCGTCATTGGGTTCCTTGCTTAATCACTTCCAACCCATTCAGAATGCTTCTCCAAGCGTACGAGGGATTCGACTTGAGCTTTGCTTGGAGGACATCTCCATGGGGATAGTATCGGGCTTTGTAGATTTGAGCCGCAAGGGAGTCTTGTTTTGCTAGCAACCTCTAGCCTTGCTTTGCTAACATTGCAAGGTTGAAAGCTTGAAGGTTTCGAAATCCCATTCCCCCTCTAAGCTTTAATTTACATAGCTTCTTCCAGCTCACCCAAGCTATTTTTGTTTCTTTTTGACGCTATCCCCACCAAAATCTTCGCATCATCTCTTCCATCTAATCACACAAACCCTTTCGTAGTTGAAAGCAGCTCATTGTATATGTTGGAATTGCTTGGGCAACTGCTTTTATGAAGACCTCCTTGCTGCCTATAGATAGTAATTTTTCCTTCCAACGTGACAGCTTTTTGCCCACTCTCTCTTTGATTTCAGCAAAGACTTCAATTTTTGACTTGCCAATAATAGATGGTAGGCCAAGATACTTGGAGTGTCGAGAGTCACTCATAGGTCCAAAGGGTACTCATCACCTCACTCTTCACTTCTTCAGAGGTATTACAACTAAAAAATACTAATGATTTATCAATATTAACCTTTAGACCAGATGTAGCTTCGTAGAGTTGGAGGATATCAATGAGTTGTTGGCACTCATGGATGCTTGCTTTACAAAACAATAGGCTGTCATCTGCAAAGAAAAGATGGGTGACCATTGGGCGGCATCTACTAATGGTTATACCACTCATCATTTGGTTTTGGACAGCATTATTGATTAGAGAGGAAAAACCATTTGCATATAACAAGAATAAATATGAGGATAAGGGGTCTCCTTGACGGAGACCTTTAGTGGAGATTATACTTTCATAAGCCACACCATTTATCAAAACAGAGTAGGAGACAGTAATTATACAGTGCATTATAAGACTTATCCATCTTTCATGAAAACCCATTTTTATCATAACTTTCTCAATAAAGGCCCATTCTACTCTATCGTAAGCCTTACTCATGTCCAATTTGACTGCCATGTAGCCATTTTTTCCATCTTTATTGTGTTCCAAATAATGCATGAGTTCGAAGGCAACCAAGACATTATCTGTGATTAGCCTTTCAGAAAGGAAAGCACATTGATTTTCTGTTATAATATGGGGTAGGATTGCCTTTATCTGATTGGCAAGGACTTTTGATATGAGCTTATAGGCCACATTACTTAAGCTAATGGGTCTATATTCAGTCATTTTGGTTGGACTATTTGTTTTTGGGACTAAGGTGATGTTGGTTTTATTAATTTCAGTAATAGACATGTTTCAATTCAAGACATTCAACACCATGCTAGTAACATCAGTACCAATCACATCCCAATATTTTTGGAAAAAGATAGCGGACATACCAACTAGGCCAGGAGCTTTGGTTGGGTGCATCTGCTTAGAGCTGTCCCCACCTCCTCCTTGGTGAATTGCTTGATGAGACTTTGATTCATTTTAGGCATGACTCTAGTTGAGATTGCTCTAGTGACCTCTGAGATACGGCTAGAATGGGAAGTTGAATACAACTTTTCAAAGTAGGATATAGCAACGTCAGCAATACTCTTAATGGAGTCACACCAATTCCCATTTTCATCAAGATTCCATGAATGGTATTTTTCTTCCTTTGGTTTGAAGCTTTGGAGTGAAAATACTTGGTGTTATGATCCCCTGAGTCTATCCACTATACCTTTGCTCGCTGATGCCACATTATTTCCTCACTATCCAATAGGCTGTTAATCTCTTTCCTCAGCTTGTTGATTTCACAACCCAAATTTCCATCCCTGTCTCTAAGAACTAGATCATTGAGAGTCCTTTTCTTGTTTTGTATTTGTTTTGGCACATGTCTAAAGACTGATTTGTTCAACTTGGATAGATCAGTAGCTCAACGCTTAAGCCCATCAGCAATCCCATTTGGAGTATTCATCTGCAAACACCCTTCCCAAGCAGCGTTAATAACAGCTTTGCAATCTTTTCTTTTAGTCCACATAGCCTCAAAATGAAACCTTCGCTTTTTAGGAGGCTTTTGTGGCAGAGAATCAGTGACTAATAAGGTGCAATGGTCTGATGTGGAATCTACCTGATGGTACACCCATGTTTCTCTGCATTGATCAATCCAATCAGTCGTGGCCAAAGCTCTATCCAACCTTAAACATACCCTATCATCCCCTATCATCCCCTTCTTGCATATTGCACCATGTAAAATCAAGCCCACAATATCCCAAATCCTTGAATCCATATTCATGTATCGCTTCCTGAAAGTCATCCATCTGTTTTTGAGGTCTCATCACTTCTCCCCTTTTTTCTTCCATGGATACTATCTCATTGAAATCTCTGAAACACATCCACGGCAATTTGTATCTTCTGTTCAGAGTTCAGAGTAGTTTCCAAGACTTCTTTCTCTAATGAGTCTCTGGGTGCCCATAGAACCCAGTAATACGCCACTTGAAACCAGATGAAGGATCAGTAACAATTGCATCAATCTAATTATCTAACTACCCTTGTACTTCCACTAAGATATCCCTCTTCCAAAGTAATGCTATTTCTCCACTTTTTCCCTAGCTTGGAACGATCAGCCCATTAGCAAAGCCTGCTTTCTCCTTTTCTTTTTCCATAGCTTTGTTCTTTATTTTTGTCTCCAACACGAAGACAATTTTGGGATCCTATCGTTGCAAAAATTCGCGCAACACTCTAACTGACCGGGGGTTCCTAAGCACCTAGCAATTCCACCCAAAAGCTATCATTGTTCTTGGCGGTGCTGCACTACAGCCACCACTGTTTCATCAGGAAATACAGCACTTCTCTCAACATTTCTATCACAGACTCTTTTTTGACTCCTTCCTTCCATTAGAATTAGATTTTCTACATTATCAGTCCTTTTTTTTACCTGTCTTAGGGGATAGCATAACCATCTTTGCATCTTGGACTTTACTTGCTTCTCTGGCTACTTTCTTCCATTTAGCTTTAGTTTCAGTCTTTTTTCCTTTTCTTGGGCTGCCTTTATATTCTTTTGCTTCCCCACTTGCTTGTACCTCTATTCAGGGCTCCATTCTGGGCTTTAATGGGCTAGAAACTTTCTGGTTTTCTTCATTGGGCCCACTTAACTTACCAACCCTTAATTGCACCTCATGGTTGCCTTTGAAAAGTTCCCTGACAAGATCTTTTCTAGTTCCCATTTGCTTGTCACGTGTTCCACTTTCTAACATCGTCTCATGCCCCATCTTTTCATCACTGTCCCATCTGTTCAAGTGGCTTAGTGCCATTGGACTTGTTGCATCCATCCTTTCCCCTGAATTTTGTTCTCCGATCAAATTCAAATTTAAAACATCACTTAGCCCTCCACTCCTCCTTTCCTCTGTTTGTACTAATGACCTAATGTTTTTTGCCCCCAATTGGGATTTTGATCTAGCATCTTCACTTTCCATGCTTTCCCAACTTCTATGACTTGTTGTTTTAGCCTTGTCACTTCCACTTTTGGTGGTTCCCCCTGCTCTTAGCCAGTCTCCATACTGCCTTAATTGTTGTTACTCAATCGCTCCCTTTAGGCAGTGTTTATCATCATGCCTCAACTTTCCACAAATGAAATAAAATATGGGAAGTCCATCATACCTAAAGGTAATCCAACATCTACCTCCATCCTTTATGTTAATATGTCCCCCTCTTCTCATTGGCTTATCAATGGGCAAATCAACCTTTATTCTTATGAACTTCGCTGGATCTATTTGCAAGGAGCATTTATCTACCTCTAAGACTTCCCCAAGTTTTCCACCAATATTCTTCCCAACCTCTTCAGACATGTGCTCAAAAGGAAGTCTCCAAACCTGTACCCAGAAAGGAGAGTGGGAAAAAAGGATATTTGTCGAAGTCATACCTTTCTTCCATCGGCAGAGGAGAAAGAGGTTGTTTTCGAAGTTCCACGGACTGCTCCTTTCAACCCACTCAAACTAAAACATGGAATTAAACTTGAATTGTAGGATATTGTTCCCCACCTCTATAATCCTTAAATCTGATCCCATCTTCCATGCTACCCTTAAGGTGTTCTTTAGAGCTCGTAGATTCTGATGCCGCTCTGTGAGAAGACGCCCAAAGAGATTGAGTGAACACTCTTCAATTAGATCTGGTTTGGTCATGTTTGCAATGAGAATGTCCTCTTCTTCCTTTTTGGTTAGTTGTAGATTTTGTAGCTGATTGACTACTTCGTATTCCATGGAGTAGATCTAATGGGCCACTACCACACAGATTTGATGGGTGTGCCGAGAGAAATCCCTAGCAAGAACTAAAGGAGAGAAAGACTCGCATCATAGCGAGAGAGATAGAGCTCCTACATAGGAGAGAGAGTGATTAGGCAGGTAGCCCTTATTATTTTTACATGACAGTGTGGAGTGTAATATATAGATTAGCATGAAGTAAAATTTTGCATGGCAAGTCAAGATCCCACGAAGCCCCAAGCAAGGTAGCTCAACTATAGATGCAACTAATGCAATCGCCTAAAGCCCCTAAATAAAGAAGGCTTCCACTTGTAAAAAAATTATATATATATAATATAATATTTATCTATATATTTTAATTGTGAAAAAATATTTTTTTAATCCTTTTATTGATCAATAAAATGCATTAAAAAGTCTCATTGTATCCTAAAATTCTGAAGATTAAAAAAGCCTCATTAATTATATCACTATTTCAAACTTTACTTTTTAGTCAATACACTATCACTGCACACACAATTGATAGCAATGACAGGATAGCACACTGGCACATAAAGGCCATAGCCACACCAAAGCTCACAGCTAGCTGGTTGGCTCACACACACTAACCCATGGCCCACACTCAATCTTAATGAATGCTTATTATAGCATAACACCCACTACACTATACATGTATCTTTTTCACTTTTACTTTTTACTTTATCAATTATTATAAGTTATTACAAAGGACATGATAGCACACAAAGGCCATAGCCAAACCAAAGCTCATAGCTAGCTAGCTGGCCCACACACACTAACCCATGGCCCACACTCAATCTAACACCCATTGCACTGTACACGTATCTCTTAGACTTTTATTTTTTACTTCATCAATTATTATAAGTTATCACACCAATTAATAATTTGATGTATATTATATTAACCCATTTGTATTATAGTGATACTAATTTATCGTACCTAATTATGCTAATAGATGAAAATACTCCAATTAATGTACTTAATTATTTAAAAATGCTAGATTTTTTTCCAAATGCATATATTGCTTATAAAATATTAATTAAAATACCTATTATGGTTGAATCTATAGAGAGAAGTTTTTCAAAACTAAAATTAATAAAATCTTATTTAATGTTTACTATGTTACAAGAAAGATTAAGTGGATTAGTCATATTATCAATTAAAAAAGAAATGTTAGATAAACTTAAATACAAAAACTTTATTAGTAATTTTGCATCTCAAAAAGCAAGAAAAATAGATTTTAAATAAAAATAAATAAAAAATGCTCCGTTTAAAATTATTGTCTAAGCTCCCCAAAGTTGTTGAGCCGGCCCTAGCCCCAAGGACGGAGATGGGGTAAGGCATGTTTGCCCCACTATGCGAGTGGGGTGAGAGCAAAGTAAAATAAAACCATTCGGAAAGAGGTGAAAACTCCATCCTTTAGCCCCGCCCTTTCTCCATTGTCGTATCTATTTTCAAACACAAAATTTAATCAACCAAGTAGAGTTTAGCATCTAGCCATCACACAGCTTGTTAATGCCTTAATGGCATTGAACTATTATATATATATATATATATTAGAAATTTGTTAGGAATAAAAAAAAAATTACAAAACTTAGGAACAATTGCTTTAAGTGCAGTGCACTATTTTAATTTTCTTAGTCAAATTGACAAGTGACTGCATTTACCAATACAAAACAAACCATATAAACTTTTTCAATAATCATTTTAAATTTAATATAATTATATGATATTGATTTAATTACAAAACCCAAAATACAGCATTTAATATATTTGTATCTAAATTTTGCTTTTAACAATATACATACGAAAAAGATAAGATAAATTTACTTCTTTACCGAAAGACTGGGATGTAATAAATAATGTGTGGATTGGATAAATAAAATAAGGATTTTTGCTGTCCACTCTAAATGAATTAGAAGGCTAAAACCTTCTCAAAAAAAATTAGAAGGCTAAAATGATTTGAAAGATATCTATTTAGAATCTACGTACACCAGACTTTTCAAAATATTATAAACCACATGTTGTATACTTCTAGGCCAAAAGGTCACCACCCTTGTGGAAAACCTGTACTTCAGCATGAGTGAAAGCCAATTACCTATGCTTATCAATTTTTGAGTTACGACAATTATTCCACAGCTAATACTAAATCTCCAATAACAACTTCTTCGCTAAATTACAAAGTGTAAGGGTCCTTTTTGGATGGTGTCCAGGCTTAAGTAAAAGCAAGGACCCTGGGCCTTTTAGTTGTTGTTTTAAGGGACTGGATTTAGTTCACCGTAGCTAAATGGACTGATTACGAACTAGATGGTGCACAAAGCAAGAGTCCTACAACACATACATACTAACAAACAAGAAATATATGCATTGAGCAGCAAAAAACAATAAAGGGGCAATGCGATAGAGAAAGACACAAAGTAAACGTTAGGGGTTCTCAAGATACTATGTAATATTTCATTAATTTCTCAATTGTGTAATACATCATGCTCACTAGGACGTATCACAAGGTCCAAACAAGTTCAAAAATCACAGACTTAGATGTCTCTTCAAGCCTCTATGACTTGCAAAGTTTGAATCCTTTTGAATCCAAATGTGTTCTCTAGTGGCTCTTTGAGGATACCAGGCGGTATTTCCCTCTCTTTTCTTACTTTCTTTGAATTCTAACAGGGTTTTCTCAATGATTTTACTCTAATTTACTGTTGCTGAATGCCCCCTTCACTATTGGTTGCTTCTCCCTTTTATAGTGTCATCCTAGGGTTCCGGGGTACCACTGGCACAACATTGGTGGCTGGTCCCTTTCTTATTTCTCATAATTTCCTCCTTTTGGTGCTTCTTCCCCAAAAGTCTCCTGCTGACTTTCCATTCTGGGGTGCCCTTAAAGAGCTGACCTTTAGTCCTTCCTCCTTCAAGGCACCTTTTTCAGACTCAGCTTTTGGTTGCCTTTCCTCTTGTCATTTTTCCCAAGTGAGCTGATTCCTTCCTACTAGGTTGAAAGTCTTCCCAACTACTTCCCTTTATGGTTCTTCATTCTGGGTTCCCCGAGGTACTAGCTCCTTGCTCATGAATTGTTGGTTTCCAAGCTTTCTAGTTCCCTTCTGCATCATTGGGTGGCTGATAGAGACATATCTATTCTTGTTCCTTGAGTTTCTTGACACTCTTTTTGAGCTGTCCTAATTTCATCCTGTCTTTGCTGCACATCCCGAGGATCCCGAGCCCCTGGCTGTCCCTGGGTATCCCAGTCCAATTCTTACCACTGGACTACCTAGTGGTTTTCTGCCCTTGGCAAGCTGGGCTTTTTTTTCTTCTTCCCTTTGTTTCATGAATTCTAAGGCCTATCCATTATTGGGTCTGGGTTCTTCCTTAAATCCCTTAATGGAGTTGGGCCTACCATCTTTTTTCCTTTATTGCAAGCTCAAGTCTTTTATTTTCTCATGGAGTTTAACTCTCTGTGCCACTTTGGGCCTTGGTGCAACACGGTGACTTTTTAGACCTCAACACAAAGTATACTGAGTAATTGAATTTTACATTCTAAAATTTTAGAATTTTGATTTTACTCCTTAAAATTTGGGAGTGTTTGATTTTATACCTTAAAATTTCAGAATTTAAATTTTACCCCTTAAAGTTTATGACTACTTGAATTTTACACCCGAAATTTCAAATTTTGGATTTTACCCTTGAAGTTCTATTTTATTTGCATTAGCAGCCCCTTCATCCATATTTTTAATTAGGTATTACATAAACTTGTCACTCGTATTTTATTCATTCAATAATATAATGTCAAGTCATTTTTATTATGTCATGCAATTTTTAATTATTTAATTTTTTGTAGGCTACAAAAATGATGTGGCAAAATTTTATAAGATAAACTAAACATGAGTGACAAGTTTATGTGGTACTTAATGGAAAATATGGATGGTGGGGCTGTTGATATAAATGGAATAGAACTTCAAGTGATAAAATTCAAATTCTGAAACTTCAGAATATAAAATCTAAACATTCCCAAACTTTAGAGTATAAAATCCAAATCATGCTAAACTTCAAGGAATAAAATTTAAATTCTGAAACTTCAGGGTGTAAAATCCAAATACTTTCAAATTTTAGAAATATAGTTTGCAATTTAGCCTATATTCTTTCTTGTAGGATCGTGAATCATACCCGTGGTAGTATCTTATGCAATTCTTACATCCATAAACGTTACAGAAAAATTATTTAAAAAAAAAAAAAAAAAGTCAAAAGTAAAGGGCATCTATATCTGGTCCTGTTCAACTCTGAAGGTAAATGTGGTTTTTCTTTTCCATTTTTTTTTTTTTTTTCGTTTTCGACGTAGCATAGGTAACAAATTTCTAGTTTTCCCGCTTGACAAGTTATTTTTTTATTGGCTTTGATAAATTCCCAAATGACAATAGTATAGTTGATTTCATTTAATGTTGTCCTATTTTTCAAAGAGCAAGGAAGATAGATTGATACTAGAAATGCTATATTCATAACATTTTTGTAATACTTTCGCAACAAATCTTAAGTGACAAGTTGTTATTAGTTATTGTTGGTGGGCAAAAAAATAACATTCTTTTTCTTCTTTAATTGATATGGGGGAGGGGACATTTGACTCAGGGAAGTTAATAACGTACTAGAACCGGTCATATCGGGAAAATATATTGTACTAATTATTAAATCAGTATCGGTACTACTCTAAAATGTATCGAACAATATTGGGTTGTACTTGCTTGTATCAACTGTATTGGGTATATTTTGAGTATTTCGGCTGGTATAATAAAAAAAAAAATTTTAAATGTTAACAATTTGAATTATATATGATAGTCCTGAAACGATACACTAATATCAACCAGTACCAAAACATTTTTTTCCCTTGGCCAAACCAAAATGGCATTTTGTACGAAATCAACTCCCTTGATTTGAACCCTTGATGTCTCTGTTGGAAACATTAAGGAGGTGCCAACTAATTTGCTAAATGCCCTTGACCATACTTTCAATTCTAAATGCCAACATAAGGGTCAACTATTGTTCATATTTGTAGCTATCTTGTTTTGTTAAGTAAAATTGGAAATATGGTTCAAGTGATAGCTTAATGGTAATGGCATCCTTTATAGTGCCCTTATATATGTAATTCGAACTCCACCTTGCCCTCTTCCACTATTTACCTATCTCAAAAATATAATTAATAATAATAGTAATAAAAAAGTTGGAAATATTTAATAATGATGAGCTTTTCTTTTGAAGGTTTTTCATATTTTCCTTTTTTTTTTTTTTTTTTTTTTGTAAGATTATTACTAGTAAACATTTAATTATAAACTCAAGAATTTATGTATTACTTAACATTTATTTTTTAGGTGTTTTCTTTCTTTGTTGTTTTATTTATATTGGAAGGAAGAAAAACAAAATATGCTAAAACATTTTACTATTTTTATTTTTATTAAAAAAAAATTATGCAAAGATATACTTGTCATACTAGTTTGACTCAAACGATGTAGTTTTAGCACATTTAAACTAAGTTGTTTTGAACTTAGTTAGCCTTTAACAATTAACACCCATCGAATGACAGGAATAAAACCAAGGTTTTGAAAATCATTTTAGATTAAATATTAGAATAGAATATTTCAGTATTGGTGAATACTAGTGCATCATTTCAAGATTGCACACCATATATATATATATATATATAATTGGGAAAAATACCATGACACTCCCTAAATTTTGGGGTGTACTTTTATTTTAACCAATTTAGTACATGAACTTCACAAATGTGCTAAATTGAAACTTTTATTAGTCTCTTGTTCAAATTGACTAACGGGGATCATGTGACACTCATGTGGGTGCATAAAAAACCATTCGTGAAGTTTTTACTCGAAATTGGGTTTCAGTTGAAAGAGAGAAAAATTGAGGAGAGAGAGACATCATTGCTGATCTTGCTGTTTGTGCTCTCGACAGCACCATTCGTGGTCCTATCAAACTCCACAACAACAACTACCTGCACATCAGTCCTATCATCTTAGATTTCAGATTCAAAAGTGTAAAGTTGTGATTTACAATTATTTTGTGTTGGCTTTAATTCCGTGCCAAATTTGATTGTAATTTTGTTCAATCTTATGTACCATGTATTTTATGTGGGATTTTATTGTATGGGTTGTGTGTGAGAGAGAGTGTGAAGACTCAAGACAAATTGAAGATCAAAGGAGTTTTCGTGGGTAGCTCGCAAGAAGCCTTCCCGCGAAGTGAAGCCATGTGCTTAGCATATGACTGGAATGCGAAGAGTCATGATAGATGGTGAAAGCTGGTTTTTGCGAGTATTTCGCGGGTTAGGTCTTCCCACGAGATACCCGCGAAACATTTTGTTTTGCTATTTTGTCATATCTGATACACCATGTCTCTACCCACACTATATATACCCACGTTATCCACATATTGAGATGAGTGCTTTTCAGAGAGAAAACCCTGGTCATAACCCTTGAGAGTTAGAGGTTGTCATACCCACAATCTTTTACACAATCCATTGTGGTTTTCCTCAACTATTATCTCTCCATATCCAAATCCTTGAGAGGTTGATAGCCCAAACACTTATCACACCCATACTGAGTGTAAAGTGAGGTTTTAGTGTTGTTGGGAAGTATTGGAAGAAGCCATTTGTTTGGTGGATGCAATCGGGCTGAATTGCGTGATCCGGAGAGTTAGAGAAGACAAGGCTTCGTCAAGTCAGTTGATAGCAGGAGTTTGGAAGGTTCAAGTACATGGGGTAGACTAGGCTTTGAGGGTTTTTTGTTATTCGTGTACTCCAACTTATTCTCTAGTGGATCGATTTACTGCTTGGAGGGCGGCGGAGAGGTTTTTCACCAAGTACTTCAGTTTCCTCTTCGATAACACATCTCAGTGTTATCTGTGTTTGCATTCTTCTTCCTTACTCTTTTAGCTTTCATTTTATTGTCAATATTTGATGAATATGGCTTAGAGTAGTTTATTGTTTGTTTGCTCGCATTTATTCTATTCTGCACTTAGTTTAAGTTAGAGTAAAATTAATTGAGCTGTAATTTTTAATTTGGGAATCTAAACAACTCTTGTGTTTTCACACAAATTTAAGCTTTCAAAAAGTTTTCCAGTTTTGGTATAATAAGCTGTTATTGGTATGAGTTGTGTTGAGATTAAGGATAGCAATTTTTGCCCGACCCGTAAGTACCCGGCCCAGCCCGACTCTAACGGACCGGGTTTTACCTGGCCTGATAAGGAATATGGTCTGGTTTGGGTTTTAAAAAAAGAAAACCCGAACCGAGTCTGGGTCGAGTCCAGGTTTTTGTAAAAACCCAGCTCGGCCCCGACCCGAACTCGACCCGTATATATAATATTATTAAAAAAAAAAAAAAAAAAACCTAGGTATAAATACTACTCTTTCACTTCTAAAAATCATTTCCCTAACCCTAATTTCTCACCTCTCAGCCGCCTCTCTCTCCTTCACTCTTAGCCACCCCTCCCTCTACCTCACTCTCTCTCTCTCTCTCTCACTTGCTGCTGCTAGTCCCTCCTCCACCTCACTGGTCTCATTGGTCCCTACCTCCCTCACCTCGCTGCTCACTCATCCACCTCGCTGCAGAGATCGCTAGCTCCTCCCTCACCACGCCGCTCACTCCTCCTTCTTGCCATAGACACCGCTTACTCCTCCACCTCACCATAGACGCCGCTCCTTCCTCCCACCTCTCTCACCTCGCCTTGATTGGAAAAAGGAGGGATTTTTGTTGGTTTTTCGTGGTTCTGTTTTTGGAGTTTTGGAGGAGTTGAAATAGTGGTTGGCTTAGACTCTGATCTATTCTGTATATTTATTTTTATTTTTATGAAAGATCTGATCTGTGTTTATGGTCTTAAACTTTGATTTGTTAGGGGGTTTTTCATGGTTCGATTTTTGGAGTTTTGGAGGGGTTGAAATAGAGGTAGGATTAGACTCTGATTTGATCTGTATTTTTTTGTTTTTTTGATGAAAGATTTGATCTATATTTATGGTCTTAGACTCTGATCTGTAGTATTGAGCAGAATTTTTGTGCTTTTTACTTTGTTTTGCATTGTTCTTGTGATGGTTTCTATTCTACACAGCTTAAAGATTTAGGCAAATTTTTTTTATTTTTTTATTGGGCCACGAATTGGACCTGAGGTGGCGGGGCCCATGGAGCCCGATGGGGCGGGTCAAGGGCGCAAAAAAAAAACCTATTTATTAAAGGGGGCGGGTTCGGGTTTTTTGGGCAGACCTACGGGTTGGGTTCGAGCATTAAGAAACACGGCCTGAACCCAACCCGTTGCCATTCCTAGTTGAGATTTGAGTTACAAATTGAAAAGAAAAAACACACGTGCACACACACACATATATATATATATAGAAAAACAAAATGTAGATCTAAGTTCGATTATTAGATTGGGTTGGCCGATCTTTGGTTCTTCTCATTTTATTTAAAGATTCTATTATTCTTCTTTTTATTTAATTTCAATATTCCATTATTTTATTTATTTTTTATTTTTTGCTAGGGACATGTGGCTGCGGTTTACAATTTTGTGAAGGTAGTTGTGAATTCATTTGGTGGGATTTACAATCTATAGTTCTCTCTCCCCTTGGGTTCTTTCTCTTTCAAAACTAAAACCCAATTTCTCTATCAATTGGTAGAAACTCTTCAAATTGATGGAATGATCTTTTTGTCGACGGATGCTCTATATGGGTTGTAAATGAGCCAAGCTTTGTTGAGTAGTGCATGTTTAAGCTTGGCTCGTCAGGAAAAGTCAAAAGCTCAAGCTTAGCTCGAGCTCGTGACAAACCTAAAAATAGTGTTTGAGCTTGACCTCGTGGGAAAGCCAAAAAGCTTGAACTTGGCTTGGTTTGGCTTGATTAATTAGTCAAGCCATGCTCAAGCTTAATATCAAGCTTGAACTCAAGCTCCAGCCAAGCTTTTGAGCTTGACATCTAAAAAAATTACATTATCAAATGTTTAAATCTCTAAAATTATGAAAAAAGAAAATAGTATACTCACTTTATCATGCATTTAGTCATACTTATAATTAGCCATGATTCAAATTAAAATTTTAGATAATTAAATTAATTTATTTATCATTCCTTATCTACAACTTTAGTAATTGTTCAAAGTATAATTTTTGCATTCACGTTAAATGGTGAAGAATTAGAAAAATTCTTGTTTATAACTATTATACATGAGAAAATACTAACATATTTTATAACTTTATTTTAGATGATTGATAAAGAGGATTATATGTGGCATACTTAATTAATTAATTTATTTTTTTAATATAACTATAGTTTAAAGTGGTTATTGCTTATTGGTCAATTTTGAGGGAAAGAAAAAATTAAGCCTATTAAGGTAATAGGTAATAGTCTCATGTTAGTCATGTCATTATTAAGATATGTGTATTGAGTATATATAGCTAACACATATAAATTTATAAATAAGTTTATGTTTGAATTGTTTTGTTTTAAGCCTAATAGCTCACGAGCTTGTTCGCGAACAAATTTTTTTACTTGAACTTGGCTTATTTATAAACAAACAAATATATGAGTTTTTTATCAAATCAAGTCCAAGTTGTTCATGACTCGCTTAGTTCATTTACAACCCTAACTATTACACTCGTGGTCTCTACAGGATGAAAGAAGGCCTAAAACCAAAAGTTTCTCTCTCAATCAGTAGAAACTCTAGAAATTGATGGAATGATCATTTTGTCAACCGATGCCTTATCACACTCGTAGTCTCTAAAGGATTAAGGAAGGCCTGACACCAATGGTTTTTTTTTTTTTTAACCACGTGCATTCACTTGAGTTCCGTTAGTCAACATTAAAATAAATAAATAAATAAAATAAAATAAAAATCCAACACAATCTGGAACAACTTGGAATTGAGACTGGAACTGCTGGAATTCGTGAGCAGTTCCAGCATACTAAACCTTGGCATAAACGGAAGGAATCAAATCGGAATCTAAGTACTATATAACGTTGAAGTCCAAAATAAAAATAAAAATTAATCATAGAAGATCAAATCCTATGATCCCAAACTTTGACAGTGCAACTTATAATTTAGTCTTCTATGACTACATACTAAACCACCAAATTAACAAGTTGTAAAATGGACCCAATACAGATAGTCTTTGTTGTCTTTGTTGTTGCTGCCGCATGCCCATGCCTCCCTCCCCACTTCTCTTCTTCAGCGTGCCTCATATTGAACAACTGCAACAGAAAACACCATATTAATTCACTGTTAAACGCAACATGCATTGCAAAACCAGATAATTCAACAAGGTTTACAAGAACAAGATTTGCTCCAACAAGATCACAAGAAATAAGAAAACATTGAGATGCACAGCAGAATATAAAACCTAGAATTCCACCCAGCACTTACCATATTCTAACCATATTACATTAGAGATGGTGTTTTTTTTTTAAAAAAAAAAAATTTACAAAA
Source organism: Quercus gilva (assembly GCA_023621385.1). NCBI lineage: Eukaryota > Viridiplantae > Streptophyta > Magnoliopsida > Fagales > Fagaceae > Quercus > Quercus gilva. Next base: position 66,967,994 of record CM042481.1, read on the forward strand.
GACATCTGTTAGTGAAGTCTCTTTGAAAGCACAAGGGCTTTCTAAAACTCCAGATAAGAATAAGAATAAGGTGGTGAGGTAGTTGGTTCAGTATATCCAAAAAAGAGAAGAGCCAAAGAGCTCTGCTTGAACTACACCTTGGAATAAATTTGTTCAAAACCATCATTCCCAAAAGGTAGAACTATTAGGATAAGGGTTACCAGTGTATGTCTAGCATATCATAGCAATCTCAATTCTTTAGTTCTCTTCTCTTTTGTAACTAATTTTTTGTTCTCTTCTTTTTCTTCGTTGTCCTTTTTGACTTCTTTGTGCTCCTTTTGCATAAAGTAGTTTTTCAATATAGACATGATGCGGGAGACGCAAGAAGATTATTATCTAGTATTATTTATGTTTGCAAGTCAATTGTATTTTTATGTTTTAGGTCCTATTAGTTTATTGGGCTATTAGTATTTTAATTTGGAAGCAAGGTTATTTTTGTAATAAGACAATTAGAGTTTCTTAGCCAATTAGAACTAGGGTTTAGCAATCTTTTATAAGCAACCTATTGAACCCCTTGAGGAGGTAGTTGATATTTGATAATTGAAAAAAATGGCTGTTTGGTCTCTTTTGGTTTGGTGCTGACTCTTAATGGTTTCCCAGCTCGGTGCTGACTCCTAGGTCATATCCCTTTATTTTATTGCTGTTTCAATTTTGTTTTGGTTGTTTTGCGTCATATTTGGTAATCCAGAACCACAAAAAAAAAAAAAAAAAAAAAAAAAAAAAAAAAAAAAAAAAAAAAAAAAAGCTTTCACCGTATATTTTCCACCACCAAAAATCCAGCCACCACACCACCTTCACAATCCCTTCACGACATCTCTGCCAAACCAAGAACAGAAAACCATCTCTCAATACCCACATGTATCAAGCCACCAAAAGGTTACCCGTCAACCAAAGCCCTCTGACCCAACAACCATCAAACCCCATCTGTCAATCTTGGCCACCGTTGAAGCACCACACCAGCTGCCAGAAAAGCCAGCCACCACAACCACAAACATCTATGGAAGCCTCAACGGCGCACGGCGCTGGTTCTATTGCAACGCCAAGCCTCAACATCTATCCACTCTCATGAGGTAACCCACTAGCCTGTCTAAATTCCCCTATTCCCCTTCTTTAGCCATTTACATGACCTACCTGATCTAATTAACCTTAAACACATCTGACCCGACCCAAAGACAGCCCATCTTTTGCCTCAGCCTTTACTATCCCAACCCAGTTTTAAAAAAATAAAAATAAAAATAAAAACCTTAATTAGGCCCAATTGTCCCAACCCATTCAAACTACTGAACCCAGTAACCCAAAAAAAAAAAAAAAATACACCCACAAAGTCAGCCCAATCCACGTTGATACAATGGTTTTTCTTTTGGTGTTCAGACAGTGAAGCTTTATTTGGTTAATGACATGAGAATCCCTTCTTTAGTGGGCCATAGTTAGCAAGTCAAGTTGGCAAAATCTTTTCGCCCAGTAAGCTATGGTAATCTCCGAAGCAACACCTTATTTTGATGGTTGTAAAACTAATCCACGGGATTTTGTCAACTGGATGAATGGGATGGAGTAATTCTTTGAGCAAGCAAATTTTGTAGATAACAAAAATGTTAGGTATGCAAAGTTGAAGTCAAGAGGTGGAACACCAATGTTTTGGGAGGATCTTGAATATTTCCGCTATCTAAAGTATGAACCTGCCATTTGTGTGTGGGAAGATATGCAAGAAAAGCTTTGTAATGAGTATTTGTCACTATACTTTCAAGCTAAGTATCTACCACACTCTCAGTGTGTTACTTTTCAAGTTGAAGCAAATAGGATGAATTCTATTTGCTTGGTACTTTTTTGATTTTATCTCTCTCCATGGGATGATGGATATACCTATGGAAGGAGGTCTTTATACTTGGTCCAATACCTCCTCCGCTTCTAGATTAGATCGGTTTCTTTTTTTTCCACTCTTGGTGGATCACTTCACTCTATTTTCACAAAAAAGGTTGTCCAGAGTACTTTCAGACCACTACCCAATTCTGTTGGAGGGGGGGAGTCACCGGAGAGGTAGAACACCTTTTCGTTTTGAAAATATGTGATTGAAGGTGGAAAATTTTGTTGATAAAATGAAAGCCTCGTGGGAATCCTATTTGTTCCAAGGAGATCCTAGTTTTATACTAGCTAAGAAATTGGCAGCTTTGAAGTTGGATCTAAAAAAATAGAATGAAGCAGAATTTGGCAATGTCACTTTTAAGAAACAGCAGCTCTGGAACAAATTGAATGATTTGGATGTTAAAGAAGAGACTCATCCTTTAACAGCTAAGGAAAAGTTAGAATAAGTTAATCTTCGTACTGATATTGAAAAGGTCACCCTTTTTGAAGAGATTAGTTGGAGGCAGAAGTCTAGGATGCTTCGCTCGAGGGAGGGGGATGCAAATACCAAATTTTTTCATAGAATGGCTAATTCCAATAGAAGAAATAACAGTATTAAGAGCCTTACGGTTGATGGAATCTTGTCTTTTGATCAAGGTATGATTGCTGATTGTATTACTCAATTCTTTATGAATTTATACTCTGAGCAGCAAGTTGTTCGACCTTTCCTAGAAGTCTTGGTATTTCCAAGGGTATCCAATAATAATGCAGATTGGCTCGATAGACCCTTTGAGGAAGCAGAAATCTTTGATGTCATACAGAATTTTAATGGTGATAAATCGCCTGGACCAGATGGATTTCCAATGGCCTTCTTCCAAGCTTGGTGGGGAATTCTGAAACCTGATCTTATGGCAGTATTTCATCATTTTTTTGCTAAAGGTCAGTTTGAGAAAAGTTTGAATGCAACTTTCATCACTCTCATCCCTAAAAAAAATGCAACAATTGAAGTTAAGAATTTTCGACCTATTAGTCTTGTTGGGGGGGTTTATAAGATCATTGCTAAGGTCTTAGCCACTAGACTTCGCACGGTTATGGAAGATTTAATTTTATCTTCGCAAAATGCTTTTGTAAGGAACAGGCAAATCCTTGACCCTGTGCTTATTGCTAATGAGTGCCTTGTTAAATCTAGTTTGCCAAGGCTACTTTGCAAATTAGATGTGGAGAAGGCTTTTGATCATGTAAACTGAGGATTTCTTATGCAGTTATTAGAAAGGGGTGGATTTTCTGCTAAATGGAGGTGGTGGGTTTTCTTTTGTATATCTACAGTTCGCTTCTATACTTCTCTATTCTGATAAATGGCTCTCCTTGTGGGTTTTTTGAAAGTTCTAGGGGGTTGAGACAAGGTGACCCATTGTCCCTTTTGCTGTTTTTTTTTTTTTTTTGTTATGGAAGCCCTTGGGAGGATGGTGGATAAAGCTGTCCATGATGGTCACATGTTAGGCTTTGGTGTGGGTTGTTTAGAGGGAAGATCTTTGGCAGTGTCTCATCTCCTCTTAGCAGATGACACTTTAATTTTTTTGTGATGTTGATCTAGATCAAGTTTTGTTTCTCCGTATGATCCTCATTTGGTTTGAGGCAGTTTCTAGTCTAAAGATAAATTTGGGCAAGTCAAAGTTGGTTCCTGTTGGTATGATGCATAATTTTGACTTCTTGTTGACTGTCCTTGGCAGTAAACAAGGTACTTTTCCTATGAAATATTTGGGTCTTCCCTTGGGTGCCAAATCCAAGGATAAGACAATATGGAATCCTATTCTCGAGAAGATAGAAAGAAGATTAGCAAGGTGGAAACGTTTGTACCTATCCAAGGGAGGTAGAGTTACTTTAATTAAAAGCACTCTATCTAATTTATCCATGTATTTTCTATCTTTATTTCCTATTCCAACTACTATGGCTAACCGAATTGAGAAACTTCAGAGGAATTTCTTATGGGGTGGCATTGGTGATGAACCAAAATTCCATTTGGTTAATTGGGCTACTGTCTGCGATCCCATTGCTTTGGGCGGTTTGGGGATAAGGAAGGTAAGACTTTTTAATGAAGGTTTGCTTGGGAAGAGGTTGTGGAGATTTGGGATGAAGAGGGCTGCCCTTTGGAGGCAAGTGATAGCGGTAAAATATGGCTGTGAATGGGGTGGCTGGTGTACTAGACCTATTAATGGCCCATATGGTGTTAGCTTGTAGAAAACTATTAGTCGAGGATGACCTTCTTTTTCTCGCCACATTCTATATGATATTGGGGATGGGTCTAGGGTGAAATTTTGGCAAGACCGTTGGTGTGGTGAAACATCTCTTGCAATTAGCTATCTTGAATTGTTTCGAATTTGCCGAGATCAGGAGGTTAGTGTGGCTGAGATTATGAAGTTTGATAATGGAACCCTATTTTGGGATGTCAATTTCTTTAGGGGTGTGCATGCTCAGGAATTAGAGGCGCTGGCTGGTTTCATGGATACCATATATGGTGCTTCAGTGAGAGGGTTTGGGGATGATAAGATGTGCTGGAAATCAGATAGAGAGAAGGGCTTCATGGTTAAGGATTATTATAGTCTCTTAGTGGGCTCTAATGACTATTCATTTCCTTGGAAAAGCATTTGGAAACAAAAGATTTCTACTAGAGTAGCTTTCTTTGTTTGGATTGCTGCTTTAGGGAAATGCTTAACGATTGACAATCCAAGGAAAAGGAAGGTTTGGATATTGGATTGGTGCTACATGTGCAAGTGTAATGGTGAATCGGTTGATCATCTTTTTCTTTATTGTCAGGTTGCAATGGATCTGTGGGCTATGGTGTTTGGTTTGTTCGGAGTGAGTTAGGTTATGCCGCAATCTGTAATGGGACTTTTAGCATGTTGGCAAGGCAGTTTTGGTCGTCATTAAAATGGGTATATATGGTAGATGGTTCCCCATTGCTTATTGTAGTGCCTTTGGAGGGAGAGAAATAATTAGTACTTTGAAGATAAGGAGAGACCCATATCTGACTTGAAACTGTTTTTCTTTAGAACTTTAATGGATTGGTTGGCTGCATTGCGGGACCAATCATTTTTATCTTTTCTTGATTTCTTAGATTCTTGTAATTTTTGTTCTTAATTGTTTCAACCCTTGTACACTTCCTGTGTACTAGGGTGTTCCCCTTTTTTTGACATCAATAAACTTATTACTTATCAAAAAAAAGAAATTCTCATCCCATTTCATGGCCTCAATGCACTTTTGAACAATCTACCAAGGAATTAAAAGAATTGTTTGAAATGCTCATGAAAGATGTTCAAGACATGACTACTCAGATGAAGCAAATAAAGACTCAAACTGATTCAATAAGGAAATCAAGGATAATTGATCATAATGAAATTATTGCTGCCCCCATAGAAGACAACATTGATGATGATATGTTGGTAGTGGAGAAACCTCAAGTGACACCAAAGCCTAATGTTGACAAAGATGTACATGCCTCAGCAAGTGTTGCTTTAACATGCGTGCAAGGAAACAAATCTATTGATGAGCAACAAGGTGAAGAGATGGTTTCAGAAGAGAATATTATGTTAGAGGGTGCACATGATGTGATATTGGAAGCTAATGAATCTGCTTTTGATTAGCCTTCCATGGTGCATGAAGACAAACAGTTTACTAAAGTGGAGAAAGTGGATAACATAGTGCTTCCAATGGTTCAAGATAACATTATGTTGATTCCAGAAGAGTTTGACATGGTGGAATTCAAGGTTTTTCTTTTCTCTATGCTCCCAAGGGTGATTCCAGACTTGAAGCAAGTGTTACTTGTCAGCATCCTAATCCTTCAACGCTTTAGAACTCAAGGTCGAGTTTTCTCCAACCAGAGGAGAATGATGTAGGAGATGCATGAAGATTATTATTTAGTATTATTTATGTTTGCAAATCAATTGTATTTTTATGTTTTAGGTCCTATTAGTTTATTGGACTATTAGTATTTTAATTTGGAAGCATGGTTATTTTTGTATTAAGGCAATTAGGGTTTCCTAGCCAATTAGAACTAGAGTTTAGCAATCCTTTATAAGCAACCTATTGTACTCCTTGAGGAGGTAGTTGATATTTTGATGAATGAAAAAAATGGCCGTCTCTTTTGGTCTGGTGTTGACTACAGGTCCACTCTAGGTGCTGACTCCTAATGGTTTTCTCGCTTGGTGTTGACTCCAAGCAAGGCCTAAGTGCTGACTAGGTCATATCCCTTTATTTTATTGTTGTTTCAATTTTGTTCAAAAATAAAATAAAATATATATCACATGGAAGCTTGCCAATAATTTGCACATCATACACTAGCACTATCCCCCCAATGCTATCAACCAAATGCAGGCACTGTATATGCAAAGCAGAATAACTCATGAAACCAGGATTCGTAAGATTTAAACCAAAGATGTCAAATGAAGACTCTTAGAAACTGAACCAACAATGTTCTATGAGCACATCATATGCTACCAGACATTTAGTGTGAGGTTTGTTTTAGGTCAAGCAATTATTTTGGTCCTTGAACTAACAATCATAGTTTTTTCTTTGATAAGTAACTATGCATTAAAGTTTATTTCATCCCAAAACTACTTATTATGTCAATTTAATCCCTGAGATTCTGCAAACAATTCAATGTAACTCTTACCCTCACTGTCGAAATTAATTATCAAAATCTTATACAAAAATCAGTTGATTTTTGAAAGGAAAATGGGGGCAAGGGTAACAGTAAACCAGTTTCATAACTTTAGGTACTAAATTGACACAATTGATAATTCAAGAATGAAATTGGAACCTAACACAGCTCAGAAACCAAAATCATGCCCTTTGTTTTATCTTTTGCTGAACTCCACAAATCAAAATGTCAAACAAATATATATTTTGCAATCGATGCATTTGAGCATTCCTTGAATATCAATTATCAGTATATTTTACTTGCACTTTCCTTTATAAAGGGGTATGGGCAGATTGCAGCCCCATTAACTGCACTATTAAAAAAAGATTCTTTTTCTTGGAATGAAGAAGCTAATTTAGCTTTTCAACATCTTAAGTCAGCTATGTCCCATCTAATATCAAGGCAACAATTAACTTCCTTGTTGAGGCATAATCTGGTGGCAGCTCAAGAAAGTATGAAGTTGTATTCTGATAAGCACATAACTGAAAGGAGTTTTGCAGTGGGTGATTAGGTGTTTCTCAGACTCCAGGCTTATAAACAGAAATCCCTAAAGCACCACCTAGTAAATAAATTATCTCCTAAGTATTATGGCCCATTTCAGATTCTGCAGAGGGTTGGTGAGGTGTCCTATAAGTTGGATTTACCCCCAGATCAGTGTTGATAAAAGCGAGGGGCGCACTTAAGCGCAAAGACCTCTTGGGGCCTAGGCGTGAAGCGCAAAGCGCAAGCACGCCTGATTGAAGTGAAGCGCAGATTTAAAAAAAAATAATTGAATAAATTTAAAAATAATTATTAATGAGAAATGCAACAATCAAATGGTCAAATTATCATAGAAATTGAAATAAAAATTTTTATATAATTCATATAACATTTAGATAAGCCCTACTTTTGCAATTTTAACACAAAAACTGCAAATCAAGTCATTTTATTTTTTTGGATAAGCTAGATATGAGCACTTCCATGTAATATCCTTTCTTAAATCTCCAATATCCATAATGCCCTATGACTAATTAGTAATATTAGTTAATAATTTAATCACTTGTAACTCTATAGGAATTAGTTTGCCATGTTCAACATCAACCACTGAAGTAACTAAACAATTACCACAAATATGTTATATCGTACTTTTTTTTTTCCATGAATGAGCTAAGAATATGAGGACATAGCAACATGGTAATTGGTACCAAGCAGATATCCAAAAGGGAAAAAATAGAATAAGAAGAAGAAGCTGGGTGGGTTACTGTTTCAAGGAGAAAAATCAAGAAAAAAATAAAAATAAAAATAGGGAAGAACTGGGAGGTTGTGGGTTGGGTTTTAGCCTTTTAGGATAAGTTACACTCAATATCTTTTTTTGATAAGTTACACTAAAAACATGTCAAATCAATGGTTTATATCAATAATGTCAAGATCCCAAAGTTTTATTTCAGTTTTGATTTATTTTTTTGAAAAAATATAAAAAAGCGCCAAAAAGCGGGCTCTGAGCTTTTTGAAAGAACACAAAAAAGCGTGCCTAAAGCGTGCTTCATTGAATGAGCCTAGCTTTTGAGGCAAAAAGCGTTGGAGCATTGGGGCTTCGAGCTTTGAGCTTAAGCGCGCTTAAAGCGCCCTTTTAACAACACTGCCCCAGATTCTAAGCTCCACCCTACTTTCCATGTTTCTTGCTTGAAGGCTAAGTTGGGGCAACATGTGGTCTCTGTTCCAACATTACCACCTACAGATTTAGATGGAGCTGTCACATCAGAACCAGCAGTTGTGCTACAAGAAAGAACTCATCAGCTTCATAGCAAAACTATCACTCAAGTCTTAATCCAATGGCAGGGGGAAGGTCCTGAAGATGCTACTTGGGAGAGTTTATATATCATGCAGAAAGGATTCCCTCACCTTGTGGGCAAGGGCTTCTAAAGGGAAGGGTATTGTCAGGATTACGCATTGATACACATGTTTACACATTGATATACATTGATAGCTGGAATATGAGTCTGTTATAGTTAGTTACATTGACAGTTGGTATAATAAGTTAGTTAATAGTTGTGTGGTACTTATTAGATGGAGTTAGTTACAGAAGTAAGGTGCTAAGGGAGTAGTATAAGAGGCGACAACTTGTATACACAAGGAATTTAAGCAAATAGATGCATTCTTCAGTGCTTCTTTCCTCTGTTCTCTTGAATCTTCTCTCTATTCTTCTTGTTCTTAGGAGGCCCAGCTGACCTTAAATCCTACTCTCTAAATCCCTTTCCCATTCTTTACATTAATCCTCTAAATACGAAAGTTGGTATACTAGTGAAAACCTCCACATTACAAGACAAGAACTAAAGTTTTGTTGGATAAGGTAGGCCACCAAAGATACTAACAGATAACATCACATAGTTCTCTTTTACAAAAAGGGGATTAGAATGCAGAAAAAAAAAAAAAAAAAGAAGACACTTCTTGCTTCTAGAAAGGAGGTCTCCAAAAAGAAAACAGCATATATTTTAGCATTTAGCCCTGATTCTATTAACAAAAATTTGGGTTTTAAAAAGACACCTACATATTCATTACTTGCTTTTTGGAGTCTGTAGAATCTTTCAATCTTGCACTAGTCCTAACTTCTTAGATCTGATCCTGAACACCACTCAATGACCCCAAAGGTGGAATCTAATATGAATGACTCGGTCTTGAGTTCTTAAAATAATGCACCTGTCTTATGTTCTGCTAATTAACACCAAAAAAAAAAAAAAACTCAAATTATTACCCTAGCCAATACCAACTTATAGGAAGCAGCCACCATTCCCACTAAGTCCAAAATAAGGCATATGTCTCCGGATCCTTCCGTTAACTACTTAAAACCCTCACCAGCAAAAAAAAAAAAAAAAAAAGGAACAAACAAGCCTCAGTCACAAAATTTATGGAGTTGGGTACAGATTCTCAAGAAACTAGTTAAAATTAACTACATGTATTCTTCTCTGCAGTTCTATTCTATCCAGAGTCATACTCTCGCTTACCCTCTATTACCATACCCAACAAGTATATAAATCAGCACAACCTTACAGTTTATCAAATAAATAAATTCAAACAGAGTCAAAAACACAAAAGCGCAATTAAACGAGACAAAGCTAATATTCAATTCAATCATAATTATAACATAATAGCAAAAATATAATTTAATTTTCATACCCAAAGAAACAAAAAGGTATAATTATTAATTATTTTTAATTTTTAGCTTTAGAAAAAAGAAAAAGTAGCTTACTGCGGCGAGTGCGCTTCTTATACAAGATGCGGTAACCGCACTCTCGGCACTGTATCACATCACCTGGCTTCAGAGTGTTCTCCATCCCACAATCTGTAAAACCACCCATTAATCACTATCTTAAATCATAAGCCTATGTTTGGTTGCCAGGAAAACCAAATAGTCTATGATACCTCCGCAGATGTAGTTGACTTGTTCCGGTGGAGGATCCATCAAGAAATCTTCTAGGGCTTTTCCGGTTTCTCTCACTGTCTCTATTCGCCGAGCTCAACTGCTATATCATCTATTATGTTTTTCTTTAAGAAACACAAATATACATATATATATTGAGTTTAGTCTTTTTTTTTTCTTTTTTCTTTTTTTTTTAAGGCAATAGGGCTGTTTTTTTTTTTAATATTTAAATTGCCATATTTTTTGTATTTCGAATTGATATGTCAAAGGTTTAGGTTATATTTGATAATCGTTTTTGTTTTTTGTTTTCCTAAATTATTTTGAAGAATAAAATCAAAAAATAACTTTTTTATGTTTTTAAAATTAAGTATTGAATTATAAAAAAAAAAAATCAATTGAATTAAATAATTTTTTAAGAAATAAAATGAATATTTATTAGAATGACAGATTGCTCAAAATGCAAGTGTCCTTAGAGAATTACAATTGAACACTCATTTGTAAACTTGGCAAACAGATTAGGTTAATTGAGATTGGATTTGATCTGACTGGACTCGGGTTAGAAATGAGTTTAGGTAAAGAATGAGTCATTTTAAACAGGTTATCAATCCTATAACTTGGATTTTTAATGTTTGGGTCAACTCAATATGACCTATATTTTTTTCATATAAAAATATTTATATACATATAAAAGAATGAAACTTAATCTTTTGTTGCTTTCAATACAAATAAAAGAATAAATAAATAATACATAAAATATTTAAATTCATGTGGTCCAAATTAAATAATACATAAACACTTAATATTACACAATCCAAAGTTATTTACAGATCTTATCTTCACTACAATACAATAGAACATAAAAACAAAATATGGACCATATCACATTACTAGCCTCATAGGTGCACCTATTGTTTGTAAAATATAAATAAAATTAGATTACATACGAGGTTAACTAAATAAATAAAGATTTACAAATAAACATAGTAACATTTTAAGTAAAATAGAAATAAGTAAATAATTAATATAAATTGCATCACAACGTTGGTTGTAAATCCAAATAATGAAAATATTCATACTTAAAAATTACACCTCAAGTTGGCGAGTAATTTCATCAATGTTTATAACTAGAATACAAAAATTTTAATATTACTAGTATACAATGAAAAATGGTCCATAGATAAGTAAAAGTTATATAAAGAAAATTAGAGAAATAAAAGTGTAGAGAACTAAGTTGTTCTGAACAGGGAGGGAAAAAAAGGTTCATGTGTTAAAAAAATGGGCAACCCGCTGACCCAACTCAGACTTACATAGGTTCCTTTTAATTAAGATTATATCCAAGGTCAGCATGGAATTCGAGACTACGTACGTAATGTCGAAAACCACAAACAGCTACCTTACCACCTCATACACCTTTTCAAGTTTGACTATGTGTGTTAGTACGGTACAAAAATGTTATCTGTCATTACTTTCTACAAATAATTAAATTCAACACTGTGATTCATCCTTCAACTATGTGATTTATCGATTAATATAACCATATAATTGAATTAATTAAAAAAATATTAGGTCCGTTAACAATCAGAGAAACAATATCTAAATTCTATCCAGAGATTAAAAACCAAATTAGCGTGTTTCTAAAAATTGATCTAAATGCTAAGAAATTATTTAGTTATATTATTAATTAGATGGAAGGACAGAGAATCAATAGACATTGTTGGTGCAGTCCTCTAGATGTACTAAATAATTACTCGAAAATCTGGGCATGAGAGTTTCTTTCTTTCTTTCTTTTTTCCCTAGAATATAAACCTTAAGGAAATACAAACAAAACAACAAACAAGGAACCATTACACAGGAGAATCACGCCAGAGTGCCCTTACAACACTATCAAGCATATCTTAAACAAAAATTGACCCAAGAAAAATGAACTAAAACCCCACTTTCACAAGACCTTGAGGTTTCTTGCAAACACCAAATTTTTTTTTTTTTGAGAAGAATACCAGAGTAACGTTATTTGATTTGTTATGATAAAATATAGCTCACTTAATTAATTGTATAATTTTTTTAAATAAATAACATATTTGGTAGACTCTGATAGACAACGTAATGTAATATTTATTTTTATGGTTAAGTTATTTTTTAATTTGGTTGTGTTTTTATTAAAATAAATAATTATCCCTTATGAATCAAGGGAGTCAATATTGTATCAGAGACCGTTTTGATTTAGTTAAGAAAACGAAATATTTCGATATCGATTGATACTGATATACCATTTTAGGATTTACTGCTATATATCACAAATACATAAAATTTACAATCTTGCACAAATTTAATATATTAGTCACATTACATTACTCCAATATAAACATAAATTGTATATTTATAATAATAAAAGGAAAAAAAGAAAAAAAAAAAGAAAAAGAAAAGAAAGAAAGATGCACACATGACTTCTCAAAAGATGTAGTCAAATACTTTAATCCCACACCACTTCAACTCCTACCTAACCATCTGACATAGTTTGATGAAATACATTAACTATCATATTCACTACCCCAAAATATTGGTTCAAAAAAAACACACAAAATTAAATATCTCAAAAAATTTAAATCAATTTTTTTAATAATTTAATAATTACAATGGGGTGGAGGGATTTTTTTCCCCCTTTTTTGGATGAAAGAATAGAGGGATTTAAACCTTAGAACCCTAGAGATTTTCGTTGGGAATATCAAGAGATACCAATTTATTTACAAGAATCTTAGAAATCTTTGTTGGGAATATCAAGAAATACTAATTAATTTACAAAGATGGATTTTGACCATTTAAATCAAACTTTTTTTTTTTTTTTTGAGAGAAATGTAATCTTTGGAATATCACGTAGTTTACTATTTCCAAGAGTTTTAACACATTATTACTGACATTAAAAAAACGAAAACACATTATTTCTGATGTACATTATTTCTAATATTATAAGAGTAGTCTCCACTCAAAAGCTCTTGAAATCACCAACTAGTAGCCTTAAGAAAGCCTACAGCTCTTATAAGCTGAAAAGTTGAAGAGCGAAGATAATTAAGCCCAACAAATCAATAAGAGAGATATATCCACAATAAAAATAAGTGATATATATATATATATATATTTTTTTAAAGTTAATAACAATTTTTCCTTTTGAAATATTACCATGCATATATAGACAATAAAAACGAATGTCATAATTGAACAAAGTTATCACTTAGCTATAACAGTAAAAATAATATGAAATAAATAAACAATTAATGTTCCCCAACTAAAAACGGTTAATCATTAGACAGTATTTGTTATGTTAATATTTCTTGCCTACTAAAACTAAGGAAGAATAGGAGTTAGAATCTCAAATCTCCTTACATATAAATAGTATCGTAAAGCGTGTAGCAACTTTGGTCCATTGGCTCTTCCATTCAATATATATATATATATATATACATATATATAAAAGAAGATACAGAGACTTTTGAAAGAACATAGTGAGTGAATCAGTTAACATATTATTGGAAGACTCTTTTTTTCATGCCACATGACACTATTTTGTTGGCAATACTCATGACACATTAACATATCATGGATTTGTGGGTAAGTTCACATTTGCTGTCACAATTAGTCATTTCTTTATTCTGTTTAATTAAAAAGTCGCCATTAAGAAAATCTAACGATGATAGCAAATGCGAAGTTACAAGACCAAAATAACAAAAAATTAAAGTTACAGGATCAAAAATGACAATTGACCAGACTTAAAAAGGGTAATATTTGTATTTTTGCCTTAAATACAAATTACATGTTGGTTGGCAACTATTTATGCACAAACAAAACTCATGTGCAGGCATAGCCATGCAGGAACGAATATACAAGCCATAATAGGCATGAAGAAATTAAACTAAAAGCCAAGTTATGTTGCTTGATTAAATGTATGAAGATTAGACCGTTTAATCATAAGAACACGTCGTTTTCTTCCTATCCATGTAGTCATCCATTGAGGATCACCTGAGACAACTCGATATCCTGCATTTGTATACAATTTACGTGCTCCAAAATCATCTTCATAGGCCCTCAGAGCAAGATACTCGAAACCCCACAGAACAGAAAGCACATCGCAAGCTTTAAGCAACAAAGTTGCTATCTTCTGCCTCCTTTTTTACCATATGAGTTGGAGAACAACAATAAGAAAATAAAGAGGAGTGAGAGACAAAAAAAGAAAAAGAAAAAGAGAGTAGGTGTTACTTAAAGTAGTTGAGTCATTTCTTATTTGAAAAAAAAAATGATTTAAACATCAGATCTCTTGCTTGACGAGAAGAATTTTTTCCAGTTGATATGGGTCTCATCACTCATCAACCATAATATCTTCGACTACAAGGAATAATCTGATTTAATCTTCAAGATATTCGAAATACAGTTAGATCGTATTTTTACATTATAATGAATCAAATGAAGAGTATATATGATAGACTAAAATCTCAAACTATGCCCTGGAATAATTGAGATTACAATACTTACATTGTAAGAAAGATTATAATTACTTAAAATTTTGAAAAATCGAAAGGAGTAAGTCCTGATACAATAGGTTGGAGTAGATTGCTGGACTTGAGTGGTCAAACTGTTAACGTGTATAATATTGTGGGCTTTAGGCCCAATTAGGTTACTTGTATAGTACATATATTTACTTGTACTGCACACATATGCCTCCTATATAAAGGCACTTATATACATTCTTTCATCAAGAAATACTATACTAATACATTCAGTATTTCTAACATGGTATCAAAGTCACTGCTCTAATACTTTGGTGTGCCGCTCTTAAGCAGTCTTGTCTTCTTGGGTGTCATCTGCAGCCGTTGTTGTGAGCCGCACCACTGCCTCTACCGTGACTTCAGTACATCAAAGACCACTGCCTTGTCGTCGCCACCGCTACTGCTTCTCCGATCAGTCCGCGGATTGCACCATCGGAAAGTAATCTCTCCGATCTATCTTTCCGTGAAATTTCGTCTTCATTGGACCTTCCACGCGCCACTATAATTCCTGGCGTCACTGCCACGCGCCACCACGCTCCTCCATGCGCCTCCACGCTCCTCACAAGCCAGAATTTGGTCCATTTACATCATCAGTTTCGCCACATCAGCCCCAGTGACGTCATCACTGCTTGCGTCAGCTTGCTTACGTTAGCACTCAGCAGCAATTACGTCATCACCACAGACCGTTGACCGCGTTGACTTTGACCAAGCCGTTGACTTTGATTGTTGACTTTTTCTTCAGGTTGACTTTTTCAGTCTAGGTTCTCTTTACCCAGTATTTCGCGTAGATTTCATTTTTGCTGTCTGTTTTTGCATATTGTGTCTCTAAATGGATAAAAAGGATATTTTTCTTCCTCACCCCATCAATACTATATTGGAGGAGAATAAGAATTACTTATCTTGGTCTCAAGCTATGCGTAGTTTTCTTAAGGGTCGCATGCTCTAGCATTATTGTACTGGTGCAATTACTATTCCTGTCAAGGGGGTAAGTGAAGAAGATGCTGCCTTCCTCAGTCGCATGATTGAATGGGATAGTCACAACCACATGATTCTCACATGGATTCGGAACAGTTCCATTCCTTCTATCTCCAATCTATTGGGCAGCTTTGATGATGCAAAATCAACATGGGATATGTTGGCTAAAAGGTACTCCACTACTCACGGATCCATGAAATATTAGTTAGTGGTTGAATTGCATCAACTTCGACAAGAACTAGGGCAATCCATCAATGACTACTATGATCAGCTTCGCTTCATTTGGGACCAAATTGACCTTTTGGATCCAATTTGGGCATGCTCAAAAAATGCTCAGTAATATGCTATAGTTAAAGATGAATTTCGTCTTTATGAATTTCTAATGTCACTTCACAAGGACTTTGAGCCCATCCGAGGTCAGCTTCTTAATTGCAGTCCTCCTTCCTCTCTTGATACTACTGTAAACGAGTTAGTTAGAGAAGAAGCTCATCTTGCAATGCTTCAAGCCCAGAATAAGTTCAATGTTTTGGCTATTACTCCTTCTACTCCTCCCATTGAGCAACCTTAGCAATTAGGTGATTTCTTTGGCTCTAGCAATCATCGCAAGCAGACTAACAAAAAGTTCTGCAATTATTGCAAGCGTCCTGGCCACACCATTGAGACTTGTTACCATTGCAACAAATCTACTGCTGCTGTTGCTAATACTGAGCCTACTTCGCCAATGCCTTCCATTTCAGTTGAGTCCCAGCCTTCTGGATCCACTATCAACCTCTCCCCCACTAAACTACAGGAGATCATAGCTCAGGCTGTTCGTATGGCTGGTAATGCATCTCTTTCCACTGCTCTCTCAGTTCTACCCGGTAATTCTCAAACTTGACTTCTTGATTCTGCCTGTTGCAATCACATGGCACTTCACTCGTTCTTATTCTCCAAACTTGACCCTGCATCACATCCTCTTAATATTCATATAGCTGATGGTTCCACCATGCATGGGAATAGTCTAGGTTTTGTTTCGACCTTTAACCTCTTTGTTCCTAGGGTATTTCATGTACTTAACATATCTTATAATTTGTGCTCTGTGAGACAATTAGCTGAACTAGGATATCGCCTTATTTTTACTATTCTGGGTGTATTATGTAGGATCTGAGGACAGGGCAAGAGCTTAGGACCAGTTCTAGGGTTGGATGTATGTTTCCCGTGGACAATCTTCATCTTCCACCTGTTGCTCCTGTTCTGCTGCTGCTGCAGTTTCTTCCTTACCTTTTCTCGCACTTTGGCATTCTCGTCTTGGTCATGCACCATCTTGTCGGGTACAACAGTTAGCTTCTAAAGGTCTGTTGGGTTCTGTGTTCAAAGACAATTTTGATTGTACTTCATGCCAGTTAGTAAAACAGCCAGCTTTACCTTTCAATAACAGTGAATCTATCTCTAATAGTAGTTTTGAGTTAATTCATTCTGATGTTTGGGGACCTTCTTCTGTTACTAGTATTAGTGGATCTCGTTATTTTGTTGTTTTTATTTATGATTATTCTCATTATAGTTGGATCTTTCCTATGAAATCTTGTTCTGAAATTTTATCAATATACAGTAACTTTGCAAAAATGGTTGAAACACAATTCTCCAAACATATCAAAACTTTTCGATTTGATAATGCTCTTGAATATACTCAATATGCTTTTCAAGCTCTGTTACATTCCTATGGCATTGTCCATCATCTAACCTGTCCAGGTACCTCTCAACAAAATGGTCAAGCCGAAAGAAAACTTCGTCATATTCTTGACACTGTCCGTGCTCTTCATCTTTCTGCCAAAGTTCCTGCCCCATTTTGAGGTGAAGCCATTTTTCATGCTGTTCATGCTATTAATCGTATTCCAAGCGCTGTCATCCATAATCAGACTCCGTATGAGCGCCTTTTTGGGTCACCCCCTGACTATCATTACCTTCGCTCCTTCGGGTCTGCTTGTTTTGTTCTTCTTCAGCCTCATGAGCACAACAAATTTAAGCCTCGATCTAGACTTTGTTGTTTCCTTGGTTATGACGAAACTCAAAAAGGGTATCGGTGCTATGATCCTGTCTCTCATCGTCTTCGTGTTTCCCGTAATGTTGTCTTTTGGGAACACCGCTTGTTTGTTGAACTCTCTCACTTTTGTTCTTCCCTGACTAACTCCTTTGTTTTAGAAATCTTTCCAGATGAGTCTCCTGTTCCTTCTATAGATACTTTTGATCCTCCTTTGGACTTCTCTATCCAATCTCCAGATATTTTTGATGATTCTCCTAGATAGGTTGAAGATGAACAGGTTGATGACGAGCTACTCCACCTTGAGCCTGGGTCCCCTGCTCCTGCTCCGCCTGAAGATCCTCTACAAGACATTCCACCTCACCACTCAACCCGGGTAAAATCCATTCTTGCACATTTACTTGACTATCATTGTTACACTGCCCTTGCTACACTCCATGAGCCTCAAACCTATCATGAGGCCTCTAATGACCCTTTATGGCAGATTGCAATGAAAGAGAAAATTGATGCATTAACCAAAAACCATACTTGGGATCTGGTTACTCTCCCTCCTAGACAGTCTGTGGTTGGTTGTAAGTGGATCTATAAGATCAAGACTCGCTTTGATGGGTCCATTGAGCGCTACAAGGCTCGTCTTGTTGCAAAAGGTTTCACACAGGAGTATGGGATTGATTATGAAGAGACTTTTCTCCAGTTGCCTGTATCTCATTTGTTCGTGCCCTCTTAGCTGTTGCCGCTGCTAGTAAATGAGACATTTTTCAGACGGATGTTAAAAATGCATTCCTTAATGGGGATCTGAATGAAGAAGTCTATATGCAACCTCCTCCTGGTCTTTCTGTTGAAACAAACAAGGTTTGTCGTCTTCGACGTGCACTTTATAGGGTTAAACAAGCTCCACAATCTTGGTTTGCCAAGTTCAGCTCCACCATCTTTCGCTTGGGTTACACTGCCAATCCTTATGATTCTGCCTTGTTTCTTCGTCGCAATGATAAAGGCACCATTTTGCTTCTCCTCTATGTGGATAATATGATCATAACTAGTGATGACCTTAGTGGCATTCAAGAACTCAAGGATTTTCTTAGTCAACAGTTTGAGATGAAAGATTTTGGACATCTCAGCTATTTCTTGGGTCTTGAGATCACTCGTTCCACAGATGGTCTTTATATTATTCAAGTCAAGTATGCATTTGACCTTTTGTCTCGAGCTGGACTCACTGACAGCAAGACTGTTGACACTCCAGTTGAACTTAATGCGCATCTGACACCTTGGGGGGGGGGGGGGAAACCATTGTTTAATCCCTTTCTTTATAAACGATTGGTTGGCGGTCTAGTTTATCTCACAGTTACTCGTCCAGACTTTTCCTATGCTGTTCATCAGGTGAGCCAGTATTTGTCTGCTCCACGATCGACTCACTATGCTGCTGTTCTACGCATTCTACGATACTTGAAAGGCACTCTCTTCCATGACCTTTTCTACTCAAATCAGTCTCCTCTTGTACTCTGTGCATTCTCTGATGCTGATTGGGCAGGAGATCTCACTGATTGTAGGTCCATTACGGGTTATTGCTTTCTTCTTAGTTCTTCTTTGATTTCTTAGAGAAGTAAGAAAAAAAATTTTGTGGACCGCTCTAGTACTGAAGCAGAATATCGTGCCCTTGCTGATACCACATCTGAGCTCTTTTGGCTACGATAGCTTTTTAAGGATTTAGGTGTGTTCACATCATCTGCTACTTATCTTTATTGTGACAACCAGAGTGCTATTCATATTGTTCACAATGATGTCTTCCATGAACGGACTAAACACATCGAGATTGATTGTCATTTTATCCGTTATCATCTTGTCCATGGTGCTCTCAAGCTCTTCTCATTCTTTTCCAAAGATCAACTTGCTGACATCTTCACCAAGTCACATTCTAAGGGATGCCTTCGTGATTTGGTTGACAACCTCAAACTGGTCTCACATCTACCTTGAGTTTGAGGGGGCTGTTAACGTGTATAATATTGTGAGGTTTAGGCCCAGTTAGGTTACTTATATAGCACACATATTTACTTGTACTGCACACATATGCCTCCTATATAAAGGCACTTATGTACATTCTTTCATCAAGAAATACTATACTAATACATTCAGTATTTCTAACACAAACAAATAACTAGAAACCTAACAATCATCCTAGTACTATATATATGTGGTAGTTTTTAAAAGAATGGAATAGGAATACAACTCAATATATTTTTTCTTTCATAAAATGAAAGGAATATTTTTAGGATTGAAATACAGTATGTATTTACCTGAAACTTTTCAGAACCGCTATCCCGGAGACGTAAAGATACTCTTCTACTTCAGCTGCTGGGAGATACTGAAGTACAGATTTGTCTCTCGACACTGTGACATCGACAATGCCAACAACTTGCTTTTGTGAATCAGAAGCATTTGTGGTAGGCTCAGCAACCAAACAAGCATACCTGTTAATTATTACTTTCATCAACAAATTAAAATGTCTTTTTCAGCTATACTTCTTGCAAAATTTTTATATGCACATAATGGACCTAACTATACACAATTCTTTTGTATTATGTATGACACGTACGCTAGGAATTTAATCTTCCACGGTCAATGTTTACCTGTTTGGAGGTGAGTTTCTAAGTTTGTATACAAGACCAGAAAGCACCTCAGCCTGTATTTAGAAGCAATTCAACACACAACTGTTAACATAAGGATATGTTGATAATATACTGCCTGTCGTCTAAAACTTTAGATTAAGTGTCCATCTATACACTGTCAGATTTAGAAATTAAAATTTTAACCGTGATATGAACCCGAAATAGACAGTAATAGTTCATTAATCTTAATTATAATGAATTCTAATACTCTTGATGAACTTTTCAAAATTCAATTAGTTCACCGTATCATGTTTATTCCTTCGCCAAGGATGAATTAAGTACTTTCCCATTCAGAAAAAAGAATTACCAAGTCTGATTGAGACATTAACTCATGAACAAGAATACACATATAAAGTTCAAGTAAATCTTTAACCAGAATACCCAGAAATTTTCAAAATTAATTACATTTTTTTTGCTCAGCCAAAAAAAAGAAAAGAAAAGAAAATATGTAAATCTTGAAAGCCAAGAAAAATTGAAAATAGAGCAGAAAAACAACAAAGAAATTAAGTAAACATGAAGGGTGAGAATTAAACCTGAAAGAAGTCGAAGAATAAGTCATTGAAAAGTGCCAAAGGCACATGAAATGCTTCAGCTTGAACCTGAGCTGCTTTCCTCATCTCATCAGCATTCTCAACCAGCCTTCTTACCTTCCATCCATACTCATTTACCAAATATCCAAATTGTCCCTCAGCGCATTTTCCATCCCCAACCAAACCCACTTCCTCAGCTGATGAGGTTGAACTATGCACCACAAATCTTCTTGCTTTCATCAATATTTTCCCACTTTGATGACCTGCATTAATTCTCCAACTTTCTCCATAACCCATCAAATAATTACTCGTCCTACTTTGTTTAAGACCACGTGCGTTTCCATTTGAAGGTTCTATACATACTATTTTTGGAATAATGAGGTGGTTTGCTACCAAATGAGCCATGTTCATATATAGTATGAGAAATTAATTTTTTGTAGGATATACTTACATTACATTTCCTATTTTCTGTTCCAAGTGTATGATTGCTTGCTTCCTTGGCCTAAAAGCTTCGCTTAGGCCATTGAGATTCACTCAGTTTATTCATTGCGTGCTTATATGTCCAGAGAAGCTATTGAGACTATAAAAGGAAAGCTGAGTAAGGTTTGGTATGCTTACGAGAGAGAACGGAAGCTAATCTCTATGGGTTGATCATTGATGCTTTTCGACCAATGCCTATGTCAACCGTAGAACAGTAGAAGATGAACAATGAGATTAATAGAAAACTCCATTGCTGTAATTACTCTTTCTTCTCACTTTTTCTTTTTTCTTTTTTAATAAACAAGGGAGAACGACGATCACAGGTGGCAAGGAAAGATAAGGTATGCATATGAGTGGTCATAAATTCTTGTGTGCTTGAGACCATGAGAACTAAGATGCCATATTAGAGGGTCCATACCACATGTAATGTACATTTGAAAATTTACCTTTCATAAACAGAGAAATTCTAAAGATACAATATTTTTTGCAACCTTTTATACAACTTTAGAATAGATATTTTGCTAAAATGCTAAATTTATCATCAAAATATAGCAAAAATGGACTGTATCAGTGGAGTAAAAACCCTTTTTTTTCTGCTAAGTTACCGTGCATAGCCAAAGATGGACATTCACAGTAGCTAAAATGGTAATATATATATATATATATTAAAAGATATATTATTTTATTGTGTTGTTTATATTATTTTATTATGTTGAATGCTAAAATAAAATCACTGATATTGGATGTTTTGTAAAATGATATAGTAAAATAATTAAATTAGCTTTTTATGGTGCCAAATTGTTAAATTTTTGGTACCACTAATGCTAATGCTCTAAGATGGTAGATGTGATTGAAGAATTAGTTTTACATGAGACCATCACGACACTACATATTTTTTTTATTTACTAATCACAATAAATCATGTTAACAATTAGGAAATATGTTATGTCCCTTGACTTATTATTGCAATCGCAGGCTGGGTTTTCAACAAAAATAAGAATAATGTTACATTCACAACATTTTTAGAATAATCTCACTACAAATCTTATGCTGTAAACTAATACTGATACTAAGTTAGGAAATATGTTATGTCCCTTGACTTATTATTACAATTGCAGGCTGGGTTTTCAACAAAAATAAGAACAATGTTACATTCATAACATTTTTAGAATAATCTCACAACAAATCTTTTGTGGTAAACTAAGTTAGGCTCAATACTAGCATCACTTTTATGCTTACCAATAATAGCTTGTTATATAATAATTGTTATAAAAATATTGTGCATGTAGCATTACTCTAAAAATAATTCTGGCCCCTAAACATAATCTTTAACCTCTTAAACAAAAGGCCAGGGGGGGGGGGGGTGTGGGGGGTTAAATAACAACAAGTATTAACCCAAACAAATTGAAAACAAGACTAGACTAGACAACAAGTGAATAATTTCTTTTAAAAAAAGTCTATTTAAAAAAATCCCTAATCATTCAAATTTGTAACTTGTTCAACCCATTATATAAAAATAATCTCTAATTTCATTTTTTTTTATTAAAAAAAAGAGTATCAAGAAAAATTTTGTGGTTGTGAATTCTCCTTAGCAATGTTGGTAGCTATGCTTTCGTTGACTTTGCAATCACAACAATTTTTCTCTCTTTAGTAACTCAATTCGCAGTTGTTGCAAGTATCATTTGTCTCTCTCTCTCTCTCTCTCTCTCTCTCTCTCTCTCTCTCTTTTCTATTATCATTTCAGAATCTCTCACTTATTATTCTCATCTCAGTATTCTCAGTTTTTACTTTATCTCTTATTATTTTTTTTTTCCTTTTTCTCTTTGTTAGTAGAAGAAAATTGTAATACTTCATGTATTTGTTTTTTTTTTGGTGATGTTAATATATTCAAGTTATATATTTTTAAATTTTGTATCATTTAAGTTTTTTAGTGACTATTTTAGAATAAAATTTAATGTAGTACTTAACAAATGGGTAGTGTTGTATAGAGTGTCTAGAGAGTTTTTCTAGGGACACCTTTTTGTACACACTTGCCCCAACTTACTTAGGTGTCCGCTGGCAATTGGATTATATCACTTATACATGAGTTCACCACTTAGAGCATTTCAATCAATAATTGGCACTAAAGCAAGTTGTGGTAAAATATGCACTACAGGGTGTGTCCCTAGACTTTTTGAGTATCGAAATATAGAAGCTAGTTAACCTAGTAGTATAATGCCAATACAATGGTATAGTACACTACAATGACAGTGCAATAGGTTCAAAAATGGGCTTGAGCCTGATACACAAGTGAGGGATTCCGAGAAGAGAGGCACATTTTTCTTTCTAAATTTGGAGCAAGAGGAAGCCAACAATGGAGCTTTAAGATTTTTTTTAAAGGCTATTACATAGGCTAAGGAATAGTTTAATAGATCTAGCAAATATGTTGGTCGAATGGGTTCGGGTTTGAACCAAATGTGTATGGGTCAAATTGGGTTAGGTCAAAAAATTATAGGAGTAAAAAGGTTGTAAAACCTATAATCCTTAGCAAATTTTTGAAAATTCAGGTCAACACATAGTGTTGGGTTGGAAAAATGTGAATAGGTAGTGGCTTGCAGTTGTAGGTGTGTTTTAATATAAGTAAGAAATTGTAGGGACCGGGTTTGAGCACTTCTATTGTTGGATGAGTGGACTTAAACTCAAATAGTCCAATACAATGAATTTGTAGAGAGTGAGTCGAAGAACTAGACATTAGCGCATGGACAACAGTCAATATGGCATTCATGGCAATCAAACGGAGAGGAACTGAAGATAAGATTAAGAAAGTTTGTCTTCGGCACAATCCGAGGAGCTTGTCTCTAATTAATGAATAAAAGTCGTTACAGGAATTCCCCCCTCCCTCTGCGGGGGGTTTCTCTTATTATATAGTCTTCTTTCATTGATCTCTGCCTTTCACTTGTTGATCATCCAAGCCTTTACCTGAGTGTCTGTCCCATCAACTGCCTTTCCAGACTTTCTATGAGTTGCAACAATCAAGGCAGTACTGTTCAGAGGTCATTTCCTCATTAATATGTCCAGAATGTCGGCTGCGAGCATTTAATGTAGAGATGACAGTTTCTTCTTGAATTGCTCTCCCGCCGTAATCCCATTGCTGATCCACGGTACTTGTCCTTTTTGTTGGGATGCTCTGGGAGGTTGTCTTTGATGATGTGTTGTTTTTCCTTTCTATAATCTCGGCTGTCTGAGGACAGGATCGTCCTCGGCGATGTTCCTTGGTAATTTGGGCCTTCCTTGTTCATCCTGGGACGCTGCCTCTTCCTTGGCGCAGGCCTTGGGCTTAGTAGGAAGTGGGCCGGGGCTACCAAATTCTTAGGCCCCACAGAAATAATAAAATTATTTAATAAATATTTGAATATAAAAGAAAAATTATTTAAAATTTTGGCTAAAGGCCCCAAATACATTGAACAGGCTTAGACATTGGTATTAATTAAAGGTTGTGATTCTTGTGAATATGGGGCTTCTTTCCTATCCTTATATTAAAAAGAAAAAAAATATCAGAAGATTGTAAATCATTTAATCTTTGTAAAAAAATTTAGGTTGGATGTAAGGTGAGGATAAAAGAAAAAAGAAAAAAAAGTGAAAAAAGAAGCTGGAGAGAATGAGAATGATATAAAATCATGGACAAAGTTAATTACAAAATCGGTTGGAACTTTAGGTTACAATCTTACTCAATATCTTTTTATTAGATGATAAATTTTGACAAATTCACCATTAGATTATATCTTCTTCTTATATCTTTTATGCTTGCAAAATTTTTAGAATATTAAAGATTATCAGCTATGTCATCAATAAATTATTTAAATTACAAGTTTTTATAATTTAAAATTATACATAAAATATAAGCTCATAGATCATATAATAAATAATATCTGATTGATACAAAATTTGACATATGTATTAAGAGTCTGTTTGGGATCCGCTTGTTTTACTGAAACCGAAAACTTTTTATTAAAAGTACGGCAAATAAAAGTAAATGTTAATTAAAATAGTATAATGAAACTCGTAACTCAAAAGTGCATAAAGATCTATAAATAATAGTAAAAATAAATTAAATAATAAAATAAATTCATAAAAAATATACATTAATATTTCTTTTATTAAGTGAGACGGTAGTCTAAACTTATAACATGCTGTGGTCTTAACTTACGGCGCACTTTCTTGTAAAATAGGTGGGACCTGAATAGAATATTTTAAAACATCGGTTTCCAAGAGCATCCCCTTTCCCACACGCTATAATACTAGGCATATTCTCATTACTCTCAACTGATTAGCACCAACCACATGGAACTAAAACCTCCTCATGTTTCTAACATGGTAACCAACATCACAGGATCATACAAATAACTCTGTTCTGTCACTGGCATCATCATCAATACTTGTACAAAATGGCTTCAAAAACCTTTCCATTTGCAGTTCTAGCACGTGGGTGTTTTTTGTCACACCCACCCACCTTAACTTCTAATAATAAGTCCTTTACTCCACAACCCATCAAGCATTT
This sequence comes from Quercus gilva, assembly GCA_023621385.1. Taxonomy (NCBI): domain Eukaryota; kingdom Viridiplantae; phylum Streptophyta; class Magnoliopsida; order Fagales; family Fagaceae; genus Quercus; species Quercus gilva. Next base: position 66,993,702 of record CM042481.1, read on the forward strand.
ACGCTATCTCTGTGTCAATCACAGGTTGTTTGCAAAAGAGAATGGACATTTGTTGGTTTTCCACTTCTTCAAATCGTCAACTTGGAGGTAACTTTCATCTGCTTACTTGGTTCTTAATCATTCTAATCTTTGGTTGCTCAGAAAACAGAAAGAATGAAAAACAAAAGGCAGTGGTGAAAGTTTAAATATGACTGATTTTCTCTGTTGCTTCATTCTTGTGCTCAATTAGTTGATATACATTCAGTAGCCAGCAAAAGTGTCAGAATTTGATGCTGGGTTTTGATGTTTTGGGTGGATATTCAATGCCTTGAGCAATTTATACATTCTTGATTGATGAATGATCGCTGAATTTATTTGTTGGTATATCGACCAATATAATCTAGACCTAATGACAACTATGATGGTTTCCAGGTTCATTATCGCTTTACTAATCAAAGTACTATTATGTAGTAATTGCTCGCGCTTAAGTTACACTGCTTCTTCATATGTTTTCAGGAGCTTAATATTTACCTCAATCAGTGGACAAAATTTAGCTACAAAATTGGTTCTAGTCTTAGGCTATAACCTTACTCAATAAAATAAACATTACTATGTATTTTGAAAATCTAACCGTTGAATTGCATGTTCTTTATGCTCTCAATACATATGTCAAATTTTTTGTCAATCGGATATTATTTACTATATGATTTATAAACTTATATTTTATACATAATTTTAAATTACAAAAATTTGTAATTTAAAAAATTTATTGATGACATAGTTATTAATTTTTAATTTTCTAGAAATTTTGTAAGCATGGAGGATATAAGAAGAAGACGTAATCTAATAGTAGATTTGTCAAAATTCACCTCTAATAAAAAGAAATTAATGTTGTAGCCTTAGAGTATAACTAATTTTGTAGTTAAACTTTGTTCAAAAGTAATATATTTCTTATGTAATTTGGACAAGTTAGCTTTTACAGATGCCTTTCTCAAACATCCAATAATTCGTGCTGTGTGCGTAGAACTTCGATGGTTTTCATGTGAGAGTGATACTAGGGAAAGTACACATTTTATTATAGAAGTCTTACAAACTTATGCGTCTCCACTCATTTATCACAAAAAAGTAACTAGTATGTGTATTTATTATGCTATTGAAGTGGCGCTAATTAAATTCTTGTCACATCAGTTGGTAAGCATTTTGTAGTAAAACTGACAATAGTTTTTTCCTTAATGTAATGCCTGAAGCATGTATGTTTCAAATTTTTTTGGTGTAATGCCTTGCGGCTTCCAATTGTTTGTCTGTTCTTCTTTTTTTTTTTTTTTTTTTTGTCATTTTGAGCATAGAATGTAATATATCTTGTTTTTGCAAATAGGATTAGAAGCTTTCAACAGGAGAATGCAGAGAGTTATGAAGATGCTAGATCTCAAGATATTCTGGATGAAGAAGATAGATTAACTGATGAGGTGATTGGAAATGAGAATAATGGACGTGGTTCATTCCTGGCTAAAGTGGCAATTGTGCTGGGCATAGCTGCAACAGTCACGATAATATCTATTTGCCTCAAGTGGCCTGTTCTTGGACCATCGCTTGGAATTCAATTTCTGGCTGAAGGTTCATCCTCTTCAGTAATGGCTGCTCCCCCTGTTGGTTTCACTTTCAAAGCTTTTGGTTACAATGTTGTACTTCCAGAATATGCACCAGGGTATGCGCATTAGTCTGGCTCCCCACTCAATAAAAAAGCTCTAGTTTTCTTTTGAGCTGGCTTTCCAGAACTGTCTCTAAATTTTTATGTAATTCACTGAAACAGATTGCCCCTTTATATCTATCTCCAGTTAGATTTATCAGCAACAAAATAATCTGCCATTAAAATTCATCCTGATGCAAACTGTGATTTTTTATTAATTCAATTTTTCTTTTTTCTTTTTTTTTTGCGGGTAGGGGAGGTGAAATTATAGTTTAATATTAAAATTCAATCCATGCGAGATCATTTTCTGTTAGAGCTAAATTTTATATTTTAAATTGAAAACCATCATCATGTATGCTTTGCCTTACCATTGTTACTTCATTAATAGAAAAGTTTTGAGGAATTTACAATTATACTGCAATGCAGATGGATCTACTTTTGGTTACTTATGGCTGCTGGGTGTGGACTTTTCATTAGTGAAGAGGCTCTAAATATTTGGGTCTGTCCTCTTTATTGGTACTTCTGATTCACAATCTCAAGTTTTTACCTCTTTGGATTTAGTACTGTCTCTGGTCTGTACCAACAGTGTCTTATAATTCAGTGTTGTTTGAACTTATGAGTGACCTTTGGATTTAAATTTTAGGTTGGCATAACTTTAGCACGGATGCTGACTTTGGATGGGACATGGCACTCTTTTGCTGAATCTTTCTCGAGAAATGCTCCGTACATAATATCCACCATTCTGTGGGTATACTGGTTAGTTATAGCTCTATATTAACCTTAAATTCTTTGCAGCCATTGTTACATAGTCGACTTTTTTTTTTTTTTTTTCCAAAGAATTGACTTCGGAAGTGAAGCCTACCAGTATTGTCTTCAAGAATGCTGCTTTGTACTTTACTGTAGCAGTTAGTGGTTTTTTTGCTGTCTGTCTACTGCTCTATTTTGTTATTCTGAAATGTGACAGTCATCTTTCAGGGGAGTTTGCATCAGTGATCTGATACCATTTTATCTGGGGAAGCTTTTCAGGCAATCAGGGGCATCTGATAATGTTTGTTCGAGGGTAAGTTCAGCCTTACTTGCATCTGAATTTTTTCATTCCTCAGTGTGATAGATAAATACATCCACAAAATCCCATACATTTATTATTATATCTATGTGCATATGAAAACTTCTTATCTGCAACTATTAAAAAAAAAAAACTGATTTACTGTTCTCATTCTGTGGAAATATCACAATCCTGATAATGACTGTAGTTAGGGATTGGCAAAGAGAAGGCCTTAAACATTACTCACACGGTGCAAAAATATCGCAATCTCTCTGGTTTTGGTGAGCTCTAAGAGCTTTGTTATATTTATGTGAGATTTTATTAAAATTTTCAATATGCATGTGCAGTGTCGGGTATCTCTCATTAGGACATGTTACCTGATTTTATATCTTACAATAATTGGCATTTCTTTTATAAAATTTATATGGATAACAGATTTTCATTGCATTGTAATTGGATGATTCAGCATTCCTGTTAGGCTTTGAGCCTTTGATGGTACCCTTGTACATCAATACAGGGTCCACAGCAATATAGTCCTTACTCACTTAGCTGTCATTTTGTTTTTTTCATGATTTACTCTTTAAACATGATTAGCTACTGTAAAACACAGTGGACATATTCAATCTAGCACTTCATATTGTCAAGTGAATGCAGTGTGTATGGATAATGAAGCTTCGAGTCATATTACTAACTTGTATGTTCTTATTCATTTTGATCTGCAGTAGAAAGATTTTCCCTAGGAGTGAGAAATCCAACAGCTTTCCTAGCAGGGGCCATGGTTAGTATTACTGTGAACTTCTGGCCTGTTACAATCTTTTGAACTTTATGCTTGTTTTGATAGTTTGATAATTTTTTCTGTGCTCAAACATTGGTTTTTTAAAGTTCATCTCTTACCACTTTACCACCTTGTATGAGTTGTCTAATCTGGATGGCATGGTAGGCTTGTTTATGTTTAATGGGTTTTGCTCTTAAAAGCTATTTCTTGATGTTTGAGAAAACATTGACTGATATAAAAATACTTAAGTCTGTTATGTTTTGGTCTTCACTTGCATCACATATGTGTTCTTGATAGGCTGGGCATGTCTTCAATTCCTTAAGATGTTGGGTGTGATCAGTCATTTAATAATACTCAGGAATGGAACTTATGCAAATGGGACCAAGCAAGTTTTGAAAAGAAGAGGGAAAGGGACTAGGATGCTAGTTGTGAAACTTGCCTTAGGAGGAACATATGGGTTAAGCTAAAGCAACAATTTTGGAAGGTAGACTGTTTAATCTGTTTAATCTAAGGATATTAGGAAATAAAGTTTTATGGGAGACTTAATAACCATATGAGAAAAATAGTATGGGGATATGGTGCTGTGGATTTGTCAAACAAATATCCAGGAAATTAGATCCTACAATTTTCTTTTGTTATTATGTAGTTATATCAAATAGATGTTTTGAAAAAAAAATTAATCTCCCTTTGTCCATATGGGATATGCAAGCCTGTGTAAATAACTATAAAGTTGTCAGTTAGTCAATAAAATAAATGGTAACATAAATAAATAAGATTATCTTTGAAAGAAGACAATAAGTAAAAAATGGAAAAATGTAAATTAAGTTGAAAAATATGGAATTGAAGTATTTAATGATGCTGATTTGATTAGTATTTGAATTTGTGATGACCACCAGAAGTGAATTATTTGATGTAATGTTCCATTATATTTTTTACATTCAGGAAAAATTGTACCAAAGTGAGTTGTTTGATGTAATATTTTTATCTTTTACAGTCTGGCCAAAATTGTACTAATTAAAATCTGGAAGATACAAAGTAAATTTGGAAATATTATATTTTTTATAACTATAAAAAGCTGAAGAATGTACTTTGATCATCGTCAAGTATAATTCATCTTAGATATAACTGACAAGTTTGTTGTTTTCAATGGCATAAACACACGTATGAATTGAATGCAACCGGTATCTGACTGTTAAATTCTATTATCATCTTGGAGATGACGTGCTTAATCTGAGTGCAGGGTATTTCTCCAGAGTGCTTCTTTGCTGGAGTCTGTTGTGGTGGCTTGATCACTCTTCCCCTTCAGGTGAGTTCAATTCTGTTGGTGAACTTGTGGCTATATATACAGGGATAAAAGGGCCTAGACTTAAAAACGTAACTGTATAAGTAAAAATTTTGGGCTTTTAAAGGGAGGTAAAATAATACCAAAAATATACCAAAAATACTATCAAATTGGAGCTGAATATGGGTCAAATTTCAGGCCCTGGCTAAAAAATTTCAAGAAATAAAGTAAGCTCATTGGGGACTACAATTCTTAAAATGACATGGGAAGTAAAACTCAGTACACCAAGGTCATGTGCTGATTAATTTTAAATAGATTTTGCCTGACCAAAATTTTGCATGTTAAGGACATGTTAGATTAATCTGAGAATTAAAAAAGTCCTGCAACCATTGTCAATGGACAATGGGCTCACAAATCATTTACACTATGTTTGGAAAAAAAGGGAGTAAAATGGAATGGAATATGATGTGTTTTCTCCGTTGTGTTTGGGAGTTCATAAAACATAGAATGGAAATGAAATTTTTTTTTTTTTACTTTAACCTTCATGTTTTACTTTTTTTTCTCTTCAAAATAGAAAGAAAATCAATATTTCACCTCAATTTCAGTAAAGGAATATGGGTGTTCCTCCTACTTTTGGGAATTAGAATTCCTTTCTGGCCATTCTATTCCTTCCTACTTAACTTCCAAACAAAGAATCGGTTGAATATTATTAAAAAATTTCTTTCAATCTATTCCATTCTACTCCATTCCTTCCCCACTCCAAAATAGGCTGATAAAGATAATAGTAACACTCAAATTTTAAGCAAGAAGGTTTTTTATTATATAGAAATAATCACTGCCTATAGAAGAGAAGTAGTTGCAGAAGAGATTGATTTATAGATAAAGATAGAAGTGTGGCTGGATCTCTATGATTGGACTTTTAAAATTCGAAGTTAAATCAAAAAACTCCCGTAGCTTCCTCTATATAAACAGGTGCGTCCCAGCAGAAAGAGCTGAAACTCTGCTGAAATTTTTTCAGAGAAGAAGAGTTTCTGTTGGTCTTTCCAGAAGTCTCATTGGTTGAAGAAGACTAAAAGATTTATGGAGGCAGCTTTTGAGAAAAGAAAAAACTTTTCTGTTCTGTTCTCAATGTCCTTTTCATTGCATTCATTAAATTTGCTCTTAGAAAGTATCAAAATCAATACATCAGAAACTGTCATTAATGTGTGTTATGTCTTATGTTTTCAATCTATTCTTGTATTTCTATTGCCTTTCTTTTAGAATTAGAGGTTTCCATTTAGTGTAATTTGCATTCTAGAGTTTTCTTGAATGAAAGTTGGATCCTAGAGCAAAATATACACAATATGACACCTATTGGTAAAATTTGTATCATTAATGCATATGATGTTTCATGAATGTTTAATAAGGGAGATATAGTTGCATCTTAGGTGCCATCATTGCCTCAACTTCTGATGCTTGCTGAAATGACTAAAACTTAAAAAAAAAAAGAGTCTATTTTTATAGGTTTCATGTCTATCATTCTGTGTGAAGGTTTTCCTGCTGGGTGCATGCTTATTTTAACTCAAGCACAGTCACTCTAACTGTTAAATCAGACATATGCTCAAGTTTCAAATTTTCAGGATTTAATCTTCCCTTCTTTTTGTAACTATTAATGACAGTTAAAATTAACATGAAAGTAACTCAATAGAAAGCTTTTAGTTCAGTAGCTAATGCATTTTTCACTCTTGGCTTTCTGAGCCCAGTTAGGGATTGGATTCTTATTGAGGGAGCATCCTGTGGCTGCCCTTGCTACAGTTGCAACAGCAGTGGTAAGCAGATTTCTGTTCGCATTGAAAAGTTCTTATTATACAAATAAATGGATGTAACCTCTATAATTATATAGGGAATTTGGACTGTTTTCCCATATGCTGTGGCTGCTTCAACGGCATTATTCCTTTTCCTGCGACGCTGCTACCCCTCCTAGTTCTCATAGTTGTTTCTCGATCAAGTAGCACTCAGAAAAAGAGGATAGAAGCTATCAATTTGTACATACTGAGATATGACTTCTAATTCACATTTTGTAGGTAAATGCAACCTTTTGTTGAACAATTATACTGTTACCCAATTTTCTGGGGTTATTTCATATAGAGAAAATGGCCTAATATTAGTGTGACAAAATGATGTACAAAGTTAGCATACAGGTAGTCAAAAGCCTTGTGGCTCAAGAACACGATCTAGTTCTTTGAGTGGGGAGAACCTGGGTTCGAGTCCCCTAACTCCACTTGTTGTAAGCAAAAAGTTAGCATACAACTAATTGATGCGTGTCATTGTCAGCATTCTCTCTTTTAGATTTTCTTAATATAATACACTTCCTTGGAGAACAGATCAATGTAATAATTGAAGAACGGTAAGGGACTTACCATTTTTATCTTCTTGGGGGCAACAAACATGATCAACTTACGGTACTGTACTTTATTTTGAGGTCATGGAATTTTTAGTTGTTTGGTACACTGCACACTATGGGTAGCTGGCACATAGACAGGTAGTTATACATATACATGCAACCTTATGGCCTCACAAGCAGGTAAGGGCTTGCGATTTTGCAGAGAACAGAGTGAATTTATAACACAATGCTTTACACTGAGACTGGCTGACACTAGTGGATGATGATTGTTGAGCTTGTGAGTGTAGGAGTGCATTATTGTCTTTTTATATTTTGCTGAGTCATGTATTCTTGTCATCATGTGTATGTTTCTTAATATGTTAATATCTCAGGCCAACGGTTGTTGTGTCCTGCCAAATCAGATAACCACTATGCCGAACCTAGGATAACTCGCAGGAAAAAAAAAAAAAGTTTTCGTTGCCGCTATTATCAGGGAAATACAGTCTCTTCTTAACATTGTCAAAAAAAGTAACTAATAGTAAACCTTATTACATCTCTATTAATATTGGCATTCAAGGCAATTCTGCTTGATTTGACTTTGAGAAGACTTCATTCTATTTACATACTCAAAAAGGAAATGAAAAGAAAAAAAATAAATAAAAGTCTTAGTTTGAGGATAAATATTTCGCAAGTTGTATTGACTGGTAATCAGCTGCCATGCTCGAAAGATGCTAGATAGGAGAGCTGCATGCGATAGGCTTCTTTCAACTCAGCCAATACCTCTGCAATAGTTGGCCTTTGTGATGCATCTCTCTCTACTGACTTCACAGCAACGAAGGCTGCCTTTCTCATGCTCTCTACTTCAAATGTTCCTGTTAAGCTCTCGTCCACTATCTCAAATGCACCTGCTTGTAAATAGGGCTTGGCCTGCAGTTGACAAATCCAAAAACACCACAATGTCAATGTTGCAATCATCAATATCATACTCTGAATGGAGCATTCACTACTTAACTTTCAGATTTAAGATTATGCAGATACAAAGACTGACACTGTAGAAGATCAATATCTATGCTAAGGACCTAGACATGATTTACAAGGAGTTGTTCCCGTTTTCTAATCTTTGATGAGGAAGCACAAATCATTGTTTCGTTATGGTACAAACAAGCAATGTTTAATGAAAATTTTAGATATTCAACTGCTTGTTTTCATGTCCTTTTAAGCCTATAGTCCAAGAATTACTACAAATGTAAGCAAACAAGGCTACTTCAGAAATTGTAACCATTTGTTCTTGCAGGGGCAGAAAATTGACAAATATTACTGAGCATAGAGTACAAGATGAGCTTCAGTTTACCCATAAGACCAAATTGAATGAGTCTGGAGTTCCTGAGTGGCTCAATGGTTCTCTACCACAAATGAGCTCCAAAAGAACGACCCCAAAGCTGTAGACGTCACTTTTCTCAGTCAACTGTTGGGTAGAATAATATCTGCACATGACATTCGTTTTAAGCATCAAAATCATCAAGAACCAATAAATATCCTTTCTGCCTTTGTTTTTTTTTTTTTTTTTTTGAAAACTTACTCAGGATCTAGATAGCCAGCAGTGCCCTTGACAACAGTTGTCACATGAGTTGCATCTGCCTGGGCTATTTGTTTAGAGAGGCCAAAGTCACAGACCTTCGCATTCATTTCCATGTCCAAAAGGATATTACTGCACTTCACATCTCGGTGTATGATTCGTGGTTCACTTCCATTGTGTAAATAGTCCAATCCTTTAAAAGAAACAAGGCTCAGAAATGGAACCATTTATCCCCTTCAATAGTAATGATGGAATATTAAGAATGAAAAAGGACTTCTACAAATTTCTATTAATTAACAAGAATAAAGTTAATTTGCTATGATATTCTAATCATCTTGTTTTCCATGGTAATGCTTATGGTCTACTTATTATCAAACAGTTGGTTACTATGTAAATGATGAAGGATATTGCATAAGTTATCCAAAGAAGCACAAAGTTGTCCTAAAAACCATAATATAGTTGCCCACATATTTCATAATGCAGAACTACACGACTGCTATAAAGTACAATTTGACTATATGGTCTAAGCATTTTTGTGTTCAACATATCTCTATCAGTTAAAGCTATATAATTTCATATGTAGATCCAGAAATTATTATATTCTAATTTATCATATAAATATAGAAATTCAGACTTTCATGTTTCTTCCATCTGCAAAGATGATTGCTTTCCTATGTTGTCTTTTCAGTTTGATAATAGAAAAAGCAACGTACCTTTTGCAGCATCAACAGCAATTTTCAGTCTGCGAACCCAACTTAATGATGCTTTTTTACTGTTTATACCTGGAAGTAACATCGACAATGAAAACTGGAAATTCTCATAAAAGCGAGAAGGTGTCCCAAATATGTATCATGCATGACATACCATAAAGGTGATCAGCCAATGATCCCCCAGGTAGATACTCATAGACTAGTATTTGCTGCTTTGATTCATGACAGAATCCTTCCAAACATACAAGATTTTGATGACGAATTTGTGACAATAGATAGACCTAAAAACAATCCATAATATTGAAAAAGATTAGGTAACATTGCAAGAGAATCATTACTCTCAAGATAGATAAAACAGGAAGCGTAATCCACTTTTCTCATGCATCCAGAGTATTCAAAGAAGAGTTCAGATAGTGGACCTCATTGATGAAAGAATCAGCCCCAAGTTGGCTTTTATCAAACCTCACTTTCACGGCTACTAAGTTTCCATCTCGAAGCTTTCCAAGGTAAACAGATCCAAAACTACCACGGCCTATAACCTCCTTGAAGTTGTTCGTAGCTGCTTTGATTTCTTTGTAGGAAAAGACTTTTGCTGCATTCCAGTTTCGCATCTCAGTTGCTATATTCCAGTTTTGCATCTCTGCTGCTGCCCCTAAGAGTAACATATAGCTCATATAAGAGTCAAGTAAAAACTTCAATGTGCAACAAGAACGTAAACTTTCACATACTTGATGTATATGTAACTTCACTTCTATTTTTCTTTATGTACAGGAATATTGCAAGAGATAAGATAAGAGCAAGTACTGCTCCACCAGCTGCACCAACTATAATTGCTGTACGATTATGTCCACTCTGCTTTTTTTTGGTGAAAATAGTAACTTGTGGTGTCTCAATTGAAGGGTTGGATGAAACATTATTGCATGTCATTGTGGAGGACCCAAGGCATAAATTTCCTGATGTTCTGTACAAAATTGATTTATCAGAATGCTAAAGTAATAGTTTAAATGACAACAATACTTTTTCCATACCTAATTTCCAAACTTTCTTTGATCAAAGACTGCGGGAGGGTACCCTCCAGCTTGTTATTCTCCAGATTCCTGCAGAATGCAGGATAGGATATCTCATCTAGTGAAGCACATGATTTTATCAAAATAGATAGAGAGTACTTTGCAAGAAGTAGGATCCTCTCCATTCCATCGGAAATGGACTCACGACCAAAATTTTATTTTCTGGACCTAACCATGTATAGTGTGTCACTTTTTAAAAAATTTTGAATGACATGGCACTGAATACACTTTTAGATAAGTATTATTTAATCCAAATCATGAAATGAATTCTTTTGAAATGGAGAGGAATCACTAATGGAATCTATTTGATCTTAAAATTCGCTTACAATAAGTGAAGGCTCACTAAATTTCCCAAGCTGTCCGGAACAATTCCCTGTAAGCTATTATTTTGCAAGTCCCTGTAGAAAAAAGAAGAAAAGCAAAGGAGAAGAGAGAGAATGCACTATCAGTATCTCATTTTGAGTCCATATATTGGTCTAGAAACAGACAACTTACAGAATTTTAAGGCTAACCAAGTTCTCCAAATCTGAACCAAAGGATGTTAGCTTATTGAAACTCAGGTTCCTGAAAATTCCAATTACTTGATTATTTTCATTTTTCCTAAATAAATCAATAATGGATTAAGACTTAAGAGTAGTCCAAGGAGGTATTACAATTTCTCAAGGTCTTGCAAGCTACCAAAATTCTGTATCACACCGGTAAGCGATGAGTTATGCAAATCCCTGGGGCATAACAACAAATATATCATAAGAAACTATCTGACCAAACCAAATGTTAATTTAAGGCATTTCTCTGAGGTTAAAGGAGTTTACAGAGTTTTGAGATCCAACAAGTCACCAAAAGTAGGACTAATTGTCCTAAGGTTGATGTCTGAAAGTTCCCTGAAATAAGGCACATAAATGAGACCATGGATGAGAAATAATCCCCATAATTAACACATTCATGTGCAATATGTCCTTACAATGATGTAACAAGGCTTCCTTCACAACCAATATGATCCCATTGAGTAGGAGAGCACGGATCGTCTTGCCACCCCAGATCTAAACCAGTGAACTGCTGAATAACCTGAAGTGCTGAAACTGCAAGAAAGTTTTGACAGACCAGATATGAGTAAGAAAGATGTAGAGATCTAGCTACTGGAATATTGACCTTATCAAGTAATGCACAACGAAAAGCTCAATGGAACCTGTGGTTGATGAAACTTCCAAAGGAATATCAACTATCTGATACACCTCAATTGCATTGATTTGAGGGTAGTAAGTGATACTCTTTAGTGTGATGTTCAAGCTCTTGATCTCTTTCCTCGTAAAGTATAGAGCACTAACCTCTGACATTTTTACAGTATAGTTTGATTGTACAACATCTCCATTGATTAATAAATCGAACGAAGGTGAAACAGGAACAATTCCAGCAAAATAGAGGACAATGTAGTAATCTGCTAGTGTATCAAGAGGAAGGTTGTATGTCAGCACTTCCTTTCTTGCCAGAACTCTCGCAGTTTCAAGAACAGCAGCAGGTGGACTCTCCCTTAGAGTAGACAGATTGAAGTTACGTTGGATCTTAAACCCCGTTGAGACATGAAAGGGTGTAAAATTTTGATCAGCGTCCCATATACGATCATATGGATCCAAAGGATACCTACATTTTAACACAAAGTTACAAACCAATCACAGAAGGTTTTAGATAAAAAATAGTGATTGTCCTAAAAGTGTAAGTGATTAAGAAATGGTGAATTCAATCATTTCTTAAACCCTGTTGACACATAAAATTTAATCATTATTCTAACAAATTACTTAAATCATTCAAGCTATATATAATGTGAAAAGGAGGTTGGGGTTGAATGTTTATACCTCAATGAGCCATTGGCATAACCACAATTGATTCGATAACTCTTCCTAAGTGACTTATTGGGGAAATCTCCCATGCCACTTGCATAGGCTCCTTGAGGAAGTGGCCTTACTTCAATTGAAGAAATGAGAGGAGATCCACCGTCCGGTATAGCAAGCAAGCAGAATGACAGTGCTTCCTTATTATCTGACCATAAAAACTCTTCTGTCCGAGGATCATTAGTAGTGAGATTTATAGTGCTAGTAATAGCTCTCCCAAGGGAAACAGAGAATGCAGGGGGTTTCCCATGTCCATCATAGTTTTGGTACAGAAATTTGGCTCTTACAAGAACCAAGGATGACACATTATTTACCGGTAATCTGTAACACTGGCGACCTTGAGTATTGGGAAAATACCGGATTGAGACATTGGATGTGGAGGTACCCCCAATGTACTTAACGGTGGTGATGTTGCCTGTGCTTATATATTCACCATCAGGGACCCATGATATTTTTGATGAATCAATATAACTAGTATTTCCACCACAAGAAATGCTCAAAAAACCTGTACCATTTGTATAAATAAGCAAATTTTCAGACATCGTAGTACAAATTCAAGACAAACAACTTGCTAAAGACAAACAAACACACACCACCCCCCCACCCCCCACCCCAAAAAAAAAAAAAAAAAAAAATCTGCTATACCAGAAATAAAAAATTTGATTACTCCAAAGAGTAAACATGCTTCCAAAGAGTGAAATTAAATATTCTGCCCCGTAAAAAAAAAAAAAAAAAAAAAAAAAAAACGATATAGTCAATTTCATGGTTAAGATTTTATGTCCTTGATATGAGAGAATATAGAGTATCATGATATTTAAAATTTTAAAAGATGAGACATTAAATACACCTTTGGATTCGTTAAAAAAAAAAAAAAAAAAAAAAGATTTGTTAAAAAAAAATTACACGCAAGGGGAACAAAACGTACCATCTTGGTCACAAAAACCAACAACGAAAAAGCCACAGAAAAGAAGGAAGCCAACCCAGAAACACTGCATGTTCATGAACTCAGAACCCCGCAACCAATTTCAAGTATTTTTCTTGTCCCTCAGAAACTCAAGAGACTGATCTCATAAAGGCTAGAGTGAAAGTTTATGGTTAAACACCATCACCCGGCACCAGCAAAAGAATAAGAGAAAAGGACGTGTGTTCAGAAGAGTAACAAGAAATAAAGTAAATGATTATGTTTATTTGGGTGGGGTGGTGACAATTTGATGAGAGAGTAATGAGTAAAAGTGGGGTTCTTCTTTTCTTGAGTTTGAAGCTGTAAGAAAAAGAAAGGTTATATGTAATGGATGATGATGGCCATGGTACTATTAAGCGTGGCGGTAGTGGTAATGATTATAGCTTTCGGTTAGTGATGAAAATATATGTTACGGAAACAGAAACAAAAACAAAAACAAAAAAAGAAGAGAAAAAAAAAGCTGCTATTTTTTCTATTCTGGCTGCGGCATTAGTTGTGGTAGTTGTTGAAAATGAAAATTGAAAAGGATATTGAAGAAGAAATAAACGATGAAGGAGAACATAGTTTCACGCACATTCTCTTCTTTATGTCTCTATCTAGCTATCTAGTGGACTAGGTCCTCAAAGTTGACGCTGTCAGATATAAAATTATATGTGCCTCACCTGGTTTGTTTCAAGTCAGTCAGATTTTTATTTTATGTAAATGGCGTTGTGATGGGGCTCTGACTATTAATTAGATTTTCCTATGTTGTACATGTACGGATGGAGGACCATGGAAATGGAATGTTCGTTCACTGTTGGGTGGGTGTTTACTGTTAACGTTGTCAGCAAGTGCCTCATCTACATCTCATACTTTCTTACTCTATGTCTGAAATTTCCATGCATTAATTATTGAAGCAACAGATTTCACTTATTTTCTGAAATGGTAAATTATGATTGCTGTAGTATTAAAAGTAATGTCAATGACAATCACATATCTATGAGAGTAATGTTGCACTTACCAAAATCTACAATTTTAAATATTGTCACTACAAAAAATTAGACTTACGTTGGCCTTTCTAAAACGCCACTATATTCCTTTCCAAAAAAAAAAAAAAAAAAAAAAACGCCACTATATTTATAGCATTTTTTGTTATTGAAGGGTACTTCTCATCCATATTCTTTGAGTGGCCTTATAATCTAATTAATGACATCTACTCTTGTCCATAGGGTTTAGTTCCAAGGGTCGAATCTTGTTACTTATGATAAGAAATAAAATTTTTAAAACTTAGAATACAGTGGCAAATAATCCTTAATATTTTTAGTATTTGTAAACTGAAATTATAGAGGAGTCAAGGAGATGTAAATTCGGTTACCCTAAAAGCATATTATAAAGCTACAAAGTACAAATAGCCCTGTATCACATGTATATATGATATATATTCTCATCAATCATAATATTGATGTAAGTATATAACAGTAAATTTGGTAGGATCAATCTCTTCAAAACGTAAAATGATTGCCTTTGATTGAGCCAATGGTAAACAATAACCCATAATTATAAATTGTTGAATGGAGAGTTCTTGTTGTGTGGTGTATGAATTAGTCAACAGAAAAAGGCCGGAATTTCCGAGAATTTTCTTTTGCTTCATTTTTGTAAAGTCATACAAGTATAAATAAGAATAGAAAATAATACATTATAATATAGTGATAGGTTAGGCATACAATATAAATAATAGGCAGATTAATTGTCACATACGTTGTATTGTAGAATTGACAAAAAATGATCATCGATTAGGATGGCAGAGTGCCACAGGTAGTTGCTCTTGCTCAGTGACTAGAGGGTGCTTCAAAACTTTCAATATCAGGATTCCTCAATAATAGCAAATTAAAGCCTACTGGATTTTTTATTTATTTATTTATTTATTTATTTTTTACTTTTTAGAATTGGATGATTTGGATTTAAAAAAGAGAAGTAAATAGTTAGGTTTGGAAGATAAAAACAAAGAAATATATGAGATAAGAGCCAATGATAGAATCCAAAATAATATGAACAGTATTATATCTATATTGATGGACAAAATTAAAATACTTTTTCAATACCTATATTAATCCGCTTCAGACTTTGAAAATGGGTTGGTTGAACTTTTCAAATCACTTATTCATGAAAGTGAATCAGAAAACAATTAACTTCAATAAGTAGTTTCTCCAAATATATATATAGCGTAGTTAGGTGATCTAACTTGTGTGCTAATTAACTCCCAATTTCTTATTGAATCAACCGATCAATAGCTTTGTTCTATTTACTATCGAACAGTAATTTTGGATTGTAATCGTTTTCACCAAATACTTGGACAAAACTATCTAGCGCAAGTCCTTGCCAGCATTGTCATTTAATTTTTTTAATAACTTGATGATTGGGGGAGTAACATTTCAACATTGAAGGTCCTCATCGAAAACACTGTAAATATTAGTTAAGCTACAAGACCTTAAAGCTAATAGCCTACTAGTACTACCATATTGTTGTATAATGAAAATTAGAATTTTATTTAGCAACACAGCAGTGATTTATATATTAGGTTCCTTAAGATCGAGGAACATGTCTGGTTAAGGGAAAAAAGAAAAAAAGGTGTATCTGGTTATAGCGAGGTTGATGTTGGAATTGACAAGCAAGATAGATCACCTTAATTAGCCTTTATCACTAATTCTTCTTTTTTTTTTTTCCCCCATTATTTAAATAAAATGTATCACCATCTTAATTGAACATAATTAGTTCTTTGGTTCTAAGTCATCATACCCATGAAATATGACTTTTAATTATGAGTAGAGGCTAGAACTATAAGTTTCACATGCATTATTCATACTAGAAGTTTCTTCTTCTTCTTCTATCTATGAACTTTCGGCATCATTGTGGCTTTAAACCCTGAAGCAAAGCCATAATAAAAAAAAAAAAAAAAAAAAAAAAATGTGTTGGCGAATGCTTAGAATGCAAGTTTAGCAAACGCATGGCATACGTTTCTTATTAAATGCCAGCTTTTTTTAGTAAGAGAAATAGTAAATAATTAGTATATTAATATTTGAATGCATATATTGGATGCTTCATTGACTTGACCCCGCATCAAAATCAAATGATTGACTTTTGTGGTTGCGGTTGTGGTGGTGCTCCTTTTAGCTTTGCTTCCAATTTCATACTCAAAATCTATAATTTCACAGCCCAGATGCACATGCTCATTGACCGATCTATATCTATATATTACTAAAAGCTGAAGCATAGCCTTTAATTCTGCTGCTCTCATGTTGCACCACATCAGCTGCCACGTCATTTTCTTTATAAAAAAATAATTTTTCCTTCAATTTTTAATTGGTTTTTACAATTTGCAGCCCTATAAATCCTAGCCCTATAAATGCAACCCACTACTTATTTATTTACACCCCCTATTTATTTATTTACACCACTATCACCCTATAATAAAGTTGTATAATTAATCCAGCCCACCTCTTATTTATTTAATTCCACTATCAAGCCCAACCCAAAGCCTTTTCAATTCAGCTTAAAGGAAAAAGAAATTAAAAATATCAAACATTCAAGCCGCCAGCTTGTTTGGAAAAAAAAAAAAAAAGGAAGTGTTTAGGGTTTTGAAATATTGCCTACAGGGTTTTGAAATATGCAATGTAGAGGGAAGCTTAAAGGGAGGAAAAAGAAAAAAAGGAAAAAAAAAAGGTGCGTTCAAGCCGGTTTGGAAGAAAGAAAAAAGGAAAAAAGAAAAAAGAAAAAAAGGAAAAAAGGAAGCATTCAGGTTTTGCATTCAGGGTTTTGAAATATGTAACGTAGAGGGAAACTTAAAGGGAGGAAAAAAAAAAAAAAAAAACGTTGAAGCCTTCAAGTATTGCGTGAGAAAACAGAGAGTTTGAAAGCTACCAACCTTCCTGCTTTACAGTTTCTCAGTAACGGCTGCCTATCTGATTTTCTTCCTCCCTTTATTCCTTTCCACACGGTTTATAAATACTGACAGAACCTCCCTGCTTTGGTTGAGGTATCTCTACATCTCAATTCTTTTTTTTTTGGGTGCAAAACTTTTATGCTCTATTTATATTAATATGAGACGCTTTTTTTTGTTTGTTTGTTTGTGTTTGTGTTTATATTAGACGAGCATCCTTGGCATGCCATTGATGTGTTTGTGAGATTGCCTGAATGTTGTTTCAATAGTGCTACAATTTTACTGCCAAAAAAACTATTTTATTTCACCTTGGTTTATTTGGAAATATCTCAGGTGTCATTTTTTTAATGTGTTGTGGCTTATTGGAAGAATGTAAGACTCTAAAGTAGTGAAGTATAAAGTGTTACTAAAAGCTGAAGCATAGCATTTAATTCTGCTGCTCTCACGTTGCGCCACATCAGCTGCCACGTCATTTTCTTTATAAAAAAATAATTTTTCCTTCAATTTTTAATTGGTTTTTACAATTTGCAGCCCTATAAATCCTAGCCCTATAAATGCAACCCACTACTTATTTATTTACACCCACTATTTATTTATTTACACCCACTATCACCCTATAATAAAGTTGTATAATTAATCCAGCCCACCTCTTATTTATTTAATTCCACTATCAGCCCAACCCAAAGCTTTTTCAGTTCAGCTTAAAGGAAAAAGAATTTAAAAATATCAAACTTTCAAGCTGCAGCCTGTTTGGAAAAAAAAAAAAAAAAAAAAAAAAAAAAAAGGAAGTGTTCAGGGTTTTGAAATATTGCCTACAGGGTTTTGAAATATGTAACGTAGAGGGAAGCTTAAAGGGAGGAAAAAGAAAAAAAGGAAAAAAAAAAAGGTGCGTTCAAGCCGGTTTGGAAGAAAGAAAAAAGGAAAAAAGAAAAAAGAAAAAAAAGAAAAAAGGAAGCGTTCAGGTTTTGCGTTCAGGGTTTTGAAATATGTAACGTAGAGGGAAACTTAAAGGGATGAAAAAAAAAAAAAACGTTGAAGCCTTCAAGTATTGCGTAAGAAAACAGAGAGTTTGAAAGCTACCAACCTTCCTGCTTTACAGTTTCTCAGTAACGGTTGCCTATCTGATTTCCTTCCTCCCTTTATTCCTTTCCACACGGTTTACAAATACTGACAGAACCTCCCTGCTTTGGTTGAGGTATCTCTACATCTCAATTCTTTTTTTTTTGGTGCAAAACTTTTATGCTCTGTTTATATTAATATGAGACGCTTTTTTTTTTTTTGTTTGTTTGTTTGTTTGTGTTTGTGTTTATATTAGACGAGCATCCTTGGCATGCCATTGATGTGTTTGTGAGATTGCCTGAATGTTGTTTCAATAGTGCTACAATTTTACTGCCAAAAAAACTATTTTATTTCACCTTGGTTTATTTGGAAATATCTCAGGTGTCATTTTTTTTTAATGTGTTGTGGCTTATTGGAAGAATGTAAGACTCTAAAGTAGTGAAGTATAAAGTGTTGGTGGCACGTCTCACGTTTCGCCACATCAGCTGCCACGTCATTTTCTTTATAAAAAAATAATTTTTCCTTCAATTTTTAATTGGTTTTTACAATTTGTAGCCCTATAATTGCAGCCCTATAAATGCAACCCACTACTTATTTATTTACACCCACTATCACCCTATAATAAAGTTGTATAATTAATCCAGCCCACCTCTTATTTATTTAATTCCATTATCAAGCCCAACCCAAAGCCTTTTCAGTTCAGCTTAAAGGAAAAAGAAATTAAAAATATCAAACTTTCAAGCCAGTTTGAAAGGAAGAGAAAAAAAAAAAAAAAAAAAAAGGAAGCGTTCAGGGTTTTGAAATATTGCCTATAGGGTTTTGAAATATGTAACATAGAGGGAAGCTTAAAGGGAGGAAAAAGAAAAAAAGGAAAAAAAAAAAAAAGGTGCGTTCAAAACGGTTTGGAAGAAAGAAAAAGGAAAAAAGAAAAAATGAAGCATTCAGGTTTTGCGTTTAGGGTTTTGAAATATGTAACATAGAGGAAAACTTAAAGGGAGGAAAAAAAAAAAAAACGTTGAAGCCTTCAAGTATTGCGTGAGAAAACAGAGAGTTTGAAAGCTACCAACCTTCCTGCTTTACAGTTTCTCAGTAACGGCTGCCTATCTGATTTCCTTCCTCCCTTTATTCTTTTCCACACGGTTTACAAATACTGACAGAACCTCCCTGCTTTGGTTGAGGTATCTCTACATCTCAATTCTTTTTTTTTTTTGGTGCAAAACTTTTATGCTCTGTTTATATTAATATGAGACGCTTTTTTTTTTTGTTTGTTTGTTTGTTTGTGTTTGTGTTTATATTAGACGAGCATCCTTGGCATGCCATTGATGTGTTTGTGAGATTGCCTGAATGTTGTTTCAATAGTGCTACAATTTTACTGCCAAAAAAACTATTTTATTTCACCTTGGTTTATTTGGAAATATCTCAGGTGTCATTTTTTTTTAATGTGTTGTGGCTTATTGGAAGAATGTAAGACTCTAAAGTAGTGAAGTATAAAGTGTTGGTGGCACGTCTCACGTTGCGCCACATCAGCTGCCACGTCATTTTCTTTATAAAAAAATAATTTTTCCTTCAATTTTTAATTGGTTTTTACAATTTGCAGCCCTATAATTGCAGCCCTATAAATGCAACCCACTACTTATTTATTTACACCCACTATTTATTTATTTACACCCACTATCACCCTATAATAAAGTTGTATAATTAATCCAGCCCACCTCTTATTTATTTAATTCCATTATCAAGCCCAACCCAAAGCCTTTTCAGTTCAGCTTAAAGGAAAAAGAAATTAAAAATATCAAACTTTCAAGCCGGTTTGAAAGGAAGAGAAAAAAAAAAAAAAAAAAAAAAAAGGAAGCGTTCAGGGTTTTGAAATATTGCCTATAGGGTTTTGAAATATGTAACATAGAGGGAAGCTTAAAGGGAGGAAAAAGAAAAAAAGGAAAAAAAAAAAAAGGTGCGTTCAAACCGGTTTGGAAGAAAGAAAAAGGAAAAAAGAAAAAAGGAAGCATTCAGGTTTTGCGTTTAGGGTTTTGAAATATGTAACGTAGAGGAAAACTTAAAGGGAGGAAAAAAAAAAAAAAAAAAAAAAACGTTGAAGCCTTCAAGTATTGCGTGAGAAAACAGAGAGTTTGAAAGCTACCAACCTTCCTGCTTTACAGTTTCTCAGTAACGGCTGCCTATCTGATTTCCTTCCTCCCTTTATTCCTTTCCACATGGTTTATAAATACTTACAGAACCTCCCTGCTTTGATTGAGGTATCTCTACATCTCAATTCTTTTTTTTGGGTGCAAAACTTTTATGCTCTGTTTATATTAATATGAGACGCTTTTTTTTTTTTTTTTTTTTTTTCGTTTGTTTGTGTTTGTGTTTATATTAGAGGAGCATCCTTGGCATGCCATCGATGTGTTTGTGAGATTGCCTGAATGTTGTTTCAATAGTGCTACAATTTTACTGCCAAAAAAACTATTTTATTTCACCTTGGTTTATTTGGAAATATCTCAGGTGTCATTTTTTGAATGTGTTGTGGCTTATTGGAAGAATGTAAGACTCTAAAATAGTGAAGTATAAAGTGTTGGTGGCACGTCTCATCCATTCCAAGGGGATTTAAAGGTGAGTTTTCATCTCTCTCGATTGTTTATATTCCATGACTGAGGGAAGTAGTTTGATAGTGGTATACTGGAGTTTGGGTGGTTGTTAGGAATGGGTATGGCCGGATTTTAGGGAGTCATTGGATGTCAAGTATGTGAGTTTCTATTGTATTTTTGACTAAATACAAGTATATGGTGAATTAGGGAGATTTAATTAAACAGATAAAATTGAGCATGGAAGCCCAATATAGTGAAGTGAATGAAAGTTATCGCTTGTGGCTTTAATTTAAATCAAGTTTTGGGCCTGATTTTTTGAGGGGGGAAAAAAAACCCTGATTGTTATCAATGCATTAATCATGTGGCAATAGGTTAATGATTTGGTAATGATGCAATTTAATATATTAAAATTAAAGAAAACAGCAGGTGCTGGAAGTTAAAAATGCTAGATCAAGATGCATGTACCCCACATCTACATGACTTCTATATCCTATATATCATAATGACAAATTTAATAAGATGCGCCTAAATCCCAGTTATAAGATATGAATCCAATTATTAATTTTGTTGATGTTGAAATAGTTTAGGGTGCATATCAAAGATATGATGCATTTGTCTTCACATCTGACCAAAAGCAGTAGCCAACTATGATCCTATGCTAACACATGATATGTGTGTTGGTGAGGATCAAAAGTAGTAATTGAAGATATCATGTTGAGGTTCTTCTTTAATTCTTTTTTCTTTAGTCATTTGCACTCAAAATTAAGGGTAGTAATTAAAGATATCATCTTAAGGTTCTTCCTTAATTCTTTTTTCTTTTGTGAATTGCACTCAAAGTCACAGCAAACCACTCCTCTCTGCCCTTAACTATAGCTACAATACATAATTGACCACCATTGTAAATTTGCATAAACTCCCAAAAAAAGCTTAGCTCACATACAAAGCAAACACTAGCAGTACGTAATGACTCAAACTCCATTTAACAGATGCAGCAAAAGCCGCCATTGGACAAAAGACATTTCAATGTTAGCTAGAAACAATAAAAATGATAAAAACAAAGAACATATATATATATATATATATATATATAAACAAACCTGCTAGCAACAATTATAATATTAATTGGAACTTCCCAGCAACAAAACTTAGGCCAAGGGACCACAAACATACATGGCCTACTACCACCAAAATTTATATACTAAGAGAGTCCCAACAAATTTGATTTATATATTTATATAATAATAATAATAAATAAATAAATAAAAATAGAGTCCCAATGGATTTGTTTAAGCACATATATTTGAATGAGGTCAGATTTTTGGAATTTTTAGGCACCTAGGTTTGGTAGATCCAAATTTTGCTACTAAAGTTAAATTTTTTTTTTTTTTTTTTTAAATTTGGAAAGGTTGGGGAGGGGGGCATTCATGTTGAGATGAGTTTTCTTTGATATTTAGAGAGAAATACAAGTATATGGTGAATTAGGGAGAAATTTTATGAAAGAGATAAAATTGAGCATGGAAGCCCAATATAGTGAAGTGAATGAAAGTTAACACTTGTGGCTTTAATTTAAATCAAGTTTTGGACCTGATTTTTTCAGGGAAAAAAAAAAGGGATCTATCACCTTACATAAATATTAATAAATTTTGAATTAAGATTGTGAGTTGCTTTCATTTGAGATCAGACTTTTGGAATTTTTAGGCACCTAGGTTTGGTAGATCCAAATTTTGCTACTAAATTAAAGTTGAATTTTTTTTTTTTTTAAAATTTAGAAAGGTTGGGGAGGGGGACATTCATGTTGAGATGAATTTTCTTTGATATTTACGTAGCTTGGATCTTAGTTGGATAACATTATTGTTTCAAGTATATTAAAAAGTGCTATATAATAGTGTGACAATCATTTAATGCAAAATTAGACAATATTGTACCAGCTGGAGAAAATTTCGCAATACAGCCCTATAATTCCTTTTTATTTTTTGCTACTAAAGTTGAAATTCCTTTTCTTTTTTTCATTTGGAAAGGTTGGGGAGGGGGGCATTCATGTTGAGATTTTTGGCAATATTGTAGTAGCTGGAGAAAATTTCCTAATACAGCATTTATACCGGTAAACTTTCATCTGAACCATTGTCTCTTGCCACAAACTGTGATACAAAAACCACATCATCACCTTCCATATTATCCCATATGCCTTTTGGGATATGATTTTGCAGATTCTCTTTTGTAATGCACAATCAATAACCAAAGTACATCAGCCATGTGCCTCATTGGTCCATAAGTGTCATTGATAGATCCAGAGCTATTACCACTATGGATGCAGAGGTAGCAGTCTATTTGGATAAAAAACAAATATGCGAGCGGTCAGAGCTTGATACAGTTGCACAATAGTCAGAACATATTACTTCTACTTTACTACAATGTATTGTTTAATGAGTTGCTTTGCTAGAAAATTCCACATTTGCCCGAACAGTTTGTGTAACCAAAGAAAATAACCAAAAAAAAAAAAAAAAAAGGACATTATTGAATGAGTTGCTTTGCTGGGAAATTCCATTGTAAATAAAGTTGGAATGTTTCTTCAAGTATGTCCAACACTTAATTATAAATAAAATGAAAAGGCTATGCTAAAATATTTTTATATTATCTTTTGGTATGCTTGAATAATTTTATATTATCTTTTGGTTGTGTAAGCTGTTTAGTTCAAAAATTGGATTGTTTCTTCAAGTATTTGTAACTTTTAATTATAAATAAAATGAAAAGGCTATGCTAAAATATTTTGATAATCAAATTTTGAGTCAGATGAGATTGTAAAATAATTTAGTAAAAATTCCAAATTCTTTAGAATCACGTGATGTTCAGATTTTGAAATAGCCATCAGACGAGATTGTAATATGTTTAGAGATTAGATATTTTCTATTGAAAAACATGAATGGTGCAAAAATATCACATTAAAGGTCTTGGTGTTGAATGATGTGGACACCTATCATTGTTCTGATTACTATTTTAATCACCAGTTGCTCACAAGTTATCTGTTAATTTACACATTTTTAAGCTGGATTGTTTCTTCAAGTATTTGCAACTTTTAATTATAAATAAAATGAAAAGGCTATGCTAAAATATTTTTTAACTTTTTATTTGGTTGTGTAAGTCGAACATTATTCCTAGTAGTTGATTACAGAATATCTATTAAGTTGCAAGTTGAATAGCTATAAAATAAAAAGGCTATTCTAAAATATTTTATATATTTTTTTTTTCGGTTGTGTAGGTGGTTCATATTTTGTACCAATTGATTACGGATTATCTATTAAATCCCAAGTTCAACAGCTGGATTGTTTCGTAAAGTATGTCCAACTCTCAATTAATGAAAAGGCTATTATAAAATTGAGATTATATTATCTTTTCGTGTGCTAAAATAATTTTTATATTATCTTTTGGTTTCTACCAAATCATAATGGATTACCTATTAAATTACAAGTTCACACGAGCTGGAATATTTCTTCAGGTCTCTCTAAAATGAAATTCTTAGCTAAAATAGTCCTCATATTATTGGTAGGGTGTTCATGTTATCCACCAGTTATTTCAAATGATCTTTTATTATAATGACGGTTAGTAAATGATGGTTGGTAGGTACTATGGAGTCATGTCAGTAGCTATGGTGTCTATCTTTCAATATGAAATTTTACTGAATTACCTTCCCACGATACAAAAGAATTTAAAACCCAAACAAGTTGGGAAAATGGGGAAATTTTATAAATAAAATATGTTCCAAATACTCTAGAACCACATGATATTCAAATTTTGAGATAATTGTCAGATGAGATTGTAAAATAATTCAGTAAAAATTCTTAATGTTTTAGAACTACATGATGTTCATATTTTGAGATAACCGTTAGATGAGATTGTAATATGTTTAGAGATTAGATATTTTCTATCGAAAAACATGACTAGTGCAAAAATATCTCATAATTTTTATTTATGTTCTGCAGCCACAATGCTTATTATTTTATTTATATTTATATTTATATTTATTTTATTATTTTATTAACTTGGGAAAATGGATAATCATCTCTTGACTGACTACAAGGCTATAACTATAGTTGTATCATTTCCACATCTAATTCCAAGACAATACCTTCTATCATTATGAATCCTACAATATATTATTTATACATATATAGTGCAACTTAAGTAGTAACACATTAAAATATATTTCAAATAATAACACGATCATAAAAAAAAATAATCACGCGCAACGCGTGAGTTCACGACTAGTTGTCTTAATTGCTCACGCACTAATAATCAATATATGGTTAACTAACTAATGAGTAATGAATGAAATAATGAGTTAATTAATTTACTTTTTTTTTTTTTTTAATTCCAAGTGTAAGTTGAGGAAATTTTACCTCCAAAACTCCGGAAAAAAAAAATTTTAAAAAAATAAAAAGATGGAATGTCACTAACCCATATGATCCTTGGCCATTTTTTCCCCAATAGTTTTAAAAGGAGGAATCTCTCTCTCTCTCTCTCTCTCTCTCTCTCTCTCTTAATTTAGAGGTGTTTTCAAATTTATAAATCTCACACTTTTAAAAGGTTCCAATTTAAACCTGCTGTAAATTGTCTATAACAATTACTTAATTAGTTTAAATAGAGTCACAATATCATTAGTGACAAATTGTATATACCAATAACTTAAATTAATTGACATTCATAAAATTATAATGATCACTTATTTATCTTAACAATTATCTCAAAAAATAAAAGAAAACAAATTAAGGTTTTAATCTTTACACTTCACAACTTGTAGCTTAAATTAAGATGCTTTATCTTGTATATTATTTATTTGAACAGAACCTAAATGATTGTTTTTTTTATTATAAAGGCATATGGTTGTTGATTAAAGATAAGTTAAAAATATCAAATCTTTTTTTTTTTTTATAGCAATATTGGCATAATTGATCAAATTTAATAAATCAATATATATATATATATATATATTTATAGTACATTTATTGAATGTACTTAATTTATATTTTAAATTGTTTTATAAAACCATTTCACAATAGTAGGAACTAGAAAGTATGAATAATGGAATATAGTATATACATAAAGAAAATTTAATCATATTTTTATTTGATTCTCAAAAGCAAATTTTCGACCACTAACAATGAGCAAAGGGACTATCATTATTAAGTCAATGGAATACTAACACTTAGGGCCTGTTTGGACTAGCTGTTTCAAAAGGTGCGTTTCAAAAACTCCATTTTAAAAGCCACAAATAAGTGTTTCGTAAAAATGTGAAAAAAATGTGTTTTCTATTTTTAAAGCCATATTAAGCGTTTGGATAAGCTGTTTTAAAAATAGATGTTTTGAGTGTAAATTCCAAAAAAGGATTTAACTATTTTTTGAAGGTTATATTGTCATTTTTCCTTAGATCGGTGTTTTTTTATTATTGAAAATATGTAATTAAGCTTAATAATTACATTAATAATAACAACAATAATGATGTTTTCGTTGTTGAAATTCATGGAGAGAAGTTTATCAAATTTAAAATATTAAAAATAACTCATCAAGAAAAAGATATTAAAATGATTAGGAAAATAATTATATTAAAATGTTAATTGCCAACAATATCAATACTAGACAATCCATTATAATAATAAAAAAGTTCTTATCTGAAAAATTAAAAACCAAAACACCAAAACAGAAATAATAAAAATATTGTTTACAACCCACAAATAGATCTAGCTATTTTGTCACGAACAAATTTCATCTCCTCATTTTGTATATTTTCAACGTTTGCCTGTCTGCTACTACCTTCTCCACTACTATTGCTTCTTGGTCTGTCCAAGTCATGTTCATCCCAATTGAATCCCTCATCTTCCCTATCATGTTTTCTAATAAAATTATGCAAAACACAAGTAGCAACTATAATGTTTCTTTGGTGCTTAATGTCATAAGGTGGCATTTGCTTCAAAATTTTCCATTTATTCTTCCACACTCCAAAAGTTCGCTCAATTGCACTTCTAAGCGATGAGTGAACATAATTAAACCTCTCTTCTATGTGATTCCCTCGACCAACTCATCGAAAATCTGAAAGATGATACCTCTGTCCCTTATAAGGTGGCAAATATCATTTCCTTAAGGGGTATCCAGCATCAACTAAATAATATTTTCCTAGTAAAAGAAAAAAAAATGTAAGATATACATAAATAATATCCTTCATACATATTTAATATATAAAAATTTTATATACCTGGTGGTGGTTTTGGAAAGTTGACAGATTGTCAACGGATAGCATGTAAGAAAATACGTGTATCATGTGCTGCACCCTCCCATCCAGACATAACAAATGTGAAAAGTAAATCAAAATCGCATGCTACCATCACATTAAAAGATGTCACACCCTTTCTATTATAATATGGAGCTTTCTTGTCGTCTTCAACAACAACTTGGATATGTGTACCGTCAATGGCACCAATGCAGTCCTAAAATAGAATATAAATTTTAGTTACTTAGGAAATAATCCTAACAAATATTAGAAACAAATTAGAATGTATAAAATGAATACCTGAAAGTGTGGCATGTACAATGGATTCTTTTGTATATGTCTTGGAACTACACTAAATGTAGGGTCAGAAGGCTTGAAGATATCCATTGACATTATGTTAAGGTATTTCAGAACTCTATGAAAATGTCTGTGTATAGTCTCACCAGAATGTTGGAATCTTTCTCGAACCATCCTATAACAAGCTCCTTGTCCAAGTATCATTAAACATATGCCTACTAACTCTTCAAGCCTAATATGCCTTGTGTGCTGAAGTCCATATGTATGTTGTAAAACATTACACAATTGAAGGAAAACATGTGGCTTCATTCTAAACATTTCGTAACATTTCGTTTCATTACCCGTCAAACAATCCATCAACCACGTATAGCCAGTTTGTTCAGAATCTCTACAAGGTTGTTTATCAATATATTTCATATAATATGTCACAGCGACATGACATCTAGCAACAGCAAGATCATATAATTCCTCATCATCATATTCATCGTTTTCCACATCATAAGAATGATCATCATCACTATTATCAATATGATCATTGTAATCCATAGGAATATCACCTAAAATATTATAGCAATAAATTAGATAAATCACAATAAAGAAAATGAGTAAACATTTAAATGATATGGAGAAGTAGTGTGACAGTGTGGATATTTGCATGTATTTGTAAAGGTATGCATGGGTGGATATTTGTAGATATTTGTAAATAGGCATTGTGACAATTGTAGGCTTGATATTTGTAGATATTTGTAAGTATGTGTTAGGGTGTGCACAGGTGGTGCGTATATTGCTACAACGGTGTGCGTGTGTAGGTGTGATAGTTGTGTGTGTAAGGGTGTGTAGTGACTGGACTGTACTGCAGAATGGATTGTACTGCTTTGACCAAAAAGAAGAAACATGTTACACCATTTGTGATGAAATTAATCACATTTTTATGTACCCAAAGGCCCACACATTGATATGACTTTTTTCAAATTGGAATTTCTTGACCATTTTCTAATTTTCATCCATCAAGCAGCCTGTCAACTCCTGCTAATTACAACTAATTTCACAACCAAACAACAAATTGCAAGTATCATCATCAATGCAAGAAAGTAGGAATTTATTGTATGGGCCTCTGTTTGAGCCTCTCAATCCAATACTAAATTTATCAAGTTCCAGAAGATTCACGAAAATTGGATTTTTTTTATATTAGTCATGTCAGCATAGCTTCATCCAAGGATGTCTAATTTTTCAATGGACCTGCTAGAAGTCCACCAACAAGTACGTTCAGATTTCAGAACCAATGAAATGGTGACAATCTAGATATATATATATATATATATATATTTCCAACCCTTCCAAACTTACCTGTCCACTTAGTGATTGATCTATCACTGCTCCAAATATCAAGTTTGCACTAGGATCCACTAGGTCATATATGACCTCTGCTGCAGCATTCACCTGCAATTAACAAGCGACCCAAGGTCAAAGGTTTGACATAATATGAGTTAAAAAGCAAGTGTGATGCTAGCTAAAGCATATTGTAACCAGTATGACAAGAAGTATAGTATCCTCATTTTATTCTCTCCTTCAAGCAGGTGAGACCTACACCAGTACTACCTCAAACACATGAAAAAATTCAAGAAAGATCAACTAAAAAACCATTAAAAAAAACACTATTTGTAACAAGAAGGCAATCTTTATGTTCACTTTGACAAAATGCACAGATTTTTCTAAGCACATTGACACCAAACACAACATTCTGATCGGTTGGAAAGTAGCTTAATTTATGCACTAAAATCAACTCTGAATAGTGTTTAAAAAAATAATAATAATGAGTGTTATGGCCCAAAACAAAGCTGGGAGCAAGTTGTTTAGTTATCTTGGAATTCACCCTAATCATGCACTGATATAGAAAGGAAAATAATTCAAGCTAAAGATTGTCCCATGGAAAACCCGAGTTTTCATTATGTTAACACAAAGGTGAGTACTACTAAGCACGAGTCCAAGCATCAATTGGACATCTGCTCTAGCTTCTTGTACTTTCACTGTAAACAAAAAATTATACCATAAAATTGAAAAAAAAAGATGCAGCTAAAGCTACTGGGCTTTCTACAAAATTAAGGCAAGACTGTCAGTTTTGTATTTGTTATTAAAAAGAACACACTAACAGACTTTTTAAAGTGCAAAGCAAACATCTATGTCAAGCAAAGAGAACTAACAGAACCCCTCCATGATCCACAATAAGAACCAACAAATTATCAGTAAGTTTGTAGCAAATAGTCATTTGTAATAATCAAAAAGCAAAGAGAACAAAGCTGCAAAACTGCAAAGCAACTCTCCATTAAAAATTTGATTAGCTTTAGGTGACCAAAAAATATGTTGTGTTGGTCAGAATCAATCACCCCTGTTAAGAACAACTAATTGAAAAAAGAAAAAGAAAAAAAAAATTAACTTCTAGCTTTATATTCAAAATTAAAACCAACACCAATTCTAGCAGAAAGTGAAACACATGTAGGCCAATAATTCATAATTCCAGAAACAATGGCATCAGTCAGTTAGAGACTAGAGGTTCAAGTTTAGTACAATAAATTTAAGAGCAACAACTAAAACAAGATATACCAGTAACAATTGGGTCCAACTTAACCCCTTTTTTCATAATTCTTCTTTCTTGATTTCCACTAGAAACAACCAACTATATCATTTTTTTTCAGTACTGTTTGCAAAGCTGAAGTTGCTATGTGTTAACAATTATGAAAAAAAAGGTCAATTGGACCACTATAAAGATTTTACCCAAAAAAATGCCATCTAGAATAAAACAATAAATTATTCAAAGGATAAAACAATAAATTATTAAAAACATCTCTCTCTTCCATAAAACATTATTCAAAGGATAAAACATAAAACACCCTAAGTGCCAAAGTAGTGACCTCCCTAACAACCACATTATTCAAAGGATAAAACAATAAAACATTAAACATCTCTCTTCCATAAAACATTATTCATAGGATAAAACATAAAACACCCTAAGTGCCAAAGTAGTGCCCTCCTAACAATCTTGCCTCCTCTTACAGAAACTGAAGTTGTAAATATGGTTCTTCCATCACGACAAACATCTCTCTCTTCTCTCGTTTTTGAAAAATACGTGCTGCCATGAGGTAGAGTTCAGAACCCTTCTCAATGCCATCTAAGGTGCACACGCGTTCCATGACATTACGAATAGTACTACTTGGCTCCACTGAAAAAGCTGAGTTCCTTAACTCCACAACATCACAGATACGACTAAGCTGTTGTGTCAACTGTAATGCCGTTCCTCCTTTCTTCCCTTTGCTCTGTGTGGAAGATGGTAAAACTCGCTTTTTTCCTTTGTTTTGTGTTGGGTTAGGTGGTTGTGTGAGGTTAGGATCATCATCATCATTTGGAGAAGATGAGTCAGCAGAAGTATCACCTAACCCCTCCTTAGGTGTCTCAAGATAATCTGGTAACACACCTGAAGTGGGGGCCCATGCTAAATCTCCTGTGGCCGCAATGTCCTTAAACATAATGTCTAATAAGTCAACATTCTCCAAACCTTTCTCTCGAAATTTTGCAGCTTCAGGAACCTCCTACAATTTTGAATATTTTCATTAATAACTCAAATAGCATGGTTTATCTACTAATACAAAATATGTACAATGGGTTATACAAAAAATACCATTAGTTTCCTCTCCCACCACTCATCAGTTGCAGCTATTGTTCCTTTGATCCCATCCCAATCCAGTTTCACTTCCCTTCAACTTATTTCAAAGTACCCAATCTTTCTTCAAACTATCCCATTTATGCTTATACTTCGCCCTAGGATATTCCTTTCCAATTTTCTTTTCAAAAGTTGCTATAATATTTGCCCAACCCTTTTTACTAAAGTGGGTATTAGGTCAATTACCCTTAAATACCTCATCCACACAAGCTTCACAAAAGATAGTCGTTACTCTTGATGGCCATTGAACTCTAACATTTGAGCTATTTTAGGATTGTTTGGTGTTGGGATTTGAATTCTCCTTATTCTTAACCATCTAAACAAAATATAGGTTTATTAACAACAATGTTCAACCAAATATGTAAAAATTTCAATGCTCTTACAAACAATACTCTATTATAGGTAAAACAATTTCACATGTAATAAACTAGCAATGCATTTTAGTTAAAAATTAGTAAATGGTAGAACTAGCAATAGAATAAGTCGGTGGATGGAGCCTTCTATTAAGTAAGAATATATAAATAAAATTTTTGGGTCAGAATTTAGATGATCTGAAGCATCATGACTCATGATTAATTGGTACTGCATGTGTTTGAGAACCATCTTGTTGTTTCTCATTGTTTTTGTAGATGGGCATGCGTGAACCAATCTTTGTTTTTTATTCTTTTTTTGGCTGAATTGTAAAATTGAAAAGAAACAACAACACAATAAACTAGCTGCCCAAAGCAAAAGGCAAAAACAAAAGACATAAGAACAAACAAAATTACTTAAGGCCTCTTTGAGCGCACTAAGCTAGAAACACAATGAGGAGGATTCCATAGACAAATTAAAAAAAAAAAAAAAAAAAAAAAAAAAAAAAAACTGAGAATTTACCCCACTTAGCAAGTGTATGAGCAGCCACATTCCCCTACCTATTCATCATAGAAAGCTAAATTCTGACCTCACCACATTCTAGGTTCAGCTTAAGTGTAGGTTCAATTTAAAAGGCAGCAAGAACAAATTGGATGAAACAAACGCCTAAATTTTTTAATGAATCATAAATTTAATTGATGATAATAAAACAAAACACATGCAAAAAGGACATATTATAATAGACACCACTTTAGAACAACATTATAATAGAAAAGCAAACAACATCAAGCATCTTCAAATGTTTTGAGTAATACACTCTTAACAGCAAAAACACTCTTAACTACAAAAGTAAAAGCACTACAAAACACTCTTAAACTGCAAAAGCACATTAGAACAACAACCTGAAATTTTCCAACCCCATCTATCTGAATTTTTTTTTTTAACTTCACAACCAGTAAATAAACAGTAGCAGCAACAACAACCTGAAATATTCTTCAAACCCATATACTTTTCAACAAGAAAAAACGAATTCCATCCAATCCAAATGGTTTTGATCAACCTCATCTGTCTGAAATTGATTTAAAAACTTCAAAACCAGTAAAGAAACAACAGCAGCAACAACGAATCCCTTAGTCATGTAAGTTATAATATTTTGAGTTTTTTCAGTCATCTAAACTAACATGCAAAAGCCCAAATCAATATAATTATTTCAGAGATGGGTAAGGGAGAATGTTTACCAGGAAATCGTGATGCAGAACAACGACGGCAATCGGAGAGAGCAACTGAGCAATAACAGAGAAGAAAGAAGTGAATATTGTGAAATTGATGCGAAGAGAACCAAGACTGATGAGATATATATATGGAGAAGGGATAGGTTGGGATTTCGGTAAAAAATTTCCTAAACTGTGCGAAACAATTAGTGGCAACCCAATCGTCCCAACCATGCGATGCTGAAAAGGCAGTAGAAAATTTCATTTTCGGAATCGCGAAAATCTGCGGAATTGAAAACGCAATCCCGCAGATATCGCCTAGCCAAACACAATCCCGGAATTGCGATTCGCGAAACTGCCCTTCTGTGCAATGTAAACGCCTAAACAAACGGGCCCTTAATTGCTCTCTTAACGAGATTGCTCATAATATTAAATATCAATCTATTAATTTTTTCCCCCTAGTAATAGCTTCTCTCAACTAAGGGCACGTTTAGTATACTATAATGGTATTTTTTTTTTCCCCTCAAAAAAAAAAAAAATTTTTTTTTTTTTTTTGAGAAACAAACACGCACACACATACAAGGGAGAGGAAAAATGGTTTTAACATAAAGGCACGTCACATATAAGAATAAGAATACTTATTATAAGGAATACAAAATGTTGTAATATAATACTTATTGCTATTCATTTGTTTGGTGACAATACAATAATAAAACCCTGAAGACAATTTAATGAAACCATTTTTAATCAAACTTAAGATATATTTTAGGAAATATCTTACACATATAATTATTTTTCCTAAAAAATAAAAATTGTTTTATACAAGATAGAAATTCTACTCTAGTAGCCTAATCTAAGTGCATATGTGTGTGAAGCTCTCTCCTAGAAATCTAAACCTCAGCTCTTGCCCCGCCCCCCCTAACACCCTACAAGTATTTATACTTGTGGAGTGACCATCGCGTTAAAGGTGTGTTGTATTTTGTAAATTTGAAAGAGAGATTAGTTATTCTTTTTATGATTTTTTTTTTTATTTTCATAATTGTCATTGGCATCTGGAAAGTTTTCTAGTCTGGAGATTAGCAAGGACAGTGAAAGTCTTCTCTCCCTTCTGTATCGATGGAATCCCACCCCTCATACCTTCTTCACAGGGTGTCAAGAAATATCTCCCTCTCTAGAAGATGTCTACGAGATATTAAGACTGAAAGCTCACTAAGTGTGTAAAACACTTGTGAATGTTTAGACTCCAAATTCAAAATTACCAAAAGCAAGCTGATACTCAAACAATATATGTGCAGAATGATAAATAAAAGATATACCCAATTATGCAAACTACTCTAAGCCATAATGTAATCACAACACTGCAGTAGCTAACAACAAAGAGTAAGGGATAGAGAGAGGCAAATGCAAGATAACACCAGCATGTGTTATCGAAGAGGAAATTGAAGAAGTTGGCAAAAAACCTCTCCGCCGCCCTCCAAGTGGTAAAATGATTCACTAGAAAATCAGTTGGGATACATAAATAACAATAGACCCTCCAAGCCTAATCTACCAGATGCACCTAAGCCCTCCAAGCTTCTTGCTCCAACAGGGTTGCATTTTACATTGTCTTCTCTAGCTTACTGGATCAATTAGCCCATTGCATGAACCAAAATGAATTGGTTCTCTCTTGAATTTCTTCCCAAACACCAAGAACCTTCTCACTGCTATGAATATGGTGAGGTAAGGATTTGGCTTAAGATCCTCTCAAGGGTATGACAATGGAGAGTGTGAGAGTAGAGGAATTTGGAGAATCAAATGTATAAGAATGTGGATGAATCAATCTTGTTGTTCTCTAGGGTTTATCTCTCAAAATTCTCTCTGGAAGCTCTCTACATTTTGTGGGTATAAGGGTATTTATAGTAGGGTATGAGAAGGAATGTGAAAAGTCATTTTTCAGCAAAATAGTTTGCACTGGTGAGTCACTCACGAATGGGATGAGTCGTGAGTTCCAGTCGCCAAATAACAGAATGGCCAGACTGTACTTTTTGTCCTGTAATGATCTAGCTGTCCTGACCCTTCAACTTCTTGCATGTTTCACACGTGTGATGCATTCTGGCGAGTCAGTACTCGCGAGACAGTCGTGACATCCAGTCACGAGTTGCCTCTTGATTGCCCACACTTGATCAATTCTTCACACTCTCTCACACACAACCCTTACATTATTCCCACCTAAATACAGGGTTTTTAAATGCTAAATTATAAGTAAATTTGGCACAGAATAAAGCCAACACATATGGAAGCACAAGTTCATTGTAAGCACGGAACAAAATGCACTCATTAAGTTCATTGTAAGTGAAAATCTTAGAAAGCATATGGAGCAAGCACAATACGATCAAGCAAGTATGAGTATAACAGTAAAGCATAGTTTGACCAACAAGAACAATCACTATAAATAGTGACTACAATGAACATTCACATGGTGAATGAACATTCGGACATGCAAGCAAATAAGCTCAATGCAAAGTATCATTTGCATGTCCAATACACAACCGATGCAAGAACACTAAAGTAATTGCATCAAGGATACAAGATCCAACAATGGCACAAGAGTACTAAAGAAAATGCAAAAAATTAACTAAAAGTACTAAGCTTCATAAGCAAAGGTACATATAAAGTCAAGTACACAACATAAGCTTAAACTATGAAATATGAACATAGACTAGTAGTAGCAACAAAAGAAGAAAATAGAAAAGCTTGTTGATTGATTTGCTTGCTCTTGCATTGCTTCCTCCCCCTTTGATTTAGCTCTCTCCCCCTATCATGGTTACCATCTCCCCCTTTTTGTTATGGAATAGCTAGTCATCATCTTCTTATAACTTCCTTTGGATTTGATCCAATTGAGTTTGGAGAGAGGTAAACTTTGTCTCAGATTGGGTGTGTTGAGAGTGCGTGATAGTTGTGAGGCCGGGCAATTTTGTGCTAATGTCTTGCATGACAGCCATGATGTTGTCCAACTTCTCATCATAGGAGTGTGAGCTAGAGCTTGTATCACCTTGAAGAGCATTACTCTCTTGCTTAGCATTGTTTCGGCTATGGCCTACTATAGCATTGAGAATGCTAATGTTGATTAGTCTTTGCTTGGGTTAAGGATACTCATCTTCCAATGTTGATACTCCTTTTAGCTTCAATATCTTTGTGATAAGGCAGCAAAATGGAAGACAGTTCCTAGAGGCCTTCCTTTCAGCAGTTTTGACTAAAATGTGAAAGATATGAGAGCATACATCAATTTCTTCGTTGGTAATCAAGTCATGAAGAAATAAAGCTTAACCAAGATTTATATGTCCGGTGCTTAAGAGAGGATAAAGATTATGGAACATTATTGAAGAAGCAAAACTTCACCTCGTCAGTATGTTTCTCGTTAGTACGTGGACGACCTGGAGCTTGTCAATATGTACCACGTCAGTACTATGGACGACCTGGAGATCCTGTACCAAAGAAAGCACTAAATAGATAGTGGCATCGGTTTGGGGCCTACCAAGGACCCTCCGATGCTTAAATTAGCTTAAACTTTTTAGAAATCTATAATTTGTAGAGTTTTGTTCAACATGCCTCACTTACTTGCCTCTCTTGGCTTTATATAGCCTTTGTGTGAGTAAATGCTCAGTTTATTAGCCTCTCTAACATTGTACCACAGCTGGAGGATTTATGGCCTAATAATGACCATTTATCCTTATTCATTTAATGTTTGTAATGTCCATTAAATGTGCATAATTGGACGGCAGTAACGGCTCCGTGCTTATTTATCATTTGGACATTAAATGTTGTCTAAAACTAATGCGCTTATGCTCGTCCATACTTTTACTTGTCATTAACATGAACGATTTGCAATATGGATGAGCATTTTATCGCTATCCATCAATTATGGTTGAGCTAGAGGGTTAAATGACTCATTTAATAGCCATTTAACTTCCCCATTCAGAGTCCTGTAACAGCTGTGTAATGGTCAGCTTGAGATAGTTGTAACAACTATGAGTTGTTGGCTGGAAAGACTGTACATCCGTTACACTTATGCCATTTAAGTAAGGAATTTATATCTGAGTATTAATGTGTGCTTGTGATCGTCCTTAGTAATGACGGTCGTCCTTAGTAATGACGATCGTCTTTAGTAATGACGGTCGTTCTTAGTAATGATGGTCATTTTATGGACGACCATTTTACACTACTCGTTAATTATTGTTGTGAGCAACCTCAATTTGAGAGATAACGATGACAGACCAATTGATTTCCCATTTGAATATACCTCCAAGTTTTCTTCGAGAGCATCCCGAAGAATCTCAAGATCTAGTTCCAACTCATCATACACCGGTGGTTTGATAAACACTGGTCGGTTGATGTTCAGAATGATAGCAAGATAGGAAGGCGTTATAGTGAAGTCCTTTCCTCTTTCCCAACATCTTAGCTCATCCCCATCGAAGAAGGCATTTGCATAAAACTCTTTCACAAGCTCTTCATAAGGATCTTCAAGATTTGATAGAAGGTAGTTCCAATCCTTAGAAGTGAATCATTTAAGAATGTTCATATCAAGAAGAGTGGCTTGCTCAACAACCCGTTCAACTACCATGGGGGCATCTTTGAAGCAGTTCAAATATGCTTGATATGCAGCATATGATCTGAATAGAGTATCATCAAAAACTCCAGTCGAAGATCGAGTTTTCTTCGACTTAGGGGAGAAGCTACTGAGATCAATGACCAGTTCCTTTCCTTTGTTGCTACTTCCTTTCACTATTGACTTTTTGAAAGGAGACATCTTCAAGCAAAGATCATGAAATAGCAAAGAGCAAGATGAAAACCAATGGCAACAAACTTGATTAGCAACAAGTTATTACCCAAAACATAAACTATGAATTAAACCCTAAAAACTGAAATGTAAAGAGTAATTCAAGAAAAATTGACATGTGAAGATGCTAAACATCAAAACATGATACAATCATGGCATTAGTTACTCAACATGTCAAAGGTTGTGTGTGTGTGCATCATATGAAAAAGTGTGCAAATAGGGCATGAAAACATGCAAGGGGCAAAATATGGAAACACATAATCATTCGATGTTTCAAAACAAGGAAACATGATTATTCCCAAAATTTTGTACTCAATGGAGTCCAAAAATACACACAAAAACATCTAAATAGACATTTTATCAACAACATGATATGCATAACACAACACAAAGCATAGTATAATGCATGAGCATGTAATAAAATCGTTTAAAACATGTAAAACAAGCATTATACCATCATTCTCAACAAAACCCATACAACAATTTCATCACATACAACAAAAACCCATGTTCATCAACCATATTTCAATATCTCAACAAAAACAACAAATCCATTAAAAATAAGGCTTTAAACTTGAAATAGAGTGAAAAGAAGTGAAAACCCATACCTTTTCTTGGATTTTGAGTGAAGATTGAAGATGAAAATGGAGGTTTTTGGAGTGAAAATGGCAGTTTTGAGAGAGGGAAAGGCAGAGAAGACAAAGAGAAAGGCATGTGATGCGAAGGAAACTGAAAAGTTTTTAAAAAACTGTTTGAGTTTTAACCCTATTTGTGCAAAACACGCGATTTTCGCGACTCAAATGACTCGCGAGTGAGTCGCCAAACTGAGTCGCTAAAATCCCTTGAACAAGATTTTGAAAAATATTCTCCAAGTATTTTTCGCGACTAGGACTTCCACTTGCTAGTGAGTCGCAAACGCCTCTAGATAAACTCGTAACTCGCGAATGAGTCGCGAAAATGAGTCGCCAAAAAGTCAAAAACCCAGATTTTTGAAAAATTTTCTAAGTGTTTTTTGTGACTTGAACTCTTACTTGCCAGTAAGTTGCGAACCATTCTGGGTAAACTCACGACTTAAGCCTTGAAAACTCACGACTCATGAGTGAGTTGCCAAAAGGCAGAGTTGAAAATTTTTGGATTTTTTGAAAATTTTCAAAATAAAACACTTTTCAAAAACAACTAAAATACTCAAAAATCTTTTTGGGTTTGATCAACATATGCTTGAGTATGTACATCATATTTAATCAAGTACAATCACACAAATAAATAAGGCATTCATTGAACATAGACATGCGTAATGTAAGTGGGTATCAAATGTGAGATAGTCCTTAGTCTAACATGAAACTTCAATGATCAATTCAACCAAGACATACACAATTAGTATTAAGTAAAGTGACCTATCTGAATTATAGAAATGAACATATATGACCTCCCACATGAACTTGATTACATATCTTTGAAGCTTTTCATTTGGCTTCTTACAATTCATAACATTTGATCATTTTAGATCATTACATCTCTTTTTTATATCGATACCTGAAATTTTTGATATTTCAATTTGATGAGTAAGCCTTTGGCTTTTGGCACCATACATTTCAATACATGTTGCTTTACCTTTTTCCTAGTCGAATACTAGTATGTGCGACGGTTTTTTCAGCTCATTATCTCTTTTTGAGATTTGACATTGGTTGAGCAAAAAAATAAAAAATAAATGAGTGGGCAGAGATATAGGCACAAGTCTATGCATGTCTCAAGATCAACAAAACTATTGACTAATCATTCATGACAAGTTTGAAGATCTATTTACAACAGTCACATAGATGTCAAGATGTTTCCCACAAAGATACAAGTGCATAGAGAACAAGCTAAGTTCATAAATGCATAGAGCCATTAGTACGGAGGAACAAGGCTAAACATGCATATGACAATACACAACAATGGCGATCAAACTTTTTGGATTTTATACTTTTTATGTGTTTTTGGATTTTTTTGACACAAAGCAAGTAAAGAATGATAAAAAACAACAAACAACCAAAACTTTTAAACAACAAAAACAATAAAAACATGCTAGAATAAGCAAACAACCAACAATGTCACATTTATCGAAAGAATTAATGCATGGACATGTTATAATGCTTATGCATGAGTACCCTTCTTCACCCACACAACACGTGTGTTTGGAGTGATATCCTTTGAGGATTGGGTACTTGAGCCATGATTCTTAAACCTTAACGTAAAGTTGGCTAAACATGAGGTGATGGTATCAATCATCTTCATCACATCACTTATAACAGGTTCTTCTTCTTGCCCTTTTGATTGCTTGGGTTTCCCATTGCCTTTTCCTTGTCTTCTTGGCTTTTGAAGATCCGCATTCTTCAATGCTTGGAGCTTGTGGCAATTTGGCCTAGTGTGCCCTCGAATTCCACAATGATAGCAATAGTGTTGAGTTTGAGGACCTCTTTGTGCCTTAGGAAGAGACTTTCTTTTTGCCTTGGGCTTAGCCACAATTGGATTTGGAGACTTTGTCAAAACCTTTTAAATAACCGCATTTGGCTTTTTTCAACTTTTACATTTTCAACAAGAGGAGTTGATACCAATGGTTCCTTAGCCTTGACAAACTTCATTTCCTTAGACACTTTAGAGCTTGAGCTACTTTCTCCAGTAAACCCTAAGCCACTTCTATTCGAAGAGGGCTTTTGATAAGCAAGCACTTCATCAAGTTTCTTGGAAGCAACACACTCCACTTTGGCATTTGCTTGAATAACCTCAAGCTCAAGAAACTTTAACCTAGAATAGGCATTTGTTAGCTCTTCATTTAGCCTTTCAACTTCACACTTGGTCTCTTTGTACAACACGAGGATGCTTTTGTAATCCTATTCAGCTTTCTTCATCTTTCTAATGGCTGCCTTAGCCACTCTTGCATATTCTCCTCTCTTTTCAAGAAGTGCGTTGTAGGATTCTTGCAATCTATTTGTTCCTTCATAAACGCATTCTTCATCATCATCATTAGATTCATCTCCATCACCCATAGATTCCACTTCGGTATGTTCACCAAAC
The DNA here is from genome assembly GCA_023621385.1 of Quercus gilva. Lineage (NCBI taxonomy): Eukaryota > Viridiplantae > Streptophyta > Magnoliopsida > Fagales > Fagaceae > Quercus > Quercus gilva. The sequence continues at coordinate 67,034,292 of CM042481.1, forward strand.
TCTTCCACTAGATTGCTTAAATCTTCCAAAGAGTCTACAGGTGCAATGGTCATGAAAGCGGAGTAATTTTCTTCCCCATCACAGCTTTTTTTAGAATCGGAGTTTGAGTTATCTAAATCACTAAAGGTTGTAGTAAAGACTTTACCCTTTGCCTTCAAATAGGTGGGGCATTCTTTCTTCGCATGACCATACCTGTTGCACTCATAACAAGTGATTGCTTGAGAAGGAGAAGAGTCTTTGGAATCCTTCTTCTTGAAGTCCTTCTTGTCTTTCTTGAAATTGGAGAATTTTCCTTTCTCAAAGGATTTCCCATCCTTTTTGAATTTCAAGAACTTCTTTGCAAGGTACGCCACATCTTTTTCAACCTCGTCCTCATTCAAGAATCTTGAGCTTCAATTCTCTCATTGATCGTCTTAAGAGCAAGGGAATTTCTCTTCCTTTGAGTGGTAGAGACAACTCATATGTTTGAAGAGAACCGATAAGTTCTTGGACCTTTATCACATCAAGATCCTTGCTCTCCTCAATGGCGGTCACCTTGGCACGGAAGCTCTCAGGCAATGATCTAAGGATCTTTCTTGCAACTTTGGAGAGTCTTTTGTCTTCTCACCCAAGTTCAATATATATATATATATATATATTATGGACGCACAAGAATTTTAAGGTTTTTAGCTTTTCTTGAGTTTAGAAATGTATATTGAAGTTCAAATAAACTTTTCAGATTTTAATTTAGTTATATTTATATGTAGTAATAATAAATGACGAAAAGTTTTAGATTTATTGGTATATTAGTTTATTTTTCTTTTCCAATATTTTCTACAACTTATAATGAAGATTTGAAATTCAAGATTTGCAGTAGTGCCTTTGGTTTTAGTATCTCACTCCATAACAACACGAATAGTGATTGTTGTATTTTGGGTAGCTTGAATCTCTGGAGATAACGAAAGTTTCTACCTGACTTTCGCTCCACTGATCAAGATTCTGACTTTCTAACTATCGACCGAGTTTTAATATCAAATACCTATGATTTTTGCGTTTGGAGAAAAACAAGAAAAAAGAAGAGGAAAAAGTTTTGAGCTCTAAAAATTGCTGTGATGAGATGAAAATAACCATCCATTCTCCTTTTTTTCTCTCTACAGACCACAAAGTAGTTATCACAAATTTGGTTAACAAATTAAATAGAGTGGACCTATTTGCTATTAATAGTTCAAAAAGTATTTGTGTTATAAATTTGTTAGTTTGATTTATTTTCAGTTTTGGGATTTTGTTTAATATTTTTAATTTAATTTGATATTTATACAATTAAATTTAAGTGTTATGCTTGTAAAGCGTGATCATTTATTTAATAATAAGTTCAGATTGTTTTTTTTTTTTTTTTTTGAGAACCAATAAGTTCAGATTGTTGAATGAAAATATAAACTTGAAAAATAATATTAAAATCTTAATTGGAATCGTCCTACGGTGTTATCTGCTCACATATTAGCGAAAAAAAAAATATTAATGTTTTGTGCTTATCATTATTTGTTAGAAAGATAACAAAAGAGTAGGCAATCCCTTTTAGTGTTCAATACGTCAAAGGACAATTTAATTTTTGTACAACTTTTGTCACAATTTGGTGAAGTAGTCGATAATGAACAATCACTTTTTCATGGAGGCACTACTTCCTTCCCCCACCTCCCACTATTCACAAACAACCACTTCAACAAATTGTGGCAAAAGTTGCTTCTATAAAATTTCAAATATAGATACTTTTGAATTTCAAATTTATGGTGTTTGCACTATAATGATTGCTCTTATTCATCAGACCAAGACACCAATTGGTTTCGGTATAGGCAGGGTTCAAACCTTGCATCAATGTCACAAATTAATTGGATATTGAATGTTTGTGTATTGTATGAGTGTATGCTACATTGCTATGTCTTATATCGGACATGTACTGAGTTGATTAGTGCTTTCTTAGCAACTAGAAGGGGCTGTAATTGTGACCAAACTAGTATTTTTGGAGTATAGTGCTAATGTGGCTAGAGCTTTAAACACAATGATATCGGAATACTAAATGCTAACATTCTCCAATCTCTAACTTTGCCATCTATCCAACTAACATAGTCTAAATAAAAAATATTCACCCATTCACACCACAACACATTTCAACACATGACACTAGTTTGTTAACTATTTTGTCCTAATAAGCATTTTACTTTAAATTTTAGGGTGTGTTTGGTAGAGTGGATTTTAGGGAGGATGGGAAAAAAAAGGTGAGAAAATGATGAAGGAAAACTTTTTGGAGGGTGTTTGGTTGAGAGGGGGGAGAGAAAAATGATGGTGGGGCCCACTAAAAAGTTTTCTCCCCCAAAATGGGGAGAAAACTTGGTGGGGGATTTGATAAGTGAAGGATAAAAATGCTCATGTGTAAGTTGCACATGGGCATCACTAAGTGTTGTGTTGTGTTGTGTTTTGTGTGAGTGTGTGTGTGTGTGTGTGTGTGTTTTTTTTTTTTTTTTAATTAAAAAAATCTAGTTTTAATAAGTGTTTGATTTTTGTTCTTTTTTTTTCCTGGGCTTTAGTACCCTTGTTCAGTGTTTCTTTTGTTCTCATTCCATTTTTTTTTTTTTGTTTAGACGTGATTTTTTTTTTTCTAGACATGATTTTTATTTTTAATAAATTTGGGTGATTGTATTTTTTTTTTTTTGGTTGTCTGTCACTTTTTTTGTTTTAATTGTGCATCATTTTTTAACAAGGGTACATAAGTAAATTTATACAAATTCACTTTTTTCATTTCTCCACTTTTTCACTCTCAACCAAACAAAAAAAAAAGGGCAATTAAAATCTTTTCTATTCTCTCATTTTTTCGTCCTCCCACCATTTTCTATTCACCCACTTTTCCACCTCCCAACCAAATGGACCCTAAAATCAATCCTTCAGAATGATTAGTTCTTTGGACAAAATGCGAAATGTCTCCTTCAATTTATGCAAAAAAAAAAAAAAAAAAAAAAAAACTAATAAGCAAAACTACTTTCATAAAATGAGGCATGAGAATGTCAAATTTAGGATAAACCACCACTAGTTACTCATTTTGCAATGAATTCCTACAAATCATTATTGTCTAATGTCAAAAGTTTGGTTCACATTCATGAAACTTTCAAAAAAGGCATTCTAAATAATCACAATTTTAGATAATAATCACTTCACCTTTTCACATGTAAAGCACATGACTTTCTATTAACCCAGTGTATACACTCGGTAAGAAGTTCCAATGCCTCTTATTTTGTCAAATGAATGTTGGAATTCTTCACTCAAACCATTTTGATTAGCAAATCCTGGGCCAGAGCCTCACTCTTTTTGACTTGACATGGATGGTATTTTCCACAACATACAAACATATAAAGAAAAAAAAAAACTATTGAGTGTATTTAACGTTAGGTTCAATGGGAAGAAATTAATTTCGAGTAAGAGACAATATTTTGAAGAAAGTTGTGGCCAGCACTAGAAAAAATTCCAAGGCACAAACATTGACTGATAAGAAAATCAATGTTTCCATTTTTTTTTGACACACTTAAAAGTTATGACATTCATAAATTTTTGTTTTACTTGTAGTTTTAGATGATAAAATTCATAATATTGTGCCTCTCATTCCATGAGCCCAATTCATTACACTTCCCAAAGAGTTTAGCAGGGTGAACTTGACAGTCCTCCCAGGTAGAGGTCTTGGTCTCCTATCGTCCCTTTGGTCATTCGTCCGGGAAAACTTTCTTTCTCTATCCTGACACGGGTTGTCTTGTCTTTCCCTTTTCTTTAGTCTACTCCCTTGAGCTATCATGGCATCCTTGGCGTTCATATACTTAGTGGCCTTGTATAACATATCAGTCATCTTCTTTGGGTCATTCCTGTAGATGGAAAAGAGGAATTCTCCTGATTGGAGTCCATTGGTGAATGCAGTGACCAAGACCTTATTGTCGGCCTCGTCAATCAAAAGGGACTCCTTATTGAATCGAGTCACATATGATCTCAAGCTTTCATCTTCACATTGCTCGATGTTTAGCAAGCTTGCCGAAGATCTCTTGAACCTCTAGCCTCCAATGAAGTGGGTGACAAAGTGTTCGCTGAATTCCTTGAAGGTAGAGACGGTGTTAGGGGCTAACTTGCTAAACCATACTTTAGCCAATCCTTTAAGCATGGTGGCGAACGCCGTACACATGATCTCATCTAAGACCCCTTCTAGGTGCGCAAGGGTCTTGAATGATTCCAGATGATTTGGCGGTTCCCGTGATCCATCTTACGCTTCCACCTGCGACATCCAGAACTTGGTTGGAAGGGGGAAGGAAGTCACCTGCGCTGTGAAGGGTGAGTCAATCCACTGAACTACCTCATCCAGGTTGGTGGATACTTATCCCCTTATGGCGTTCATCATCATGTCCATCTTCTCCTTCATCATCTGCATGTCCTGCGCCATGCGTATTGCAATGCTCTCTAGTTCCAACGGGCAGTCGGTATCTTCATGCTGATCTCGCCTACTGGGGATGTTGCTTTCTTCCTGATCTTCCCTTTCCCATCAACCTTCCGACAATAGGTGACTACCATTCTACTCTTCATTGTCCCATTCGTCGTGTTGATCCTTAGGACATCATTCGTTCCTTTGGTTTAACTGCTGCTCCAACTCCTAGTTGCGCTGGGTAAGCCGCTCAACTACTGCTGCTAGGGTTTACACTTGTCTTTCCAAGGCGTTGGGGGGGTTCCTTGTCTCCTGGTTGATGGTAGTTGTCAACCACGTTTGGACCATGCAACTCTTTGTCTTAGAAGCAGTGATATGGCTAATCACTCATTCCCTACAAATGGCGCCAACTGGTGATGTCCAAAAATCGTCAGTAAGAGGATTGTTCTTGAACACTCCAATGGGTACCTGAAGAACAAGAAACCAAAAACCAACAGAGAGCACCGGTGAGGTGCTAGCTAAAGACCCTCTGAAGGTTAAGTCAGCGAATGAAAGATCCAAGAACTCTATAGTGAGAGAGCTAGGGATTTTCTACATACCTAGGAGCAGAAGAGGCTTGGCGCTTAAATAGTGGTATAGGGGTTCACAAGGATCCCATGAATGGAGCTTTTCTTGTAGAGAAGATCTTAGGTTTAAGGTCCCGAGATTTTAGGGTTTATCTTCCCATATAGGGAAGATACAAACGTATAGTTGGGTCCTTAAACGTGGCGTGCAAGTTATTTCTATGTAGAGACTCATGAGCGAGGGACAAGCAAAAACAGGTGGGACCCCCATGCACATCCGTCGACATGATCATCTGTCCGTCGACATGGATACTCCGTCCGCTGGTACATGATGCAAGGTCTCGTGGGTTCCAATGTCTCTCCGTTGGCATACTTAGTCCTCTGTCGGACGGTTGTTATGTATGGGCCAACCATCAGTTTAACTGGATGATGTTCGACGGACAGCTTAGGAGGCGAACGGTTACTGGTTGAATATTAACTGGCAAATGGAATCAATGGGCCTTCTTTTTTCTATTATTATCGTTGCAAATTTACTCTTTTTCTTGTTTAAAATCTCCCATGGTGTGGTGTAGACAGCATTACTCCATCCCAACCTTTAAGTGATGGTAAGACAATAGTGTCCAGAGAAGGAAACTTTGTACTTATATTACATACTAATCATAACATAGTATGATGTTTATATATATATATATATATATAATCCTTGTTCTTTGCTTGAAATAAGAAAATTTCAACTCGTGAATCACTTTAAAGTAGATTCCGTCATTTTGTAACACAAGTAGAGTTGTCTTTGTTGGGATATATGTGAAACTTGTTAAAGACATATGTTATGTAAATTGGCTAATCTTTTGACAAAACACACTTTACTTGTAACTGCTTGTTTTGATAATAGTGGATTTTCGGGAGTGGTGACCTTAAATTCACCCGGAAAGGTTTTGCCTTGGTGGTTTTCACCATTCGTAAACAAATCACCTATATCAAATTTATTTTCCGCTGCATTTAACTTAATTGGTGATTTGTTTGTGCTACCACGCTTATTGCATGTAATTGAATCTAATTAATTAACTTGACTAATTAATGGATTAATTTACCAAATGGGGTCAATTCATCCTTGGCCTATCAGTCTTCTTTTCCGTAAGGCATGCGTCCCAGTCAACTGCCGTGTTGTTCAGGGTTTATGCCTTTCTGATGGCCCTTAACTATTAGATTGCCTATCTTGAACTTGTATATAGGAAAGAAAGAGGTCAAGAGCTGGGAATCAATGGACCTTCTTTCTTCTATTCTTGTCGTTACAAATTTAATCTTTTTCTTGTTTAAAATCTCCAATGGAGTACTAGACAGCATAACTCCATCCCAACGTTTAAGTGATGGTGACACCATAGTGTCCAGAGAAGGAAACTTTGTACTGGGTTTCTTCAGTCCTGGAAATTCCAAGAATCGTTATTTGGGAATTTGGTACAAGAGCATCCCAGTTCAAACTGTAGTTTGGGTTGCAAACAGAGTTCGCCCAATCAACGATACTTCTGGGATTTTGATTATAAAGAGCACTGGAAATCTTAACGTTATCCAGAATAATTCGGTTGTTTGGTCGGCAAGCACTTTGAAAGAAGCTCAGAGTCCATTGTTACAACTCCTGGATACTGGGAATCTTGTGGTAACAGATGGCAATTCAGAAGACTATTTGTGGCAAAGCTTTGACTATCCATCTGATACAATTTTACCGGGGATGAAACTCGGTTGGGATTTGAAGAGAGGTCTCAACAGGCGCTTAATTGCATGGAAGAACTGGGATGACCCATCTCCTGGGAACTTTATCTTTGAGATAACACGTCATAACTACCCAGAAGTTTATTTGTGGCAAGGCTCAACAATATACTTCCGTACTGGGCCTTGGAATGGCTATGGCTTCAGTGGTTCACCTGCATCAAAGCCAAATCCGGTGGTTGCCTGCAAATTTGTGTTCAATCAAGATGAGGCCTACTACAAGTTTTCCCTGAAACAGTCACTTTACACAAGAGCACTTACCAACCAGACAAAGTCTATGATTCAAATCTTAACAGGGACAGAACAAAGTTGGAATCTTTATGCATCTCTTCCAGTAGACTACTGTGATACTTATGCCCTTTGTGGAGCCTATGCAAGATGTCTTATTATCGACTCTCCGGTCTGCCAATGTTTAAAGGGATTCAAACCCAAGTCACAACAAAGATGGGATTCAATGGATTGGTCCCAAGGATGTGTACGCAATAAACGATTGAGCTGCGAGGAGAAAAGCACACATGGGTTTCTTAAATTTTCTGGATTGAAACTCCCAGATACTACACACTCATGGGTGAACACAAAAATGAATCTCAAAGAATGCAGGGCAGAATGCTTGAATAACTGTTCTTGTACGGCTTATACAAACTCAGATATCAGAGAAGGTGCTGGCTGCGCCATCTGGTTTGGTGATCTAGTAGATATTAAACAGTTTCCGGCTGGTGGACAGGATCTATACATTCGGATGCACCCTTCAGAACTGGGTATGAGTTTGATTTTGTGAAAGATGATCTTCAATTACTGTTTTCAATTGTCTTTCAATTTTTTGTTTTTTAGAATTTAAAATATATTTATCCATGGTAGACGGGATTAAGGAACACATTAGGAAATTAATCCTTCACAAGTGAACCAAAGCTCTGATACCAAATGAAAATTACTTTTGACCCCCTAATACAACTTAACTACCAATTTTAACCAATTATTCTGTATTAAGTGAAGTACTTGATTCATCAATATTCAAGCATGAAAATAAAGGGAGCGGCTCACCTCCAGTTTTTATTTCTCCTGTTTCCTCCTTTTTTAGACAGATGAATGACACCTGGAAGCAAATTGATCTAACGATTAAAAAAAAGAAGCCAACTTGGAAAAATACAACAGTGACCTAACTGCCTCTTCCTTTTCACTCTGCAAATATGCAGCATCACAACGCCAAACTGAAAATGTAGAGCATAAATGGAAAGCCCAAAACCGACCATATTAGTCAAACTAAAATCCCAAACCATCTGTGAAAAGTTAAATCTCACCATTGACGACCCTATCATGTGCTTGCAAGAAAATCAATTGTTTTCCATTTTCGATTTTCAAATCAAGTTCGAAATCAGTGAGCTTTTTCGTCGTTGAGGTTTCAAATCTCAAATGCTTTTCATTAAAAGCTTACCCAACAAAATTTTCAGATTTCGCATCTCCCTCTCTGTCGAAATCTATCATCGTTGAAGTTTTTCAGATCTGCATGTATTTTTTCTTTTCCTTTTTTGCTTTTCAGATAGTGAAAATCAAATGATTTTTACTCTTCTTGTTATGTTTGTTTCTCTAGTTTTATAATGATGTTCAACTTGAGGAATTGAGAGATTTGTGAATTTTAAAAACCCCTTCAATCTTTAAATCTTCAACCCTGTAGGAGCATAAATAAAAAGCTGAATAAAGATTTTTAAGAGAGAGAGAGAGAGAGAGAGAGAGAGAGAGAGAGAGAGAGAGAGAGAAAGGGAGGGGCGAAACAAGAGAAAGAGAAAGGGAAAATGAGAGATTGAGGTGGGCGATAGCCCAGAAAACTCCATAGAAAAATGGGTAGTTGTAGAAAAAGATAGAAAAAGAAAGGAGAAAACAACGCACAAATTGAGAGAGAGACATTAAAGCATATGAACCACAAACACACATTAACAGTTGCGGAGCTAAGTTGTCCATGGCCCCCTAGAATTTTAATTTTCTTCTACTGTGTTAGGCTATGAGCCTGATAGCAACAGAAAAAGTAAAAGGTTATGGGCCCCAAGAAAAATATGACCCTCCACTTCTTTCTAGGAACTCTACTTACTACTTTGTCCAATAGATAACAGTCCAAAGTCCTCGAAATAAAATACTAGCTAACTCTCCCAATTTTTCAAATAATTTGTTGTAATGTCAATTCAATAGACAATAACCGGCACTCTCAAAAAAAAAAAAAAAATAACTTGCACTCTCAAAATAGCATCTTTTACCACCCATTTTCAAACAAAATTTACTTTTTTTTCCATCCTTCTCAACCTCAAGAAGCCACCTATGGGACTATAATCAATGATCTAATACTTCTACCAAAAAGAAACATAAAACTTAAAAAAAAAAAAAATGAAACAAAACTTAATTGCTGTCTGATCTAGGATCAATCCGCAAATTAAACAAGAAGAAAAGGGAGGTGGTCATCATAACAGCATCAATCATTTCTGGATTGCTAACTTTGGGTTTGCTTTGGCGTTTAACTTGGAAGACAACAAATAGAAGACGTAAGTATACCCATCCATTTTTCCAATATATATATATATATATATACACACACACTCATCCATCCCTGCTCATATTAAAGCTAGATTTTAAATGAGCATGATAAACTGTAGAAAGACTAAAATTAAAAGCAGTTCCTGAAAAGGTTATATATGGGTTCAATAGGTGAAAGAAAGAAAGAATATGTAGACGTACCATTATTTAATTTCACAACGGTTGCTACAGCAACAAACAAATTCTCTCCTGCAAATGTGATCGGGGCAGGTGGATTTGGTCCTGTTTATAAGGTAAAAAGGATTCTGATTTAATTACAGGTCAAAAAATTTATGGTGATACTATACAAATTTAGACGGAAAGATTCATCTTTAACTGATGATTTGCAGGGACATCTATGCAACGGACAAGATATTGCAGTGAAGAGGCTATCAAAGAATTCAAGACAAGGTCTTGAAGAGTTCAAGAATGAAGTTGTTCTCATTGCCAAACTTCAACATAAGAATCTTGTCAAGCTTTTAGGCTACTGTGTTCAAGGAGATGAAAAGATGTTAATCTATGAGTACATGCCCAACAAAAGCTTGGATTGTTTCATTTTTGGTATGATTCTCTTGACCCTCTATGTATTATAATTACTTTCCATCTTTTAAATGTTGCGTGCTTGAGTGTCATGTCTATTATGTTTTTGAATAGAATCCTCCAATTGATTTTCAAAAGTTCACAAAAAGAACTAAAAATAGACATAGATGCAATCATGGTAACAAGGGCAAAAATTGTATGCAGAACAAAATGATACTCTGCTAGCATGGCCAAAGCGTTTTGACATTATTATCGGGATTGTGCGAGGACTTCTCTATCTTCACGAGGACTCTAGACTTCAAGTCATCCACAGGGATCTGAAAGCAAGCAATATTTTATTAGATATCAACTTAAACCCAAAAATATCAGATTTTGGCTTAGCAAGAACTTTTGTAGGGGATGAAAGTGAAGTGAAGACAGATAGAGTTGTTGGAACATAGTAAGTAATACAAAATTGGTACTAGATTTTTGTTTTCAAATTGTAGCAAATATTTAATCAATGTGCTTTGACTCAAAGTACCCCTCATTCCCTTATAACATGGTGTAACGGTGAGGTGATATGTTAAAGACATACTGAAATTTAAGTTATCAGTAACAACAATAATGATAATAAAGCTTATTTGATAATAAGCTTATTTGATGGTTTCATGCAGCGGCTACATGTCTCCTGAGTATGTAGTTGATGGAAGATTTTCAGTGAAATCTGATGTGTTTAGCATGGGTGTGCTTATGTTAGAGATAGTGAGTGCCATGAAAATCAGAAAATTTTTTCACCCAAATCACCATCATAACCTTTTGGGACATGTAAGTGTAAAACTCTCTCTCTCTCTCTCTCTCTCTCTCTCTCTCTCCTTTTTGGTGGATTATGTGAGTATCTGTATTGTAATTGTGCTAGGCATGGTTGCTGTGGAAGGAGGGCAGGGCCTTGGAACTATCGTATACATGTTTGGAGGATTCACATTCAAGATCTCAAATCTTGAGATGTATTCAAGTTGGTTTGCTATGTGTTCAAAAGTTTCCTGAAGACAGGCCAATAATGTCTTGTGTGTATTCTATGTTAACGAATGAGGAAGCAATTCTGCCCCAGCCTAAACAGCCTGGTTTCTTCATAGAAAGAAGTCCTAGCAATTCAGGTGCAATATTAAGAAATGAAGAATCTAACATAGAGAATGCAGTTACTATAACTATGTTGGAAGCTAGATAGGAAATTCATAAGTAGCTTACCTAAGAAGTTATATGTGAAAGTTTTTTAGTATTTAGGGGTGCATTTGGGATTAGATTGCATCTTTTTGTTTTTAGAAGTAAATTCTATTAATTGTTCATAGTTGCTACTTGCTTGGGTGTGTAAAACTAATAAGCTTTTTTGTATTTTCTTTAATGAAATGGCTGGACTAGCCAATTCTTATCTAAAATATAAATGATTGAGACTCCTAAATATGGGCTTCTCTGCTTTTAAACCACGGATCCTGTTGAAAGTGCAGAAAACAAAGCTAAAAATGAAGAGTGGATTAAGTGAAGAAGGATGATTCTATTCACATGAGCATATGATCTATACACTATTGGTATATAAACACGGTAAGACTGAGTTGATAAATTATATGTCTATCTATATGTATATATATCTAAAAGCTGAAGTATATCATTTATTATTGTTACGTTTTTGTTAAGTCACATCAGTAGCCACATGATCCACCTATTTCCGACACTTTATCTCCCTTTTACCTAGTTTTCTCCTTATTAATTTTTCACCTTACAATTACACTTCCTCTAACATTTTTCCCTCACATTTACTGTAAGGGCTTAGACCCGGGTAACCAAGAACGACCCACGTGACCAAGGCCCAACATTGCAAGGCTAGGACTAGTCCATTGATGAATGCATGAAGGACCAACAACTAGCGTGGAGGGGAAACCTATTGTGCTCGGGGCCAGTTGGGCCTAATACTGACTAATAAACCGAGGGGGTATGAGAAGGGAGCGGACTAGTTTAGGTCAATAAATGAGCACAGTTAGTGCCTTTGGAAAACCTGCTGCTAAACACAATTCGGCGTCTAGAACAAGTTTCAAGAGAATCTTCAGAAGACATGATTTTTCTAGGGATTATGGGTGAAAGTGGGATTGCATGGGCACTAGTGAAAAGTAATGACTTGAACCCCACTAAGCGGGGGTTATATAAGAAAATGAGGCCAAACAAATGGGGGGTCGGTTTTTTAGGGAAGTTAAAGAGAGAGGGAGAAAAGAAATAAGAGAGGGAGTAAACACGAAGGGAGGAGAGAACAAAGAGAGCAGAGAAAGCAAGAAGCAAAGTCTAAGGGGAATAGCGTATTGGGCTGAAAACCATAGGGATACTTGATTGTTGGGCTATCAAGGCTATGTTTGAAACACAATCTGTAGGACTGTAAGGAAACCCACCAACAAATAAATTGGGAGCCCAAATCCACTGTCTTACATAGTAACGTCTATGGGAATCCTACCCATCTTAAGGCTTTGAACTAGCTTGATACTATTAGATTATGAAGGGCCCGCATGTTGGAGAGGGTTCTGTTGGAGGAAATCACTTAAGGGCCTCCTCAAGGGTTTGTAAGAGGCTAGAAAGGGAGCGTAGAAGGGAGCAGTAGCACTTACAAGATGGGCATAAGACAAGGGTAGACTCTGACGAAGGATCTTCACAAGGGGAATGAACTGTGTCTTATATCCCTGAGCGGTCTCATCACAGCGATCGGGTGCGGGTATTAGAGAATCTACTAAAGCAGGTTAATGATTTAGAAATTAATCTGAGAGTCCGACACCATAGAAGAGACCGAGAGGATTCATCTGATGATCCCAACTACATTGCGGGAGAGTCATCTCAAGGTAGTGGTTCGCGTCAGTTGAAAGGCAAATCCTGTGAAACTATGGGGCGTTATTGCAAATCTCCCCATTGCGAAAGATATGAACACCATAATGCTGCTTTGGATGCAATGAGCAGGCCTTTGAGGAGATCTGCCCTATCACCATTCCTCAATGAGATTGAGAGTATAGAAATGCCAACACAATTCACACGACCTTCGTTCACCATCTATGATGGAAAAACTGATCCGGTGGAGCGTGTAAGTCACTATATACAAATGATGTCACTCTATGCTTATAATGATGGGTTGATGTGTAAGGTATTCCCATCTAGTCTTGGGCCAACAGCTATGAGGTGTTTCAATGGTTTAAGGAAAGGGTCTATCCGAAATTTTGGGGAGTTGATGCAAGCGTTTGGGGCCCAATTTATAACGTGTAGTAAAGTTCCTCAGCCGATAGATGCTTTATTGTCCATGAGCATGAGAAGTGGGGAAACCCTCCGATCTTATGTGAATAGGTATTGGAAGCTGTATAATGAGATATGTGGGGGAAACGAGGGGGTAGCTGCCAACACCTTCTGACTGGGTCTCCCTAACGAGTCAGAGTTAAGAGATTCTTTGACCATATGGCCTCTCGAAGGCATGCATCAGCTGATGAGAAGGATTGAAGACTATAAGAGACTAGAAGATGATCAATTGCAAGGCAAACGTAAAGCCTTGACTTCTTCACAATATCATAAAAAGTATCATCCCGAGAAGTTTCAGTAGAGAACTAGGAGAGAGCCGAAGGACCCCGAGGAGGGCTGAGCACAGCGTGCCGTGGCAGTTAATGTGACGTTCAAAGAGCTCGTCTATAAGATCCTTGAATGTAAGAATGAACCTTATTTCTGATGGTCGGGCAAGATGGGTAGGGACCGGCGAGGAGGAATCATAACTTATATTATACTTATCATAGAGAAAAAGGTCACACCACCGAGCAGTGCCATGTATTAAAAGATCATTTAGAGCAGCTAGTGAATGTAAGGCATCTCAGGGAGTTTTTGGTCAGCCAAGAAGGAGTAAACATAGGCCAGGGATCGAGAAGACGAAATGACCATACCCTTCTCCCTCCCTTAGGGGTTATTGAGGTTATTCATGCAACCTCTTGGGGCGTAAGCTTGAATAGTCAGAGGGGAATATTGAGTGTAGTGTCTACGCCTAAAACAGATGTCACAGATCGACCTGAGAAGAGGCCTAGGATGATCTCAGTTCTGATCACTTTTAGTTAAAGGAATCTCTTAGCCACATGATGACACTTTAGTGGTGATTTCTCGGATTGGTAGATTCCTAATAAAAAGGGTTATGATAGATCAAGGGAGTGGAGTTGAAATCATGTACCCTGGCCTCTATAAGGGGCTAGGACTGAAGCCTGAGGATTTAAGTATGTATGACACCCCAATTGTAGGGTTCAATGGGAAAATCCTAATGCCCGAGGGGCAAATAAAGCTCCCGGTGGTAACCAAAGGAAAAGAGGTGGAAGTAAACTTTATTGCGGTCAATGGCTACTCACCATACACGACGATTTTAAGGCGTCCTTGGATCCATGCCATGGGAGCGGTACCCTCAACACTAGACCAGAAGATCAAATTACCTATGGAAGATGGAATCATGATAGTTCGGGCTGATCAAAAGGTAGCAAGATAGTGCTTAATGGCAGTAATAAATCATGAGATTAAGCAAAAAGACCAAGTTAATCAAGAGCAGTTAAAGCAATTATCGATAACCAAGGGTCTGACAGGAATAGACAGTGCGGAAGAGTTAGTCCAAGTATGAATTATGCCATATTCAGACATGTATTTCCAGATAGGGAAGAGCAAATCAGTAGAGGACTGAGTGGGAATTTTGTTGTCATTGGTGCAGAATTTGGACGTGTTCGCATAGAATCCGTATGAAGTGCCCGGGATTGACCGGCTTTTATTGTGCACAAGTTAAATGTAAACCTTTTAATCCCACCAAAAAAGCAAAGACCTGGGAGGTCCGCGAAACCTCATATGGAGGCAATGAAAGAGGAAGTGGAGAAGCTAAAGCGATCGGGGCTATTAAAGAAGTGTTTTTTTTTTCCCCAAATGGTTAGCCAACACGGTGGTGGTAAAAAAAAAGAACGGTAAGTGGAGAGTTTGTGTTGATTTCACCGACCTTAACTAAGCATGCCCAAAGGATCCTTTCCCTAGTATCGAAGATAGACCAATTAGTGAATACCACAGTTGGACACCAGAGAATGAGCTTTTTGGACGCCTTTTAAGGGTACCATCAAATCGCTTTGGCTCCCGAGGATTAGGAGAAAACATCTTTTACTATACCCAAGGGAAATTACCATTACACAGTGATGCCTTTAGGCTCAAGAATGCGAGGGCTACTTATCAGTGGATGGTCACCCATATGTTCAAGGATTTGAGCGGTAAAACGATGAAGGTTCACATCGACGACATGGTAGTAAAGACTAAGAAGAGTGAAGGACATACGTGTGACTTGGTTGAGGTCTTTGATATATTAAGGCAGCACAAGTTACGCCTTTCTACTGAAAAATGTGCCTTTGGAGTAGGATTAGGAAAGTTTTTGGATTATATGTTAACCACACAAGGCATAGAGGTGAACCCGAACCAAATTATAGCTATTCAATAGCTGTGCCCTCCTAACAACGCTAAAGAAGTGCAAAGACTTATCGGGATGATTGCCACCTTGAATAGGTTCGTATCAAGATCGACGGATAGATACTGACCATTCTATCAACTGTTGAAGAAGTGGAAGGGTTTTCAGTGGACTGAGGAATGTGACATGGCGTTTAAAGATTTAAAGTCTTACCTAGCCAGCCCACCCATTTTATCTCGACCTAAGTCCGAAGAGGACTTATACATGTATTTGGCAGTATCCGACCATGTCATTATTTTGATGTTGAATAGGCAACAGGAGGGGATCCAGAGACTGGTATTTTACCTTAGTAAAACATTAGTGGATGCGGTAACTTGGTATCTGCCATTGGAAAAGGTGGCACTGGCACTAGCATTGGTGCGTGCTATGAGGAAACTACCACATTACTTCCAAGCTCATATAGTGTAGGTGTTGACTGAGTACCCCTTGCAATCACTTTTGAGGAGGTCAGATTTCACTAGGAGGATAGCAAAATGGTGGACAAGATTAGGTACATTCGACATTCGATATAAGCCAAGGAATTCAAAAAGGACCAGGTGCTGGTAGACTTTGTGGTTGAATTTACTCCTTCTCAAGGAGCTTCTATTGGAATATGTCAGGTCAGGGTTAAACACTGGCAAGTGTATATGGATGATGCATCTAATGCAAGGGGGTCGGGGGTCGAAATTGTTATGGTGTCTCCCAAAGGGTTAAGAATGGAAAAGTCACTCAGATTGGGCTTTCGCACTTCAAACAATGAGGCCGTATATGAAGCCCTTATTGCTGGATTACGGGCAGTGTAGAAGCTCGGTGCCGAAGAGATAGAAGTATTCTTGGACTCGAGATTGGTGGTTAGTACGATAGAAGGCAACATTGAGGCAAAGGATTACCACATGTTATAGTATTTGAAGTTATTCCAATCCCTACTGTTGAGTTTCCAAAAATTTAGTGTAGTCAAAGTGCCAAAGAGTCAGAATAGCCACGCTGATTCGTTAGCCACATTGGCTTCATCTTCAGAAGAGCTTATCCCCCAGATGATTTTTGTGGAGCTACTAGAGTAACCGAGCATTGAGCGATAGATGGTGGTAAGGATTACTTCGACAGAAACGCCGAGTTGGTTGGATCTTTATGTTGCATTTTTCTTTGATGGGTCTTTACCGACATATGGGAAAGAGGCAGAGAAGGTGCAAAGAATGTCATCCCATTTTTGGTTATCCGAAGATAAGAAGTTGTATTGAAATTCGTTTGAAGGGCCATACTTGTTATGTTTGCACTCAAGCTAGACCACCGAGTTGTTAGTCGAGCATCATGAAGGAGTATGTGAAAGGCATTTGAGTGGAAGATCACTAGCCCACTGAGCAATAACTCAAGGATTCTAGTGGCCGAATATGCAACGAGAAGTGGCTGAATATGTAAAGAAATGTGATCAACTCCAAAGATACGCT
Source organism: Quercus gilva (assembly GCA_023621385.1). NCBI lineage: Eukaryota > Viridiplantae > Streptophyta > Magnoliopsida > Fagales > Fagaceae > Quercus > Quercus gilva. The sequence continues at coordinate 67,051,083 of CM042481.1, forward strand.
CCTATCCTGCACCAACCAAGCGGAAATTTAAACCCGATCATCTGCCCTTGGCCCTTCGCTCAATGGGGGCTAGATATAATTGGACAATTCCCTCGGGCTCCGGGGAATAAGAGATATGTGGTGGTTGCTACAGACTATTTTACCAAATGGGTAGAAGCCAAGGCCTTGGCGAACATCAGGGATGTGGATGTGAAGAAGTTCGTATGGAATAACATAGTTATGAGATTTGGGGTTCCCTGCACGCTAATATCCGACAATGGGCTTCAATTCAACAGTAAGGTTTTCTATAAATACTGTGGCAAACTTGGTATAACCAACAGATACTCGTCACCAGCATACCTTCAAAGCAACAAACAGGCAGAGGCAACAAAGAAGGCAATAGTTAATGGCTTGAAAAAGAGGTTGGAGGGGGCGAAAGGTAATTGGGTTGAAAAGTTGTCGAACGTCTTATGGGCCTACCGAAAAATGCCTGGAAAGTCAACGGGTGAGACCCTCTTTTCCATGACATACGGTGCTAAGGCAATCATATCAATAGAAGTCGGTTTATCATGCATGAGGTTGGCTGATTTTAAACGAAGCAGCAATAACAAGCTTATGGTAAAGGCTTTAGATGCATTGGAAGAGAAGCGGGAAATGGTGGTTGTTCGGCTTGCAGATTATTAGCAAAAGTTGGCTTAGGGATATAATAGAAAGGTGAGGCCTTAAGGCTTTGTGGCAAGAGATCTCATTTTGCAGAAAGCTCTAAGAAACATGAAAGATTAGAATGCAGGTAAATTGACTCCAAATTAGGAAGGGACTTACCGAGTAATAGCAACGGCCGAAGCAAGAGCTTACTACTTAGAGGACATGGAAGAAAGGCCTTTACCCCAACCATAGAATGTTTGCAATCTGAAGAAGTACTATCAGTAAATGAGAAAGAGATGTTGCAAAATGTGTTGGAAGTTGTAGATAGTTGTAAATGAAGAAAATGGAAAGAGATTAGCTGCATTGTTCAGAGTTTAGTTAGCACCTTAACAAATTTTTCTAAGGACAGAATCCTAGCCTCGCCCTGACTCTAGTCACCAACCAGGTGGAAACCTTAACAAATTTTTCTAAGGACAAAATCTTGGCCTCAACCTGACTCTGGTCAACAACCAGGTGGAAATCTTAATATATTATTATAAGGACAAAAACCTTGATAAATCCTCTAAGTTCACAAACTTGGTCATGGCGTAAACCCGGCCGTTGATCAAGTAGCAACAATAACAAACCTATCCCCCAAGAAGAGGGACTAGTTCTTGGCTAAAATCATTGATAAGAAAAAGAAAGAAAAATCTGTGGCAAATCAATTGCTTAGTCGGGGAACGTGAATGCATTTCCTATGTTACCAAGCATCAACACTTAAGGAAAAAAAATCATTAGCATCAAAGTATTTTTGATGTTACCAAACATTAACACTCAAGGAAAATAAATCATTAGCATCACAGTATTTCTAGTGCTACCGAATGTTAACACTTAAGCAAATTAAATTATCAATGTTAACACATTTCCTGCAACCATGCTATAATAATCTATGTTAAAGAATTTAACCAAGGGGACTTAAAATCATCAACTTTAAACAAACTTAAAGAAGTTCAGTACACAAATACTGACTTAATCAGTTAAGTACACGAAGTGTTGGCCAAAATATGACAAACTAAAAAAAAGAAAAAATGAAATACAAATAGTAATGATAACACATATAATAGAAATGGTTCAAAAGAATTAGGCGCTCAAGTTGTCGGGAACAATGGGGCCTGTCATGGGGGCTTTGTTGGTAATTGGAGGATCGGAGTTGAGAGCAAGCTGAGTAGTGTCCTATATCACTGAAGTAGCAGTGGCTCTTAAGTTGTCTTCATTAAGCACCACTATGTGGGAGTCAATCTGCTAAGACAACTCCCTCTTCTCGAGGCTCTTTGTACCTTCCTCCTTTTCACAGTTATCCTCATCTTACTTTGGAGCCTAAGCCTCAGCCTCAAGGTCCTTGGGTAGTGGAATTTGGTCAGCACTCCTCGACTACCTGTTTATGGGCTTTCTCTTTATTTGCCTCCTCTATTACCCCCTTTAGCCGACACTCCACAATATGGGTCAACTGGGCAGCCTGAGACAATAACAGGATAGAATGGGGTCAATATTGTTAGGACATATGTGAATCACGTTAGGAACATATGTCATTATAGAATTGGCTAATCCTTTGACAAAACGCACTTTACTTGTAACTGGGTAGATCTAGGATGTGTTTAATACTTCAAGGAATAAGGTTTCAAGTTCAAGTGTTAAAGCCATGCAAGTCTGTCCAAGAATCAAGTGAAGAAGTGCTAGATTTTAAAGCTTGACAACTAGTATATATCGAGGCTTAAAATGTTGTTCTAGCCCAACACTCTACAGCTGCTTGATAGATAAGGTATCTGTCGAGGTTTATGAAAATCAGTTTTTCAAATATGATTTCACTCTAATCCGTGAATAGATGTTTGGGCTTTCTTTTCTCACAACCCTAAACATATATATAAGGATTATTTTAAGGGCCGTCAAAGGTTGCATAGTTGCGCAAGTGTGAAGCAAAGTTGTGTTCATGCAAATTGTGACCGGAGATAGAATCTACCCTAGTTCATATTTCTATTGAAGAAGCTACTACGTTGTACGCTGTTGGGTTTCGTAACCAAAGAGCTTCGTGATCTTCATCGTGTGATGAACTAAAGAACTTTGCAGCCAACATTCTTGCTCAAGTTGGTGATTAAGTCGCATACTAAGATCTGCGCATCTATTGATTAGTCACGTACTGGGAGCCGTGCATTAAAAGGAGAGATTTTCACTACAAAACAAGTCCAATTAGGTATTGTAATCGCTTGTTTTGATAATAGTGAATTCTCGAGAGTGGTGACCTTAAAATCACCTAGTAGGATTTTTGCCGTGTAGGTTTTCCCTATTCGTAAACAAATCACCATGTCAATTTATTTTCAGCTGCATATTTACTTAGCTAGTGATTTGTTTGTGCTACCACGCATATTGTATGCTAATCTGATTAATTAATCAACTTGGTTAATTAATTGGTTACTTCATCACAAGGGGTCAATACATTCTTGGCCTATCAAGTGGTATCAAAGTAGGTACACTCTTATTAGGTTTTAATCTTTGCTGTGTGATCCATTGACCCCTATTTTCATGGCTGCAACCGGCATGAAAGATCTTTGTTTTCAAATACATCTTGCTTTTCTAATCTCTATTTGTTTGAGTGTATCAAAAAATGCAAGTCTAAAAGTTATTTGAATTATATCATGATGATTATTAGAAATGAACTTAGATTGACAAAGAAGAAACTAAACTGTCTCAGAATAATAGTGTGCAAAGGAGTCCATTTGAGAAAAGTGAAAGTTAAAGGCTTTGTTCATAAAAGGCAAATGAGAGAAAACACCATTCCCATTGATCTGTCATTTAAGCAGCATGAAGTGTGCTTCATGATGAAGTCCACATTTGAGGTTATGGACATGTGTTTGTGGTACCTTGACAGTGGCTGCTCAAGACACATGACTGGATACCAATCTCTCTTCAAGGTTTTCGAGTCTAAGAAAGGTGGTAATGTCACTTTTGGTGATAGGAGCAAATCACAGATTATAGGAAAGAGAATTATCTCTCTACTTGGACTGCTAGACATTACAAATGTTTTATATGTAGAAGGTCTAAGAGTGAACCTGTTGAGCATAAGTCAGATATGTGATCAAGACTTTATGGTACTATTCTCAAAAGGAAAATGCCTTGTCATAGATGACTCTGGAAAGAAACTCATAAGTGGTGTTCGCACTCTAGATAATTGCTATGGTTTAGATCCTGATGCTGATATTATGTCCAATAGCATTTGTTTACCAAATGAAGATCTATGGCACCAAAGGATGGGACATGCTAGCTACAAACATATTTCAATTGTATCTAAGCATGAGTCGATCTTGGGGATACCAAAACTCAGTAGAGTGAACAATGTGGTGTGTGGACCATGTTAGCTTGGAAAACAGGCGAAAGATAAACATTTGGGCACTCAGACATCCGCTACATCTAGACCATTGGAGCTACTGCATCTAAGTCTCATAGGTCCAACCAAAACCGAGTCTCTTGGTGGAAAGAGATACATCATGGTTGTTGTAGATGACTTCACTAGGTATACTTGGGTCATCCTTCTACGATCCAAATCTAATGCTTCTAAGCACATTGAAGCCTTGTGCATAAGATTGCAGAATGAGAAGAGCTTGAAGATTGATCGAATTCGAAGTGATCATGGTAAAGAATTCGAGAACTCATACATGGAGTCCTTTTGCACTAGATCAAGTATATCTCAAGAATTCTCTACTCCTATTACTCCTCAGCAAAATGGTGTAGTAGAAAGAAAGAATGGGGTTATTCAAGAGATGGCTAGAGCATGTTGCACAACAAGGATGTTGCTAGAAACTTGTGGTGAGAAACCATTAACACTGCATGTCATGCGGTTAATAAGGTGTATTTTAGACCCGGTATCAAGAAGACTCCCTATGAGTTATGGAAGGGAAGGAAGCCAAACGTTAAGTATTTTAGGATTTTTGGAAGTACTTGTTTCATTCTCAAGGATAGAGAGAATATGGGAAAATTTGACTCCCGAAGCGATGAAGGAATATTTCTGGGATACTCCTCTACAAGTAAGGCTTATCGGGTATACAACAAAAGAACCAAAAAGGTAATGGAAACTATGAATTTTGTTATCGATGAATCTTTAGATTCTGGTTATGAGAAATTTAGTAAGGAAATCCCCAAAGAAATTCTTTTTCCCAAGCCCAAGGACGTTCAAGAAATTGTTGATCAAGAGCCCACATCTCCGAGTACTCTTGGCACTCCATGTGTTGTAGAAGGTTCAACAAACATACCTTCTTCTCCTAATTCTGAATCCCACAAAGAGAAAGGACCTTCCTCTAGGGTCAAGTTTTATCATCCTCCTGAAGTTATTGTGGGAAACATGAATGAACTTACACTAAGAAAGCGTACAGTTGATAAATGTGTTGCTAACTTTGTGTCTTACTCTTGCTATTTGTCATAGGTTGAACCCACTAAAGTTAAGAAAGCTCTTCAGGATGAAAGCTGAGTTGAAGCTATGCATGATGAACTACTTCAGTTTCAAAGGAATGATGTCTGGACTCTAGTACCTAGACCAGAGGGTGGGCACATCATTGGCACAAAGTGGATATTCCACAATAAGACTGATGAGGAGGGTAATGTGATCCGCAACAATGCTCGTCTTGTAGCTGAAGGACACTCTTAAATGAAAGGAGTAGACTATGATGAGACATTTGCTCCAGTAGCTTGTATGGAGTCCACCAGAATTCTTTTAGCTGTAGCATGTCACTTGAAGTTCGAGCTTTACCAAATGGACGTAAAGACTGCTTTCTTGAATGGGTTTCTTAAGGAAGATGTCTATGTGGCTCAACCAAAAGGATTCATTGATCCACACTTTTCGGATCATGTGTTGTACCTCAAGAAGGCATTTTATGGTTTAAAGCAAGCCCCCAGAACTTGGTATGATCGGCTCACACAATACTTGGTTTCATATGGGTTCATAAGAGGAAAAGCTGATCAAACTCTCTTCATCAAAAGGGAAGACGGCGAGTTGATAGTTGCTCAAGTCTATGTTGATGACATCATCTTTGGGTCAACTAAGGATGAACTCACTTATAATTTCTCAAAACTCAAGCAGGCCGAGTTCGAGATGAGCATGATTGGAGAGTTAACTTACTTCCTTGGTTTGCAAATCCATCAACAAGATTCAGGTATATTCCTATCTCAATCTAAATATGCTAAAAATCTTGTGAAAAAGTTTGGTTTGGAATCTGCTAGTTCTATTAGAACCCCTATGAGCCAAAATGTTAAACTCACTATTGATTTGTTGGGTAAAAGTGTTGATTCTTCTCTTTATAGAAGCATGATAGGTAGTCTTCTTTACCTTACTGCTAGTAGACCTAACATTAGTTATAGTGTGGGAGTGTGTGCTTGATATTAGGCTAATCCCAAAGAGTCTCGTATGATTGCTTTGAAAAGAATCATAAAGTATGTCAAAACCACTGCCGACTTTGGTGTGTGGTACAGTAAGGACACAAATGATATCTTAGCTAGGTATTTTGACGCAGACTAGGCTGGGAATGCTGATGATAGAGATAGTAAATCGGAGGGTTGTTTTTATGTGGGTAATAATCTTGTCTCCTGAATGAGCAAAAAGCAGAATTCCATCTCATTATCCACTGCAGAAGCTGAGTACATCGCTGCCGGTAGCTGTTGCACCCAACTTCTATGGATGCAAAAATTTCTTCTTGATTACGGTATTTTTCAAGAGCATTTTACTATCTACTATGACAATACCAGCGCCATCAACATCTCTAAGAACCTGATTCAACATTCTCGAACTAAACACATAGAGATTCAACATCACTTCATTCGGGAGCTTGTCGAAGATGGTACTTTTACTCTTGAATTCATTCACACTGATGATCAAAAGGCTGATTTGTTCACCAAACCTCTTGATAGCAAACGGTTTGAATTCCTTTGCCAAAACATTGGTATTATCTCCATGGATTGATCTTTTTTTCTCCTCCTTATTCCTCATGCGTTTGCATCTAGTTTTTTGGGCTATGCTTTGATTAACATGTTTTTGTTTGGTTATTTTTCAATTTTGCTTTATTTTTTTTATAAAAATAAAAAAAATTGAAAAATATAAAAAAATATAAAAACAATATGTGTTTTGTGTACATTGGTACTTGTGTACCTTGGATGGCCATTGAAATAAAGTTTTCTAAACTTTGTATCTTTTGTAGCTTAGATGAGCATCTTTATGCACAACTAAGCAAGTGAGCTTTGTGGCTCGTGTTTGTGATGAGTAAGATTAAGTAATCTCTTGTACTTAGCACTCGTATCACTCTTTTTGACGGGAAGGACTAGAAAATCCTAAGAGAAAGGCATAAATAACCATCTCACCACTGTTGCTCGCCAATCATAAAATGACATCTGTATGCTTCGTCATAGCAAAAGAGCAATGTCAAAAACTTAACATAATTGGGTATTTCTTTTCTTTCTCTTATATGCCAATGCATGATATGCTTAACTATAGAAAAATATGCAAAGAAAAATAAAAGCAAAAAGAATAAATGCTTTATATATGATTGCAAGCGTGTCTTCAAGGAGATGTAGGAGTTATAGGATGTACCTCAAAGGTGATAGTCCCCATCAAATAGTTATGATTGTGTGTGAGTTAGAGTGATTTTCTCATATCTCAAATCGTCATAACGTGTAGACATTTATGCAATCTTGCAATGTTTTTCACATACAACATGCAATATTCTTTGCTACTTTTGATACATATGCAGGTACAATATAATTTGATCATCACAAATAATACATGTGTTAATGTATCCTCACCAAACTGTCTTAACTTGTTTTTGAAATATAAAATTGGTTAGACTTGTTCAGTGTGTGTGTGTGTGTGTGTGTGTGTGTGTGTGTGTGTGCGTGTGTGTTTTGGATCTAAATGCTTGACAATTTTCTTGTTGAGAGATGATTTTGAGAGCTTAAAATTTTGTTTAGATCTTTGGTTGTGTAGCATGCTTGATTTCATTCATGTCTGTGTTTTTCTCTTCTTTGAAAAAATGTTTTTAAGCAATCTCGACAGCTGCTAGACACCTCTCGACAGCTAGGCTATCTATTGAGACCTTTCAACTTCTTTTTATCGCATTCTCGATAGCTTCTCGATCCATCGAGGAAGTTTCTGGATGCTCGATAGATTCTCGATAGCTTCTCGGTCCATCAAGCCCCTTTTTCTATGGACACCTTTCAACAGATCCTCGACAGCTCTTCAACAGCTCTTCAACAACTTTTTCATGCATTTTAAATCTCGACACCTCTCGATCTATCAAACTTTATGATTTTCTATATATACCTTTCAGCATGATTTTCTCTTATTCCTCCCTGATCTCTCACAACAGATCTTGTCTCTTCACCTCCTAAAACCTTTCTCTCTCACTCTAAACTTCATTCCTAAGTGATTTTTGACCTTGATCTTGTTCTTCTTCACTAGTAAGGGTCATTAATCCTTCACTCTTCATGCATTTCACACATTAGACCTAGGTTTTTGAGTTTTTGAAAATTTTTTGGGGTTTTTTCAAAATTGATGAATTTTTGGTGAAATTATTAGGATAGGTTTTGTGTAAATGATCCTAAATGTTCATACATTGCATCATATTTGCATTTTAACTATATGTTCATGCATTTTAGATGTGTGATTACTATGTTAAAATTGTTGTATGCTGGTAGGTTTGGATTGGGCTAAGCGTATGTTGCTTTGTATGTTGCATATCACATGCTTATGCATTTTCGTGCATACGTACCTTCAATTCTTTATATTCTTATATTGATGTTGTTGGTGCTCTTCTCTTTGTCTCTCTTTCTCTCTCTCTCTCTCTCTCTCTCTCTCTCTCTCTCTCTCTCTCTCTCTTTCTTGCGTTAGTTTGCGCTATGGCACCTAAACGCAAATCTACTCCGTCCCAGAACCCTTTTCGTTCTGGGGCATCTTCTTCTTCTTTTGATCCTACTCCTTCTCACGTACGGTTCCCTGATGACAAAGCCTGAAAGGACTTTTCAGAGAACTTTTCTAAACAAGGCATTCATTCGGAACGCCAAGTCATCCTATCGGATTTTTTCGATACTTACCTTCCTACTGTCATCTACAGTTGGGGTTAGGAGTCACTGTGTGGCATCCCGGTCACTTGTCTCTCCATGATCATACAGGAGTTTTACTCCAACATGCACGGATTCGAAACTTCTATACCCCAGTTTATCACTCGCGTTCGGGGTATGCGCATTGTAGTTACTCCGGATCTTATATCTGAGGTGCTACATGTTCCTAGGGTAGCGCATCCTGACTACCCTGGTTGTAATCGTCTAAGGACTATGTGAGTGTTTGGATTCAGCTTATTCTCACGTTTACGTTTTTGCCTGCGTTTTGTCTTTTTTTTTTTTTTTTTTTTTTTTTTTTTTCCAGGCGTGTGAGGGGCGTTATTTTGCTACTGTGCGGCTACTGTTCACATGAACAGTAGCCGCAGTTGTTGACTTTTGTCTCTGAACAGTGCATTTGTGCACTGTTCACGGACCCACAAATTTCACTTTTTATCAACTTTTTCATTAAAAATGGGTCCCACGGCACTATTCACACATTTAAAAATTATTTTGCTACAGTGTTTTCAGTTTTCAGTTTTCAGTTTTCAGTTTTCAGCTGAATCCAAACGGACCCTATGTCCAAAGACAAACTCATGTCTCTATTCTGTGAGTCACCATCTTCATGGGGTGATCGTCAAAACACCCGATGCTCGACCATTGCAAAAGGTCCGAGATTCCTTAACATGGTGATGACATTTATTCTCCATCCTTTGTCTCACTATAACTCTATCACAAAGCCTCGTGCTCAATTTTTGTTATCCCTCTTAGAGGACATTTTTATTGACTTCCCTTCTCACTTCATTCTCTCCCTTATAGATGTCTACAGGGATACGGTGACTTGTGATAAGCTCATTTTTCCTTCGGCTATCACGAGGATCTTTCACCATTTTTCTGTCTCCTTTCTCATGTCTGATCACTTTTTCGTCATGGGTGCCTTGACGCTACTACCGTTAGACGAAGTGATGCTTAGCTTCTCCCGAGGCGGACACAGACCGAGACAGCAGCTCCTCTAGCTTCTTCAGCTCCATCCACCTCTGCTCCTACTTCTTCTGTGGGTGGAATGACTCTTGAGGCCATCATGGCACAACTTGTGCACATGGATGGTCACCTTGACACTTTTAGTGATGAGTTGTGTCAGGTGAGTGTCGGTTGTATTGCACAACGACAAGCTACCATGGGTGGTTTCACTGCTTATACATCTCCATCTCCACTGGCTTTAGAGGATGAGAGTGATAATGGCTCTGGTAGTGATGATGTGGATGAGGACAATGGTGCTAGCTCACCTAGTGATGATGAGATGTCTATTTGATGTACGGGAGTAGTTTTGATATGAGAGTAGTCATACATATAAGGGGGGAGTTAGCATAGGAGATTTTTTGGTTAATGGGAGTGTCTACATTTTAAGGGATGTAGTGAGGTTTTTATGTTTTTTTTTTTTTTTTCTTTTCTTTTACATTTACCTCATGTATATTGGTCTTTGACCATTTGACATAAATTATACTAATATTTGGATATATATATATATATATATATTGATGTATGTTATTCACCTATCTTTACATGTGTTGTTTCTTTTCTTTCTTTATGCACATGCTTCTTATATATTGTATGCAATCTTTTATTTCTGTTTCACACTAAGATGCCATGATGAGTTTTGTTTAAAGTGTTTCAGACATACAAGTTGTCAAAGTCTTCTTGCCATGAACTCTCTTCTTACAAAGTTTTTCAAGATTTGTGTTAGGATAGATTTTATTGTATTTAACAAGTGAGTATGAGTTGAGTGATTTATGACTCCTCTCATATGTTCATTTGTTTGTTGTGGTTTTGTCACAGATTTCCAAAGGGGGGAGATTGTTAAGACATATGTGAATAATGTTAGGAACATATGTCATTACAGAATTGACTAATCCTTTGAGAAAATGCACTTTACTTGTAATTTGGTAGATCTAAGATATGTTTAATACTTCAAGGAACAAGGTTTTAAGTTCAAGTATTAAAACCATGCAAGTCTATCCAAGAATCAAGTGAAGAAGTGCTAGATTTTAAAGCTCGACAGCTAGTATCTATCAAGGCTTCTGTTCTAGCCCGAGGCTCGATAGCTACCTGATAGATAGGGTATCTGTCGAGGTTTATGAAAATCAGTTTTTCAGATCTGATTTCACTCTAATACATAAATAGATGTTTGGGCTTTCTTTTCTCACAACCCTAAACATATATATAAGGATTATTTTAAGGGCAGTCAAAGGTTGCACAGTTGCGCAAGTGTGAAGCAAAATTGTGTTCATGCAAATTGTGACCAGAGATAGAATTTTTCCTAATTCATCTTTCTATTGAAGAAGCCGTTGCGTTTGTACGCCGTTGGGTTTTGTAACCAAGGAGTTTCGTGATCTTCATCGTGTGATGAACTGAAAAACTTTGCAGTCAACATTTTTTCTTAAGTTGGTGATTAAGTTGCGTATTGGGATCCTCGCATCTATTGGTTAGTCACGTACTGGGAGCCATGCATTAAAATGAGAGATTGTCATTATAGAACAAGTCCAATTGGGTATTGGGGTAAAGGTTCAATTATAGAATGGTATAAGGTACTAGGATTCCTTTACTTGTAACCACTTGTTGTGATAATAGTAGATTCTCGGGAGTAGTGACCTTAAAATCACCTGATGGGGTTTTTGCCGTGTAGGTCTTCCCCATTCATAAACAAATCATCGTGTCAATTTATTTTCCGCTGCATATTTACTTAGTTGGTGACTTGTTTATGCTACTACGCATATTGTATGCTAATCTGATTAATTAATCAACTTGGCTAATTAATTGGTTAATTCATCACAAGGGGTTAATATATTCTTGGCCTATCAAGTATATCCCAAGTACTAACACTTATATCAGTAAAAAGGGAGCGTGGAAAAGGAAAAATGAGTAAACTACAACAATAAATGTTTAAAGGAATAAAAACTCACTGCTATATTGTGCCATTTCAACTTGCGGATGAGGTCCTCATCTTGGCAGCCTAAGTAGTGCTCTAGGTCGGTGAGCAGCAACAGAGCCTTCTCAAGGCTGTCGAACACTTGCCCCCTAAGACCGCTTCTCCATGTCCGAACATGTGAATCAGAGGGCAAGATCTTGTACCCTAGGTGAAAGGTACATTCCCATCTGGTAGAGGAATCGGAAAAGGCAAAGACCACTTAAGAACCGATTATGACTGGCTGACTCACAAGCCGTGTCTCTTGGGGGGTCCTACCAATCGATTGAGTTGTTGCCCAACCAGAGACTAAGGTAGGAAGCTGGGCAACAGAAGGAGTACTAGTCCCAGTTACGATGCCATCGGCACCCCTCTGTCGCTTCCTTTGTTGTTGGGAAGCAGGAAGGGTTGTCTGTTGAGAGATAGGATGAAGGGCAGCTTGAAAAGCAATGGTCCAAAGCCATGAAAAGCTTTTGAACCTTCCCTACAGTCAGGTTTATGGGAATAGGTTCTTTGGTAATTGGGTCTTCGGCAATTGGGTCTTCAACTATAGGTTCTTCTAAAATAGGGGCTTCTATTGGGATATTTATTGCCCAACCTTGAAAAACATTATCTCTCAAACCATCGTGTACAGGTTTAAGAGAATCCTGTTTGACTAATTTGAGCCCCAAGTGGGCTGCCGACTGTCAAAGTGCTCAAGGAGTCTTGGTAGCTCGTGTAAGAAGGTACACAACTCAAGATCAAATGGGAAGCTCTTAACTACCTATCATAATGCACGAATATTTCTGAGCGCGGGACAAAATTAAGCTCCTAAGCTCGTACAATGCTTATACCCAGTTGAAATTTCTTAAAAACTGCAGTCGGAATAAGGGGCGAGTTAATGAGACATTAAAAAATATATAATAATAATGTATACAAAAAAAAAAAAAAAAAAAAAAAAAAAAGAGCACAATATGGGCATGTCAAGGAGTCGAAAAAAGAAGATACTGACCTATCTAGCAAGGAGAGGTCGGGCAAGTCAACTCACCATTCAGCCAGTTCCCGCTCACTCTCACAAATTCCCCCGCCAAGTTCCTATTGGAGTTAGGAAGGCAAAATATTAACCTAACCATTGTGTTTCAGGTCTAAAGGTAATACCCATTCTACAAGCTCTCTCGAAATGGCGTATAGGAAGTTAATGTCATGGTGGGTAAGGCTGAGGTCGTATAATCGGTTAAGACACCCAACACAATTGACTACCCTATAAAAATTGGGCAAACACTAGTCGGGCTAAGTCTGTAAAAACTAAGAGTCCTAAGTAATAAGGGATCTACAAGGAACCTAACCCTACCCTCAAGTATCAACATTAAAGGGAAAAATACTACATTAGGTAGCCTTTGGTCTTCTATGTTTCCCTCATGACCGTACGATATGTTAACGAATGTTGAACCTAACTTTGAAGGACTCTGCGTCTTCACTAGTTTTCAAAAGATATGAAAAACCCATTTTGCTGAGCCTAACTGAGTTATTAGGAGAAAGACAGAGGGAAGAAGACTTATTGAGTGACTTCTTGGTCATGAGAATGGTCTTAGAGGGAGATTAAGGGTTCGAGAACAAGAGAGAAGCAAGGTTCTGAACTTAGAGAGAATTAAAGAAAATAAAAACATAAACTGTGTTGGTATTTATAAGAATGAAGGTCATTTATTGTAATTGCCAAAAACCAATCAATGCGTAGCATTACGTCTCTTCACGCGTGCCTCAGTCAACGAAGCGTCAAACCATCTTGACCATCCGATACCCCAGATGTTGCCACATGCACATAAGGAGCAAGCTGTCATGTATGCTGCATTAATTGATCGACCATTGGTCTTCCCGAAGCATAATCGTCATTTTTAAAAGAAAATGAGGAATTTACCTGCCACTAGATAGGAGAACCCCGATCCCATCTCCACCTCGTGGAAATGGGATCGTAGGGGGTTATTATAGGGGCTTGGGCCCGGGTAACCACGAACAACCCAAGTGACCAAGGCCCAACACTATAGGGTTTGGACCAATCTATTGATGAATGCGTGAAGGACCAACAACTAGCATTCAGGGGAAACCTATTGTGCTCAGGGTTGATTAAGCCTAATATTAACTAATAAATTGAGGGGTTATGACGAGGGAGCGAACAAGTTTAGGTCAGTAAATGAGCACAATTAGTGCCTTTGGGAAACCCGCTGCCGAATACAATTCGGCATCTAGAACAAGTTTCAAGAGAATCTTCAGAAGACATGATTTTTTTAGGGATTATAAGTGAAAGTGGGATTGCATGGGGACTAGTGAAAAGAAATGATTTGAACCCCACTAATGGGGGGGGGGGGTTATATAAGAAAATGAAGGCAGACAAAAGGTGGGTTGGTTTTTTAGGGAAGTTAGAGAGAAAGGGAGAAAAGAAATAAGGGAGGGAGTAAACATGAAGGGAGGAGAGAACAAAGAGAGTAGAGAAAGCAAGAAGCAAGGTCTAAGGGGAACAGGGTATTAGGATGAAAACCATAGGGATGCTTGATTGCTGGGTTGTCAAGGCTATATTTGAAGCATAATCTGTAGGACTATGAGGAAACCCACCAACAAATAAATTGGGAACCCAAATCCACTGTCTTACATAGTAACATTTGTAGGTTTGGGTCGCCACATTCACTTTTTTAACTCCCACTACTCTCTAACTTAACGTTACAATTCCTCCATTCCTTCATTCTCCTTTTATTTTAACTCTTCTTTTCCCCATTTTATTCACTATAAAAATTTGCTATTCTTTATTCCATTCCGTCCATATTTTGCCCACACAAAATGGTGAGTACTCTCTCTATTTTTTTTTTCCTTTTTCTTTTGGTGGATTTTTAATTCTTTATTGTATCTCTACTTTAGGTCAATGCGATTTTGTTGATTTAATGTGTTATCTTTTTTCTTTTCTTTTCTTTGATTGATAGATGTTATCCCATGACATTATATGGTATATAATGATATAATGTTATAGCATGGCTTGAATAATTTGGTGTTTACAATTATACATTTTCTTTTGAGTATTTCTCAACACATCTTCTTACATATAAATTTGATATTTCTCTCACATTTTATCTTTCAAAAAAGGTGATCTCTCTCTCTCTCTCTCTCTCTCTCTATTATTTATTAATTCTTCCTTGTAACTCTAATTTAGATTGATGCATTTTTTTCTCTTTCTACTTTGGGTTGGTACATTTTGGTGATTGTGAGAGACCACACCCCTGGCCCGTTTTTAGGTGTTGGGCCAAACCCACGTGAATGGGTGGAGTCGTATTATTGCCTCTCAAATAGAGGTTCGACTGATTATATTTACCCCTTTAGATTAAGGGTTTTACAATGGAGTCACCACTTATTTAATTATTGAAAAAATAAGAAAATCAAAATTGAAAAATTCCTCACTTTATTAAGTTGAAATTGAATTTGCATTGATTATAGGAAATTACATAGCTTTGGTCCTAGATATAATCTAAGATAAGGTACACGGCTTTGTTTCCTAGTTACAATCTAAAAATTGAAAATTACATGGATAAACATTCGATCTACTAACCCTTAATCTAAGCTTGAAGGCTATGTTACAAGGTGGGAAGGTGCTAGGCACCCACCTTGCCAGGAGAAATCGGTCTTCTAGACTATGGTGGCCAACATTCATATCATATCATCCAATATGTCAATCAATTTGCATGTTGAATTTAATGTGTGTGCGTGTGATAAATCCTAATTCAATTTATTAAGCATTGCATTTGGATTAAAAAATAAATTCTAGTGAATGTGTGTGGATGGTGATATCATTGTGAAACAAACATCTTTTTCATATTTTTTATGTGGTTCTAAGATCAAAGCTAGTGTTATGCATGAACATGTGATGAACAACCAAGAACATATGAAGAGAACATTCAAACATATTTAAGGGAATTTAAATAATTACAATCATGCTTTAATCTTAAATTCTCATCATGGCAACACAAAAAGCAAGTTAGGGAAAGGGATTATACCTTCATGCAAAATCCATACGGTGAAGGAGGAGATTCTTGGTAGAGGTCCTAAGCGTGGAGGAAAAGAAGAGTTAGGAGAGGGAGAATGAGTCTCACTTAATACCTTGAGTCTCAGGAAGACCAAGATATGACAAAACTATTTTACTTCACTAGAACTCAAAAGAGGAGAAGAGGTGGGGTTTTTTGTGTCCTTTCGAATGGAGGAGAGGGGTGGTTTATATAGTAGTGGTAGAGAAAATATGAACGGAATGTCATTTAATGAGGGTTAACAAGAATCATGAACCTAGACCTTATTTTAGCCTTTGGGAAAATCTGGTGCATTAAATGTAGAGATTGGTGGGAGTGAGAAGCATGCAAAATTTGGTTTTCCTGTAGCTACTATAACAGCCTGTAAAGCCAACTTCAAAAAACCATATCTTACTCAATTCTGATTGGAATAGTCTCATTATTGTGCTCAATTGAAGCCCCAGATGTCTAGTTTCAGAGAAAATTAACCTCATTCATAGATTAAAAATATTCTAAGAGATATCGACGAAATGGTGAACAGAGGTCAATTGTTAGAAAATAATTTCAGCACAGTTAACATTAATAGGTCCCAAATTAGTTCCCAATTAACATTAATAGGCTCCAATCACTCCCATTTCAGACTTAATTAGTTCCAAATTTACCCTAATTAAAAAAAATAATTGCACAAATCACTCATTGAATAATTAATGTTTAACTGTCTAATTAATTAACTGTGTGCAAACTTACCATAAAATGTAGTTCTAGCCAATCAAATTACGACACGTCATTAATCTCAAATTGATTATAATTATAACCAATTGGAATCAATTGTTCATAATCACATATAATCAGACTCAATTTGTGATAGTGCATCTTGGCCATTTAAACTTGATTTGATGATAACTTTCAATCTGATGGTCCGATTAAGACTTATGACCAGTCGATTTGATCATTACAACATCAAGATCATTTTGGTAAAATGAGATTAAAAAATCTAATGGCCAGAATGAAGATTCATATTTCCAATGTGAAATTACCCTTTTACCCTCCATGTGAGGTTAAATGCGGGTTGCAAAATGGGGTGTCAATAGTGATGCGTTTTTTGAGTTCTCCATCATATGTACACTCCTCCCCTTTTATAGTTTTGGTTTGAGTTAATTCTTAGGTATTTTGGAAGTGAGAAACTGAGTTTGTTAGGGTTTTTAGATCCCTTGGTTGATTTTACAATGAAATTAATCAACATAAAATAATTAACCAGTTATGAATTCAGATTGATTTCTAGATTAATTGCCACATATTAAATATGTCACAAATAAAGCAATAAAACAGCAATCCAATAGAAATGATAGAAAACAGCAAGACATTGACCCATGAAAACCAATGAAACAAATCATTTCACAGTAAAAACCTATGAAGAATTGAACCTAAACAATCCTTAAGGCAACATGTTCACTAATAGAATTAAAGTTTATACTACAGATTTAACAATAAATCTACTGCTACTTACTGGCATGACTATACATAACTCTAAATCTACATACTCTTCTATTATGGACTCATCTCTTCTATTTTAGACACATGTCCCTTTGACTTTGGGTCTAAAAGCCCTAACAATTGGTATATAAATTGAAAATCTCATTCAATCTATATGACTCATCCGAACATACACAGATGCCTCTTTTTCAAGTTTAACTCTTTTAAACTTTTCATAGAATTTCTTTAGCAATTTTCAAAGATTTAGATAATTCTTTATGGAAATTTTTACAAAAATCAATTAAACCAACATAATTATTTATGTTTTCCTTATTTAAATCTTCACCGCCATGAATAGTATAACACATAAAATTATCCATGACAGTATAGGTCAAGGATAACACTCAAGACAAATAATCCCATCAAAATGCATCCGTTCTAATACCAATTGTTAGGTTTTAGACTTGTAAAAGTCAGTAAATAACCTGTTTTAATATTGAGTTGATTATTAGATTAATTAGCCAAGAACTCACGCATTGCGCGTGATAATCATTTTTATTGCAGTTTTATTTTTTTATTTTTTTACAATTTAAACTAATTTAATAAAAATAATTTATTTCATAATCATATTTTTATTTATTATAGGAACAATTATAAATGTAATATAAGAATGGTCACAGATTATAAATATAAATTTTGTTGTACCAAAATTAAAACAATACAATTTTTCTCAGAAATTCAAAAAGCAAGTTAACAAAAATATTCATTTTTTAATAAAAGTTATTTTTAACATTTTGTGCATCATTAAAAAGAATATAAAATTTGAAAATTATTCTTTTAGTTTTAAACAAACTTTTTCAAGCCTTATTTTTTCTATCTACAATCCAAAACACCGAAAAACGTAATTAAGAAAATTAATAAACTTAACAATAATTAATTGGACCAATTAGGAAAAACAATTTGTTGTTGATAATATATTAATGTTATTTTATTTGCAAAAATTGTAATTGTAAGGACTCAAATTGGATTGGACCCAAAAGAGGGATGGGATTCTAGCCCAACAAGCCCAAACAATAAAGTTTCTAGAGAATGGGTGTAAGAGCTAGTTCCAGTAAGTGAAAAAATACATGATTCTCGTGCAGCAAAAGGGACTTCGAATTAAAAAAAAAAAAAAAAAAAACCCTTCCTCCCTTCTCCTCGGCTAGGTTTTTAGTGTATATCTATCTGGATTCTTTCTCTCTCTCTCTTTTCTTCAAAAGTCCCTTCTAGTGTCCTCCGATTTCACGTTGTATACTACCTTCTTTGTCCTGCCTTTACCATACACGTGTAGGTTCCATTCTGGGAACTTCTTTCTGTCCCATCCAGCACTTCCTAGAACCTCCGCTCAGTGGCCATAAGGCTGCTTGGTTACTGTTCAGGTATCACCTCTACATTAATGCGGCCAGAGAGTTAGCTAGGAAGCATTTAATGTGGAGGTAGCAACTTTTAAGAGATATTTGTCACATTTCCCGGTTCCTTCTTTGTTCAATATTCATTCGTTAATTCGTATGCAATTTTGTGAAGTTCCTTGACTACTAAAAGAGTTACATCCACCTCGGACGTTGGTTTGAGCAATAAATCTTATCCTCGGACGTGGTTTGGGCCACTATGTACGACTTACGTCTCTTTGTCTTGTGTTATTCTCAAAATGGCTCTCTTTAACCATCCTTGGACATGTAAGTGTCCTCGGACTGGGCCGTTGGGCCACAGGCCCACTTCCTGTGAATTCTCTGTTATCTTTTTGGGCAACTGGCCCCACAATAGCACCCTCAAAATCTCACTTTTTGTCACCTCGGAGGGAGATTTTGATATCACGCCCTTACCTCCTTCGTTGGATTTTTCTAAATTTCAGAACGCCTTTCCATATGCCCAAGACACGCTCCTGACGTTTCGGCATCAGGAGCACGCCATTATTAAATGATGGCGGCTTCTCTGTCCTCTACGTTTCAGCAGGACGCAAATCCAATGGTGGAGGGCCTTTGACATTTATGAGCGGGATTTTTCCCACTTACGATTTCTACACCCCTACAAAAAGCTTTTCAAATCAAATTTCTTTTCAATTACAAAAAATCTCACAATCTTAGTGGGTATTCATTGAACCTGTCCCTCTTTCTTTCTTCTCCACGCTCTCATAAATACTTGAAGTCTGTCCGAGGTGCTCATTTTTTACACCTGTAAGTTTCTTTAACCTTCCTCAGTCTTCCATCCTCTTCGTTAATTTTTCTTCACGATTCTTAAAAAATGGGTAGGTTTAAGTATCTAGTTGATTCCGAGGAGCAAATAGAGGAATTTAGAGCCAAGTATAGAATTCCCTCCACGGTGGGCATGAGATATGCTTCCCCAGAAACGTGGTATGATGATAGAAAAACAGGGGAAGTAGTCATCCCTATGATCGCTTTCATAGAGGGAGGGATGACTATTCCGATGGGTAGTCTCACTAGGAGTTATCTTAGGTTCTTCAGATTGTCTCCCACACAATGCGCCCCCAATATGTTCAGGGTGCTAGGGAGAATAGAAGCCCTTAATGTAAGAACGAATTTAGGCCTTACCCACCACGATGTGAACTGGGTATATAACCTTCATCAATTAAAGGGCCAGGGATACTATCTTAGGTCTAGGTACCCTGAAGTAAGGTTAATCCAGTGTCTCCCTACATTAAATAAGGGCCTAAAAGATGACTTTCTCATTTTTTCTGGGGCATGGCATGATGGTTTACCTTGTCCAACCTAAGAGGGAACACCAAGTAGGGTTCTTAGGCTGTACACTTCTACCAGTTGGCTTATACTCTTCAGTTCAAGTTATCTTCATCTCTGACGGAATTTTCCTGTCGTTTTATTGATTTTGCAGACAAACGCGCTACCAAGCCTCAGTTCAGATTGGTTAACAGAGAGAATTTGGATAAAATCCTGCAATCCGAGGCGTACGTGAACCCATCCGACAGCCAATTGAGAGCGGCTCATATAATCCTTCGCTACAAACCAATCTCTACAGCCTTTCAAGCGTCGAAGTGTGTGATAAAGGCTAAGGATCCTTGGCTGCACCGAATCAGCGTAGCTTTCGAAGGATTAATCGTTCCCGAGGGCGTCCCAATTCCTAAAGGCACCCATTTTACTCAGCCATTACCCGTAGCCACTCTCTCTGCAGGAACTTCATCATCACATCCCATTCCTCAGAAAGTAAAAGAGGAAAAGGAGAAAGAATGAGAGGAAGAAGAAGAAGAGGACGTCGTAGAATTAGTAGATTCTGCAGACGAGTTTGAGATTTTTAACCAACCCCATACTCCCGAGGTGAATTCTGATAACATGGGTATTCAGAGAAAATGCCAAAGGAGCTCACTGGATGTGATCGAAGGCAAATCGGGAAAGGGGGCACCAGGGAAGTCTGCCCAGACCAGTCTCCCCCCTCCTCCTCCTCCTCCTCCTCCTCAACTACCCCAACCACAGGGGGTAGAACCTACTGATTCCAAGAGGAGAAGGGAGCAAAAAGGCAAAGACGTGGTGGAGACAGGGAGGTCTCGCCCAACTCATGAAGATGAGGTCCAACAAGCTCCAAAGCAACAAAAAACTTTTCATGGGCCTCAACGCGTGGTGGCTAAACAAAATGTTCCATCCTCGGAGCCCGAAGCCTGGCTACCTGCTCCCATGCTCGGTGGTGAGCCTCTGAGGGAAGACGCGTCAATCAGAGACTTTAATGGTGGAATTGGGTGCCACGTCGCCTCGGCCCTAGAAGAAACCCTCCTTCTTCCCAAGGATATGGCCGAGCTTAAAAATATGAAGAGGAATGAGATCTTTATGAATATGAAGAGGCATCTGGGCATGGTATGGTATCCTTACTGTTTTTCTCGCTTCTTTTAGTTTATTGCATCTCTGACTCTTTTATTTTTTCTAGGCTATTCAAGCCACTTTCAGGCTAGAGGAGGTGACCAATGCCTGTTATCAACAAATAGATGATGAGAGGAAGAAACGAGCAACAGCTGTTTAGACATTTACTATGGCAGAACAGAATATGGAAAGTCTGAAAAAGAAGCTGGCCGAGGAGGAGCGTGCTCGAAAAAGTGCTGATTCAGCTCTAGATGGTGCTCAAAAGCAGGCTGAGGATCAAAGGAGACGTCTGCGTGAGGCCACTGACCAGCTGGCGGCTTCCAAGGGACAAATATCAACTCGAATGAAACAATTGGAAGAAGCCCAAAGGCTCAGGGGTCAGGCTGAAAAAGCGAGGGATGAGGCCGAAAAGGCAAGAGCTAAGGCCATAAAAGAAAAAGATGAAGCTGAATAGCATGGGTATGACGTCAGCATTGCTAAGACTAAGGATAGCTTCTGAGCTGAGGTCCCAGTAGTATGTCAGACATACTGTACTCAAACTTAGGAGGAAGCTCTCAACCGAGTTGGGGTCGCGCCATCCTCAGAACTAAGGAAGCCTGAAAACATTTACTTCCCCCCAGCCATACGAGCTCTAAGTACTTCTTCCAACAAAAGGAGGCCTCCTTTACTGCTGTTGAATCGGCTGAAGAAACTCAAAAGCAGAATCCCCCTTCTACCAATCAGCAGACACAGCCTGAAGTACGTGAAGTGGCCAAAGGTACCTCCTCGGACAAAGCAGCAGAGGGAACTAAGGATGGGATAGCTTCCCAGAGTTTTGAGAAGGACTTAGCTGCTACTATTCTACCTACTGGGGAAGCTTTGAAAGAGAAGGAAAAAGTTGTTCCTCTTCAGAAAACTGGCAAAGTTTCCCCATCCAAGCTCCAAATAAAACTAAGCAAATAGATGATGTAATTTTTAATTTTAATTTAGTTTTTTCTTCTTTGATGATATCCTCAATTATGATGTGTATTTCTCTTTTCAGATTTGTATAAGACATTGTGGCTTTATTTATCACTTGTGTAATTTTCCTGCATGATTGTTTTTTACTTTTATATTATCTCATGCTATAGAGGAATAAAATCTGACAATATAAGAGAAAACTTAACTTTATGTAGATTAATTGAGAACCAAAGTAGACTATAACTGCAAACTCCCCAGCTCTAAAAAGACTTGCTTCATGTTTACTAAGAAATGTCTATACTGGAGATAGCTTTCCAGACAATTAGCCCTTGGAAGTATTGAACACCTTAAAACGTTTTAAGTGATGCTCATGGAGTTTGTCTTGATATACAAAGATGGTCACACAAATCCCATTTAAGAAGCACTAATTTTTACTAAGTTAGTAGTATAAACAATCTGTCATACCTTAGCTTAAGTGTAATACTCCAATTAAGGTCACAGTGTGCATTAATTTTCACCAAGCTGTGGGCCAAGAACCTTACATGACTTAAGTTTTGCTTAACACTTCAATAAAGATGACAGTGTATTAATTTCCACCAAGTTGTGGTCCGAGGACATTACATGACTTAGTTTCTGTTTTATACTTCAATAAAGATGACAGTGTATTAATTTCCACCAAGCTGTGGTCCGAGGACCTTACATGACTTAGTTTCTATTTAATACTTCAATAAAGATGACAGTGTATTAATTTCCACCAAGCTGTGGTTCGAGGACCTTACATGACTTAGTTTTTGTTTAATACTTCAATAAAGATGACAGTGTATTAATTTCCACCAAGCTGTGGTTCGAGGACCTTACATGACTTAGTTTTTGTTTAATACTTCAATAAAGATGATAGTGTATTAATTTCCACCAAGCTGTGGTCAGAGGACCTTACATGACTTAGTTTCTGTTTAATACTTCAATAATTTGAGAAACACAAGTAATAGAACTAAGAATAAGTTATAAGAAGGAGAATAGAACAGAACTGTTCATATTAATAGTAATATCTCTTTAAGTTACTTACATTCCAAGGATAGAGTACAGTTTTTTCATCTAAATCTTCTAAGTAATAAGCCCCTACTCCTGCTACAAATGTGATACGATACGGTCCCTCCCAGTTAGGTCCTAACTTTCCCCAAGCTGGATTTTTGGTAGTTCCCAAGACTTTTCTCAATACCAAGTCCCCTGGAGTTAACGGCCTCAGCCTTACGTTTGCATCATAACCTTGCTTCAGCTTATGCTGATAATAGGCCAACTGAACCATTGCATTCTCTCGTCATTCGTCTATCAGGTCTAGATTCTTACTCAAAAGTTCATCATTGCCATCCGAGGTGAAAGTGCTTGTCCTTAGTGTGGGAAAACCCGTTTCAAGTGGAATTACAGCCTCAGCCCCATACATCATTGAAAATGGGGTTTCTCCCGTTGACCGTCTAGGTGTCGTTCGATATGTCCAAAGGACATGTGGCAGCTCCTCCACCCATTTTCCCTTTGCATCATCCAGCCTCTTTTTAAGTCTGCTCACTATGACCTTGTTGACAGCCTCGGCTTGCCCATTTCCCTGTGGATAAGCCGAAGTGGAATATATGTTCTTTATCCCCAGGTCAGAACAATACTTCCTAAAAGCCTTGCTATCAAATTGAAGACCATTATCCGAGATGAGAGCTTGAGGAACCCCAAATCATGTGATGATGTTCTTCTAGACAAACCTTTTGACATCCACATCTCTGATATTAGCTAAGGGCTCAGTTTCGACCCACTTCGTGAAATAATTCGTGCCAACTAGCAGATATCTTTTATTTCCTATTGCCTTAGGGAAAGGACCAACAATATCTAAACCCCACTGAGCAAAAGGCCAAGGACTAGATAGAGGGTTAAGAACTCCCCCTGGCTGATGGATGTTTGGGGCAAACCTTTGACATTGATCACACTTCCTAACATATTCCTGGGCTTCCTTTTGCATGCCTGGCCACCAATACCCTTGGGTGATTGCTCGGTGAGATAAAGATCTTCCTCCAGTGTGACTCCCACAAATTCCTTCATGGAGCTCTTCTAAGAGTGCCTCTGAGGCTTCAGGGTGCACACAAAGCAGGTATGGTGACGCAGGACAACCAGAACAAAAACTAAACAATAGAAAAATAAAGGGATATGACCTAGGAGTCAGCACCTAGGCCTTGCTTGGAGTCAGCACCAAGCGGGGAAACCACTAGGAGTCAACACCTAGAGTAGACCTGGAGTCAACATCAGACCAAAAGAAAGACCAAACGGCCATTGTTTTCATTCATCAAAATATTAACTAACTCTCAAGAAGTACAATAGGTTGCTTATAAAGGATTGCTAAACCGTAGATCTAATTGGTTAGGAAACCCTAATTGCCTTATTACAAAAATAACCTTACTTCTAAATTAAAATACTAAAAGCCCAATAACTAAAAGCCCAATAAACTAATAGGACCTAAAACATAAAAATACAATGAGCTTGCAAACATAAATAATACTAAGTAATAATCTTCTTGTGTCTCCCGCATCATATGGCCTAGAGAAAGAGCGCTTGTATAATTTTTTGTCCTCAGACAACCAGAACCGATGAGCTTTTCTTCGTATCTTTTCAGTTTCTGAACTGTCCTCGGGCAATATGTCTTTCTCAATGAAGAGCATTATAGGATCCATCCAACTAGGTGCCGAGCTGATTTGATTGATTTGAAGTGAGCTCTCTGATACCGGGGTAGGCGCACTTAGATCTTCGACCATAATCACCCGAGGTAAGTTCATCGCCGAGGATGTTGCGAGGGTGGCCAAAGAGTCCGTGTGGGTATTTCCACATCTAGAGATATGGGATAACTCAAAGAATTCAAAATCCCCTTCCATACGCCTAACTTGGCTTAAGTAACCCTGCATTCTTGTGTCACGAGCTTCCAATTCCCCTTTGACCTGGCCCACGATCAGTGCCGAATCCGAGAACATTTCTACTGTTTTTTCTCCCAGTTTCTTAACCATCCCCATTCCCATTAGTAGAGCTTCATACTCGGCCTCATTGTTGGTGGCTGAGAATCCTAACCTTAAAGACTTCTCAATGGTGGCTTGTTCAGGAGATATTAGAACCAGCCCCACTCCTGACCCCCTCTGGTTTGCTGCTCCATCCACCTACACCTTCCAGGGTGAGAAACGTTGCGTGGAGATAAGGCCAACTGATTTTTCATCCATGCCCTGTGGGCTTGCTTCAATTTCTTCAAGGCCTTTAGCAAATTCAGCCACCAGGTCGGCAAGAACTTGGCCTTTCACAGAAGTACGAGGCATATACTTAATATCAAAAGCCCCTAGAATTGTGCCCCATTTGGCAACCCTGCTAGTGTAGTCTGTACTTCGAAGTACTGCTTTGAATGGATACTGAGTTAGGACAACCACAGTGTGTGCTTGGAAATAATGAAGGAGCTTCCTTGTAGCGTGTACCACCGCCAAAATGGCTTTCTCCAACGGCAGATAACGTACTTTAGCCTCATGAAGCGATTTGCTCACGTAATAAACCAGTCGTTGTACACCATTGTCCACTCATATCATAACAAAGCTAATCGCATAAGGGGCTATCGCCAAGTAAGCAAAAAGGACCTCATCCACCTCCGGACTGGACATAATGGGTGGCTGAGACAGATATTCCTTGAATTGCTGAAATGCAAGGGCGCACTCCTCAGTCCACTCGAACCCCTTCCACTTGTGGAGTAAAAGGAAGAAAGGTCTGCACCTGTCCGCCGACCTAGATATAAATCTGTTCAGCGCAGCGGTCATCCCAGTCAACCTCTGGACCTCCTTGGGATTCCAAGGTGGTTGCAAGCTATTTATGGCTTTAATCTGGTCGGGGTTCACTTCAATTCCTTTGTGGGTCACCATGTAACCTAAAAACTTCTTAGAGCAAACCCCAAAAGAGCACTTGGATGCGTTCAGTTGTAACTTATGCTTCCTCAAAATTTCAAACGTGCTGGTGAGGTCTGTCACATGCTCTGCCACTACCTTGCTCTTTACAACCACATCATCAATATAGACCTTTATATTGTTGCCTAGCTGTGGCTAAAACATCTTCGTCATCATCCGTTGATAAGTAGACCCTGGGTTTTTCAAACCAAAGGGCATTACTTTGTAATGAAAATTCCCATTGGGAGTGAGGAAAGCGGTCTTCTCCTGGTCATCCAGTGCTAATGGGATCTGATGATAGCCTTGAAAGGCATCTAGGAAGCTCATCCAAGGATGTCTTACTGTTGCATCTACCAGTTGATCTATACGGGGCATAGGAAAAGGATCCTTTGGATAAGCTCTATTAAGATCTGTGAAATCAACACATACTCGCCATTTTCCATTTTTCTTCCTCACCACGACCGTATTGGCCAACCACTGAGGGTAAAACACTTCCTTGATAGCCCCTGCCTCCTTAAGCCTAGTCACCTTATCTTTGATAGCCTCGACATGTACCCTGGACGGACGCCGAGGTGGCTGTTTCTTTGGTGTAACAGAGGAATTGACATTCAAATGATGACAAATGAAATCTGGATCAACCCCTGGAGCTTCGTAGGCATTCCATGCAAACACATCAACGTTTCTCCTTAGAACCTCAACCAACTGCTCTTTTTCCAACGAAGGTAACAATGCTCTAACCTAAAAGTACCTGTCTGGATCATCACCAACACTCACTCTCTCCAGATTCTCACACTCCGCTTCCTCGGCGGATGTGCTGAAGATGGTTCTCAAATTCTGTGATTGCTATAAGTCATTCTCGGCCGTGGCCGATGTACCTACCTCTGGCTAATGTTGAATGGCCGCTATCATGCACTGCCTCACCATGGCTTAATTTCCCAATATTTCTAACACTTGGCCTCCTGATGGATATTTCACCTTCTGATGAAGAGTGGAAGAAACAACCCCTAGGGTATGCAACCAGGGCCTACCCAAAATCGCTGTATATGGAGAGAAAATGTCTACCACGATAAAATCCACATCCACTACATCTGAACCTGCCTGCACTGGTAGTCTAATCATACCCATCGGAATGACCGGCCTACCTTCGAAACTCACCAACGGGGAGCTATAAGCTGTTAGGTCTTGGGGTGTCAAATTCAACCCCCTGTATAGGTCAGGATACATCACCTCGGCAGCACTCCCTTCATCTACCATCACCCTTCTCATGTCATATCCCCCAATCCTAAGCATAACCACCAAAGCATCGTCATGCAGTTGTATGGTTTCTCTTTTATCCTCATCCGAAAAACTCAACACCAGTGAGGCGCTCAGCTTTGCTTTCTTCGGCATTGAACTGGAGCCCCCATCCAAACAATGAGACACAGACATCACCTTGGAGGGACAAGACCCTGTTCTCCCTGGGGCAGCAAATAATTTATTATGCCCAGTGGGGCTCCTAAAGAGGCATCTCCTCGAAGCGTCAACCCTATCTGACTTCCTCGGCCACAGGAGTAGTGCAGAAGGTGGGTCAACTTGCCTTCTCGGACCAGCTGCTCCCAGTGGTCCCACAAGTTTCTGCAATCTTCAGTAATGTGTCCATGGTCTTGATGGTATTGACAGTAAAGGTTTTGATTACGTTTCATAGGATCCTCTGCCATTCTAATAGGCAGTCTGAAGTAGGGCTCGTCTTTTATCTTCTCCAGAACCCGCTGTACTGGCTCTCGGAACACAACATTAACCGCCTGGGAGTTAGCAGATCCTGATTACCCCCCAAAGTCCCTCCGAGGTCGATTGTTATTACATTTGTCTGACCTAAAATCCCTCCTCTCCTGAGGGATTACCTTGGACTTTCCTCTACCCCGTATCTGATCCTCTTCTACTCTTCTATACTTGTCAATTCGGTCCATAAGCTGTCGCATGCTGGTAACAGGTTTACCAGTCAGCGAACTCCTCAGATCATGCTCGGTTGGAAGGCCCTCCTTGAAGGTATTAATGGCCACGTCGTCATTGGCTCCATCTACCTCATTGAACATTTCCCAATATCTGTCAGAGTAGGCTTTCAGGGTTTCCCCCTTTCACATAGACATGGATAATAACGACCCCAAGGGCTGAACAACCCTTCTGCAGGTAATAAAGCGAGCACCAAAAGCTTGGATGAGCCTCTTAAAGGAGTCAATAGTGTTCGCTCTCAAACCGTTGAACCACCTCATCACCACTGGACCTAGGCTTGAGGGAAAAACCTTGCACATCAGGGCCTCGTCCTTAGAATGACTGGCCATTCTCTGACTGAAATGGCTAACATGTTCCACTGGATCCGTCTAACCATTGTAAATGGTGAACGTAGGTTGATGAAACCGCCGAGGAAGACTTGCATCCTCTATGCGTCGCGTGAACGGCGATTTGGAAACTTGACTCAGCGCTTTGTTCAAAGCGTCGTTCCCTAAGCCCTGACGAGGTGGACTCTTATATGTTCGCTCACGGTGATGCTCCTCATCATGTGAAAAAAGCTCACTGGGCGGAGTTCTTGACCTTCGTCTATAACTGGAGTCATCTGACTCCTCGGAGGACTGCCTTGAGTTGTGAGTCGCACGCTTCCGTCGTTCGTAACGTAATTCCCTTTTTAACCTATTAATCTCACGCTGCATGTCTCCATCGTTCTTCACATGGGAGACATGGCTCTTCCCCCGAGACTGACTCCTATCCGTGTGGGTTATTCGCGCACTTCCCTCGCGATCCCCCCTTTGTTCATGGATTACCAACGGGTTACCATGCTGAGGGCCCCTGGACTCTGCCTGGTGTGGATTAGTATCCATCTGCTGTAGTGCTCCCTCTTCCATCAACCGTTGCACTTGTCTTTCTCTACAAACGGATTAAGTTCTTCCCACAGACGGCGCCAATTCTAAGGACTCAAATTGAATTGGACCCAAAAGAGGGATGGGATTCTAGCCCAACAAGCCCAAACAATAAAGTTTCTAGAGAATGGGTGTAAGAGCTAGTTCCAGTAAGTGGAAAAAGACATGATTCTCGTGCAGCAAAAGGGACTTCGAATTAAAAAAAAAAAAAAAAAAAAAAAAAAACCCTTCCTCCCTTCTCCTCGGCTAGGTTTTTAGTGTATATCTATCTGGATTCTTTCTCTCTCTCTCTTTTCTTCAAAAGTCCCTTCTAGTGTCCTCCGATTTCACGTTATATACTACCTTCTTTGTCCTGCTTTCACCATACACGTGTAGGTTCCATTCTGGGAACTTCTTTCTATCCCATCCAGCACTTCCTAGAACCTCCGCTCAGTGACCATAAGGCTGCTTGGTTACTATTCAAGTATCACCTCCACATTAATGCGGCCAGAGAGTTAGCTGGGAAGCATTTAATGTGAAGGTAGCAGCTTTTAAGAGGTATTTGTTAGCTTTTAAGAGATATTTGTTACCTTTCCCGGTTCCTTCTTTGTTCAATATTTATTTGTTAATTCGTATGCAATTTTGTGAAGTTCCTTGACTACTAAAAGAGTTACATCCACCTCAGACGTTGGTTTGAGCAATAAATCTTATCCTCGGATGTGGTTTGGGCCACTATGTACGACTTACGTCTCTTTGTCTTGTGTTATTCTCAAAATGGCTCTCTTTAACCATCCTCGAACATGTGAGTGTCCTCGGACTGAGCCGTTGGGCCATAGGCCCACTTCCTGTGAATTCTCTGTTATCTTTTTGGGCAACTGGCCCCACAGTAATTTTATCCACCCAAAACATATTATCAAAAGAAAAATTATTAGCAAAATCTAAAAATTAAATTTCTATATATGCATTGTTATAAAATAATAATAACAATTAAATTAAAATTGCAAAAGCTAAAATTTGCTACTCTGATTATTTTCGTTTGGCTAACCTTTACTTTTCTCTAAATAAATGGCATTATAGAGTACTTCTAATACAACTATTAATAGTACTTTATCCACCACAAAGAATTAAAAAATAAATGAAAGTTAGTAAAATCTCATAGTTTAATATCTAAATTGAGCAACATAAAAAATCATGATGTGTAATAGAATAAATACCAAATTATCCAAATCATGCTATGTAATAGAATAATATTATATTTTTATATGTTATTTTTAATTCTTTATAACGCAATAGGATAAAATTTAACAATCAAAGAGAACAAAAAAAAAATAAAACTAAATCGCATTAACCTAAAGTAGAGTTTTAAAGAATATAAAAAATTATCAACCTAAAATAGAGATACAAGAAAAATAAAAATAAAAAATCAACCAAAAATTTGAGAGAGAGAGAGAGAGAATCTTTTTTTGTAATAGAAAACTATGCATAAAATGGAAGAGATAGTGACAAATTAATAGTAAGAGGGTGTGAATAAGAAGAGACAAAAAAAAATGAAGACAAAGGAAAAGAGGAAGAATGATATTAATGTAGAAGGTAGTGGAGAGATGAAAAGGTAAGGGAGAGAGAAAGGTTGGAGAAGTGTATATATTAAAAAAAACTAAATGTTAAAAACAATTATAGGAAAATTGAAAAGAAAAATGATAATGACGTGGACGCTGATGTGGCTCAACTGGAGTGTAGCAATAATAAATGTTACGTTTCAGCTTTTAAATATATATAGAAATAGATTATGCAAGTCTTTGGTTAATCTGCCAATCACTAATATCATGTACATCGAAATATAAATAAACACAAGATATGATGAACTAGGAAAACCAATGAAACAAAAGAGGTGCTATGTCCACAACATTTTCACACAAAATCATAGGTGATAATGTTTAAAAATGTTGTGATAATGTTGTAGATATAGCATTTTTCATGAAACAAACCATTTCACTCTAAAAATATGGAGGGATTTAACCTATCAAAGGGACACATGTCATTGTAATATGTATAAATGTTTTATGCATTGTCAAAAGGGACACGTATGACCATTTTATGTTTCCAATAGTTCTATGGATTTGAATTTTATAATATTTACAACCTTTTTTTGTATTGTTAAAAAGTATATAGAATTTGGATTATTTTTTTAGTTTTAAACATATTTTCTCAAACCCAAAATTTTCTACCCTACAATTAAAAACACTAAAAAAACATATCTAAAAAAATTAATAAAAGTCAGCAAAATTACAATTCAAAATAATAAAAAAGGGAAACATAAAACTCACATCAAAGTAAAACTCATTCTTCTGATCCATTAGACGTCAAAGATAAAATCTAGGCTTTTCTCGACACCTCTCCAATCTATCGGGCTAAACTTCTCAACATCTTTTCTAGCTGACACCTTGTCGATACCCAGACAATCTATCGAGACATTTTTTCCATTGACACCTCCTCAATAACTCTCAATCCATTGATTTTTAAAACTTGATACCTCTTTGATTTGTCGAGAACATAGGTTATATATATACTCAAGGGTAGTTCATTTCAAGCTCTATATCCTGAAATTTCTTTGATTCCTCTGAATCTCTCTCAACACAAACCACCAAAATTAAGCTTCCAACCTTGATTTTGGCCCTCTCACTCCTCAATCTTAATGGTAAATGTCACACCCCAAACTTGATACCCGAATTTATGACCATGACTGGCATGTTAATATCAAGCCTAAACCTAGTATTAACAAAAACCAACTAAACTTTTTACAAAAGCTTTTACAAAAACTTCCCTCTTTCTTATCATCTTTGTTTCTTTACTTAAATGGTATAACTTTTCACTTGATATTTAGAGCATCTATACTGTACTCAAAGAATAACATAATCTACCAGTTACTCAAATTCCAAATTTCACATAAAAAAATTTACTAACATCCATATTCGTCTAAGGGTAAAATACTATTTTATTTCCTAAACTACTAAAAGTTTGTTTTTTATTCCTAAATTAAAAAAAAAAATTAATTTTCAACCCCAAATTATTAAAAAGTTCATCTTTTATCCTCAAATTATTGAAAATATGTCACTTACAGTCCTTAAATTTGATTTTTTTTTTTTTTTCATTCCTAAACTACTGTTAATTTTTTTTTTTTTGTCCTTTTCTTTGTCTCAAAACCATTGAAAAAAAAAAAAAAAAAAAAAAAAAAAAAAAAAAAAAAAAACTCTTTAAAATTTTAAGGATGAAAAAAATAACTTTTTTAAATTTAGGAAAAAAAAATTTTATAAAATTTAACGACCATAATAATATTTTACCATTCTCGTCATATGTCCTTGAAATTTCTCTTTTGAATTAGAATCAACCTCGATTGTATATGCCTGTAAGCTCCCTTCCAATGTTTTACTTTTCATGCAATTAGTTAATTGTAGCATCGAATTTAATTTCTTTGCCTTCAATATGCATGTTTTAAGTTCTAGACTCAAATTAACTTATCGAAAGTAACTGAGTCCCTTGAGGATAGAATGAGACCCAACGAGCTATGCAATTTTTTCATCGAATAAACTCACTTCCTATAAGTAGGGGTGTCAATTCGGGTTAGCATGTCGAGTTCGTGTCGTGTCGAGGTAGGAGTATTCAACTAAATGGCTCAACCCTAACCTGACCCATTTAATAATCATGTCATAATCTTTCAATCCTAACCCGACCCATTAATAAGGCAGGTTGACCTGACCCAATCCATTTGACACGAATGTAACACAACCCATTTCAACTTGTATAACATTAAATATAATATCCATCTAGAAATAATTTTTTTTACATCCCAAAAGTAGTGCATACACTTCAAGTCTTCAACTTACATTTAAAATAAAATAGTTCAACAAAAATATAACATTCATCTAGAAATAAGTTTTTTACACTCCAAAAGAAGTGCATACATTTCACAGAGAGAGAGAAAGCAATAACCAGTTTGAGAGTTGACACTTTGAGTTTGAGAATTGGGCGTGAGAAGAGTAGTACGGCTGAAATAAAAAAAAATTAAAAATTAAATTTAAAAAAAAATAAAGATATTTATATGAAGGTTGAGAGATTTAGGGTTTATAGGGTTTAGAGATCTAGGGTTCGTAAAGTTTCAATTTCCAATTATATTTCTTGTAAATTTTTGTAATTACTCACTTTTCTTTTTAAATTTAAAATATATGTTAGATATAAACGGTATTTGACAAATCTAAAATAAAATGAATATTTATTTGTTATACAAGTTAAACGGGTTGTGTTAAGTAAGTCGTTTCGAGTTGACACAAAAAAATTGGTGTATCAAACGTGTCTATTGCGGGTTACATGGATTAACCTGCTTATGACACGTTTCTTATTGTGTCACTTTCAGGTCGACCTGTTTATGACCCAAACCCATTAAGGTCCAACCCTAACCCGAAAAAACCTGTGTCGGGTTCGTGTTGTGTTCACAGGTTGGGTCAAACATTGACACCCCTACCTATAAGTGCTACAAGTGATTCAAGTTCGCTCACAATCTCAGTTTATTGACATTATTTGACTTGCGTAATTCTTTCAAGAAGCTTATGCAAATTTTCTTCCATAGCATGATTTTTTATTAAGATCAAATGGCTATGCACCACAGTTTTCTTATTCATCATCTTATTAGCTGCTATATACGAGTTTAGAAGAATCAAACAATCTTGGCAATATTTTTTCCAAAGTAGGCGAAAGTAATATTTCCTCTTAAGTTTGTCCTTTTGCAAATGCAGTAGGGAATTGAGAGCACCCCCAAAACTACAGCAATGGCAACCACAACTACTAATATCACCTTCATCTTTTGCTTGTCTTTCACTTCTTCACGGTTGAATTTACAATAGAAAAGCAAAATTAGTTTAGGTACCGCAGACTTAATGCAATAAAACAAACGGAAACAAACATCTTAGTTTGGATTGCACGTCAAAATACGAATAAAAAAGCATCGAAGAATATAGTCCCATACCTTTCTCTGAAGTAGGCATTCGAATATATATATCCTGGCGCAGACTATTAGCATCCTGCCCAGTAAGTGCAATTTGTCTAATATCAATTAGATCAACAAACCACATGGCGCAGCCACTTCCTCCATCTCTAATATCTGTGTTTGAACAAGCCATACAGGTACAGTTGTTCATACATTTCACTCTGCATTCCTCAAAATTCATAGTTAGGTTCACCCAAGAATATGTGGTATCTGGCAATTTGTACCCAAAAAACTTGTCAAACCCAATTTTATCTTTATCCTGGCAGCTCAATTGGGTACTGCGTATACATCACTTAGACCACTCGTCTGTGTTCCATGTATCTGGTGACTTAGGCTTGAATCCCTGTACACATTGACAGGCAGGTGACTCACCAATGATACAATTTCCATAAGCCCCACATAAATTGTAAGCATCACAGTTGTCTCTTGGTAAATATAAGTACCGCTTCCATTTTCCATCGACCCATATGTAGCGCTCATATTGAGTTTGATTCATAATTGCTCTTGGGATTAAAGACGTTTTAATCATGTGGAACATGAAGTATACAGTATACCTCGTCCTTGTTGGACACAAAACTGAAGTCGTAAACCAGGGTGGCCCTTAACTCCGGTACACCACTGAAAACACGGCCATTCCATGGGCCAATCCGGAGGAACTTATTGGAGCCTTTTTTCATGACTATCTCAGGGTATTAATGAAGTTCAATTCCCCAACTCAGTTTTCCTGGAGATGGATCATCTGGACTCTTCCATGCAGTTATGCACCTTTCCAGACCAGTCCTTAAGTCCTATCCAACCTTCTTCCCTGGTAGCCAAGTATCAGAAGGATAGTCAAAGCTTTGCCACAAATACTTTTCTGGATTTTCTTCATTCTCTTCTCTAAGTACTAGATTTCCTAAATCTAAAAGCTGTACTATTGGATTCCTGGCCTCTTTTGTCGAATTTGCGGACCAAGCAACAGTCGAATTCTAGTTGAGGAGCCGTTGATTGGATTACGACTGTTTGCTACCCAAACAGCCGTTCTAATTGGGATATTGTTATACCAAATTCTCATGTAATGGTTATTGGGATTACCTGGACTGAAGAACCCCAGGACAAAGCCTCCATCTTTAGAGACCAAGGTTGTGCCCTTACTGTCACTGAGGGATTAGGATTGAGTAATACTGTCAGCAGTATCCGAGGATACAAAGGAGAAAAGAAGCAAATTGGAACTCAATAACCCAAAAGCAAAGATGTCCATTGCTTTATGTTCTTAGAACTCTTATCCAACATTTTAGTTAGACCCCTTATGGTGAGCAAAGGCTATAACATAGAATTGAAGGTCATACATTGACCCGAGTAGCTTTGGTAGTTGGTCTTGGACCCAACTATTTATGGTCTTGGATGTGAATCATGTGACTAGTCCATAGCAGGAGCTCTAGAAATTTTTTTTAGAGTGGTTATTAAGAAATTTAAATTACACAAAATTTAATAAAGCGATGATTTAAATATTTGATACAATTGTGAGTCGAGTCACTAAAGAGAGTAAAATTTGTGTGACTTCAAAGACAAAAATAATATAACTGTCATCACTATCAAGAATAACTGAAAACTACAATTTTTTTTTTTTAATACCATTTTTTAGAGAAAAATGAAATTAGAGATTATTTTTATTGAATAGGTTGAACGAGTTACAAATTTGAATGTTTAGTGATTTTTATCTTTTTGTTTTATAGTAGGCTTTTTGTTGAATAATTAAATCACTTGTTGTTTGGTCTTATCTTGTTTTTGGTTGGTTTATGTTTGTTGTTATTTGGGCTAATATTTATTATTGCTAATTCAATTTTTTTAAAATTTGATAAAGGGGATTAAGGATTATGTTTGGGGGACAGAATTAATTTTGAGGTAATACTACGTTTACAATATTTTTACAATAAATCTTATGCAAAAAGCTATTATCGGTGGGTAAAAATAATAATATCAGTATTGAGCTCAAATTAAAATCAATAACAGCTTACCACATTGGATTTGTTGTAAAATTATTGTGAAATATTATGAATGTAGCATTATTCTTATTTTTGTTGAACCCAACTTTTTGTAATTCTCAAGTCAGGATGTTCAACATTTTTATTAGGGTGGTCACAATAAATTAGCGTGGGGAGTGGAATAGTCTCTATTCAGGCCTAGAGCCTAGGAAGTTATTGGGCCACGGGAAAATAGTTGGGCTTGACCTTTAGGATGAGGGGAAAGCTCGGAAGGAGACAATCCATGAAAGAGTTGAAAGTTATGTCATCATGTTGAAGACAGAGTTGAATACCACGATCAACCTACTCCCATGGAAAAGGAATGCACTAGCTTGTCTAGAGCACGGATAATCAGTGTATGATCTCCAAGAGACGCTAGTGACCACGGGAAGCTTTTGGAATGCGCAAGAAGAAAGATCTTTTACCTCCGCATTAAAGAGGGGTTTCTTACCAAACTTCTGCCGCATTAATTTGCACAAAAGACAGCCTGAACAGTACACACAACTTCAATCAGAATTCTAAGATAGGAAGGAGAGGGAACTGATAAGGTAAGGAAAATATCCATGAGACTTTATGAAAAGGAATAGGACAGTTGGAGGGATAAGAACAAAGGCTGAGGCTATAAGAGAGGGAGGAGGAAAAAAGGTAAAGGGATCCAAGAATAGTGAAAGGAAAAAAATCAGTCTGATAAGAAAAAGAAAGTGAGAGTAAAAGATATGGAGTGAAATACCATGGGAGCGAAGAAAAATGGCTTCCCAGAATTACCCTTTGTAATAGTGATGGTAGCATATAAATGGTCAATGAAATTCACTCTTTGTATTTCCCATTGTAGAGTATATATTCCATGTTGTTCAATTGTATCTTGTTTGTGTGGATCATTGTAAAGAGAATTCCGTGGGGTGATGCTCGGGGATTAATTTCAGTGTCCCTACAATTAGTTTAACATATAATTTTTGCTGGGAAGTATATATGTCATTTTTTGCAAGTCAGGTGACCACCCTGACTGCACATAAAGCTGCCAGTGCTGGTCGATTGACTAAGGGATATGGAAAGGTGAGAGCACTAGGACTTGAAATTATAGAGCAGGATTCACGAATATTCTTCGATTGAAACGAATCAGGAAATGTGCCTTGTCACACATTCAAATAGGAGCCAAATTTGTCTTTTCTTTTTCTGTTCCGTATTTATGGGAGCTGTGCTAGTAGGAACTTTGAGTAGGTGTGAAGTTTGATCCTGGCTTATAGACAGCCGAGAAACCTGAGATGAAAAGAGAAATGAATAGTGTGAAAAAAAATCTCATCCCCACATTTTGATTTTGTATGATAAATTTGTTACCAGGCTCTCAAGAATATACTAGTTTGTTGAACAGAAAATTTCTTTCTAGTTTTTCCCACAAATTGTGGTAAAGCTAGAGATGGATATAAACTAAAGCGCCAATTTTTTCAAGCACGGGTGGGGACCTTGATAAATAATAGTCATATAAGAAAACGGTGCTCATTGATTTTTAGTCCTGCACATCTTTGACTTTGCTTGTTTCCAGTTGAATAAAGAACCCATCCTAGCAATACTGTTAGTACGTAGCGCACACAAAAACACACTTTACTACCATTATCCTACATAGCAAACTCTGAATTGTAGAAATAAAATTGCGAGTCTATGTAACAATGACATTTGAACAATTACAGTCTATTACGTGGACAATTATGGTAAAATGTGTGTTTGTATAGAATTGGCAAGGAGCTTTCACTATCGCGTATTGACACGGCTACTAACTTCCTATACCTGTGCTCAGCGACAGCATTCGTGGCCCTTGACATTCCACGTACATTTCAAAAAGATCATGGATTTTACCTGAGCCAGCTGTCCATACGTCACATAATGGTGAAAATGTTACTGATTGTGTTTCCAATTCATATAAGCTCCCAATTGGTACAAATGACTCTGAGGTAAGATAAAAATTACCCCCACTCACTCTACATTAATTTGTACCTTTCTCATTTTTTTTACATTTTTTTATTTAATGGTTGAGATTAAAAGTTGTTTTTTTAATATTTAATCTCAATCATCCATTAGTATTACATCAAGAGTGCTTAACTCAATCCAAAATTTAATAAGAAGGCTAAATTTTTTGTTAATTAGTTTTTGTACACCATTACCGATAACATAGGCAAAATGATTAGGCTTCAAACCCAATAACCTGTATCCTAGCCTTTGGATTTGAACATATGGTGTGCGTTTGTGTACTGCTTTGTTTGCGTTTGGCTGGTCTCATGGCAATGTTCATGGACCAACTAAGTTGCACAAAACACGTGAATAGTGTTTTGGTTGTTTAAAAAATATTTTGCTACAATATATTCAGTAATAAATTTTCAATTTTTAGCAATTAAGCGATATCTAAACACACCCATAATTTTAAGATCCATTTCTTATGGAGCAATGTTGGTAATATAGCATTTTACACAACTTTTACTATGTGGTGAGCTGTGAGTAGTAAAGATGTACACCCACATGAATCTACAATTTTTTCTTCACTACTCATGTCTTACCACATGACAAGTTTGATAAAAGTTGTCTAAAATGTTGTGATAATTGCTCTTTTTTATCTTGTTTGTGTTATTTTTTAGGTTGTAACCATGAAATATATTAATTTTATAAATTAATACACCTACTAAGGAATAACTATTACAACCCTTTTAGAGATGAATAGTTATTTTAAATATTAGTTATTCATAAGTAATGATTATTCCCTATAATAAAAATATAATCAAACTACTAAATAGCTAACTCATAGGAATAGCTCTTATATTACATAGTCTACCAAATGTACCCTAAACTTTTTGTATGTATTGTAAGTTTGCTTTGGACAAGACACTAAAAAAGAAGGGAATATGTTATGACATCTTCAGTTTATGGTTCGAACCTCAGTACTATCTACTCATCAAAAAATAAGAAGGAAGAATATGTAGGTTTCATTTGAATTTAAACTAGTAGTATAGTAAAATAATAAGGGATAATTACACTTTACCCACCTGTGGTTTGCTTCTAATTCTATGTGCCTACCCGTGGTTTCAATTTTGACATTTTGCCCTCCTGATGTTACTTCCGTTTATGCACCGTAACCCACCTCTGTTAAAAAAGAAGGGTAAATAAGTCTTTTTACGCCCATTTTATATCTCTCTCCTCCCAAAACAAGAAAAATAAAAAAGATTAAAATATGGTATTAGTTTCTCACCATTCACAAACATGAAGAACATGCATCCAGAAAAATAATACAAATCAAATCAAGCAATACCATCAAACATAAAACTATCAAAATACAACCCCAAAATATAGCACAACATTTGATCCCAAGAACTTAAGAACAAATGAATTCAAATCAAGCATATATACAATCCTAGGAACTTAAGAACAAATGGATTCAAACCCAGACATATATTTGAAACCCCAATTTCAAATCCAAACTTCTCAAACCCAGAAAAATTACACTCAAATCAACCACTCCACAGATCTACCCACGAACCCAAGTCCACCCACAACACCACAACCCCACGCGAGTGGTCAAGCTTGACGGTAGCTTCGTCTTTCACCAGAGGCCATTGGATCTCATCGGCGACACGAGCAAGGACGGCGACGACGTCATCGCCTTGGCGGAGACAGACTACTGTGAGATCGCCGGGGATCTTGATGAGGACCTCTTCAATGAGATTGTCGTTGAGGACCTCTTGATGATTACCTTACAGTCATCCTCTGCGAGATGAGGACCTCATCCTCACAGTCATCCTCGACAAGATTGTTTCCGCCAGGGATCTCACAGTCATCCTCTTGATGAGGACCTCTTCGATGAGATCGCCATTCTCGGCATCATCGCCATTCTCAACTTCAACGCTGTAGTGCTTGTCGATGAGTTTGAGAATGGCGCCAGGGATCTTGATGAGGACCTCTTTGATGGCCTTCAGCGGAGCCGTGGGTGAAGTTTGGTGGTCGACTGTGGGTTCTGGGAAGAGGTTACCGGGGAGATCAGTTTGGCTATTTGGAATTTTGAACAACAGTATAACGTAAAAAGATCACACATAAAAAAAGAAAAAAGAAAACTGGGCCTTATGTGTTGTGAGAGTGTTTGTTGTTATGTCTTTAGTCTTTAGTCTTTAGTCTTTATTTTAGATTAGCTTGATTTTTTAGTCTTTAGTGTTTATTGCTTAGTCTTTAGTCTTTATTGTTTTGTGATCTTTATTATTTTGGGTATGCTCTTCATGTTCTTCATGTTTAAAATTTGAGTGAGAGTGTTTTGATCCGTTTTGGGGTTTGTTTTTTACTTATTCTGTGTTAGAGTAACGGAAAGTGGAGAGGTGGGTTACGGCACACTCACGGTGAGAATCACATGTGGGTAAAGTGTCAAAATTAAAACTACGGATAGGCATATAGAATTAGAGGCAAACCACAAGTGGGCAAAGTGTAATTATCCCTAATAATAATAATAATAATAATAATTGAAAGTTCTTAGTATGGTTCTCTTATAAAGTCTAAGGCCCTGTTAGGTTTTTTTTTTTTTTCATCACTCATCACTCATCACCCATCACTCAAAATACCCCAATTTCTATTATCCACCCATTTGGCACACTTCACTCAACTTATCATCACTCAAATTTTTCAGTATTTTGTGGGTCCCATACCTGTAACTTGGTCAGAGCAAAACTGTTAGCTTACCCGCGTAAGGTTTCATCCCATATTTTCTCTTTTCTCATTTCCCCTTCCCCCTTCAGCTCTGTTTTACTCTCCCAAAGCACAAACCCGAACCCATAAAAATCATCAACTCACCTCCCTTGACAAACCCACCATACCACCAGCAAGTTCCCATGGCAGACCCATCATCGGCAACATTACAGACAGAATGACCACAAACCCATCTTCCTTTTCTTTGATTTAATTTATTCTTTAGTTTTTTTTTTTTTTTTTTTTTCTCAACAACACACAGAACACCACAAACCCACAATCAAAACCCTCAAAAACACCAATTACAACCTACGAAGATCTCAACAACACAAATTGGAACCCATAAATACACAACTCACAGATAGTCACGACAGAAATTTTGTTTTCAATTCTTCCTCTCCACCGCCAAAATGTTTCTTCTTGGATCGGTCTCACAGAAAATCGGTCACACGAAGAGGCAAATTGGTCTCTCGGCAAACGAAGATTTAAAGAAAGAAAGAAACGGAAAAGAAATAAAGAAGAAGAAGAAGAAGAAGAAGAAGAAGATTTAAGGGGAGGGATGATTTTTTATTTTTTTATTTTTTTATTGCTACCCACTTGTTCACAGATGAGGGGGAAGGATCTTCGGTAACTGTGAAACTGAAAAGGGTTGGTCTTGAGAGATACCTAGTTGGAGAATGGGAGCGGCAGAGCTGATATAGCAGACTAGCATGGCGAAGCTGATGGAGCGGCGGAGCTACTAACGTGTCAAGGGTCGGTGCTGGAGCTTCAAGGGTCGGGAAGAGATTATGGTGTGTTTGAGATTCTTCGAAGTTGAGGGGTGTCGTGGGTTTGGGAAAGGAGAAGAGATTGTTCTATTTTGAGAGGTGAGCTTTGTTGTTTAGGGCGCTGATGAGAGAGTGAAAAGGGTAGGTTGAGTTAAAGGTATGTGACCGTT
This sequence comes from Quercus gilva, assembly GCA_023621385.1. NCBI lineage: Eukaryota > Viridiplantae > Streptophyta > Magnoliopsida > Fagales > Fagaceae > Quercus > Quercus gilva. Next base: position 67,092,568 of record CM042481.1, read on the forward strand.
GGTTTAGGCGTGCGAACTGAGCAAGTGATGGGACAAGACACTGCCGTGGGGCCCACACAGGTTCAGCTATTTACAAGTTTGCCATGTAAACTCAGTTTTTATGTTTTGAAAACAAGCTTTCGGAGTTTCCGAATTTGATAACTTATTATCCAAAAAACTTAGTTTTGTTAACTGAGTTAACATCCCGAAAAAAAGCCAAACAGACATCATCCATGTGGGGCCCACGGTTTTTGGGATATGAGTTAACAAAACTCAATTTTGTTAACTGAGTTTGGCAAAATCCAAACAACACTTAAGTCTCATGGAATTTTGTTTTTAGTTTTTCCTTTCCATTGTGTATGCACATGCATTTTATGATTATCTACCCACACAATTATTAGAAAGTGTGCTTAGTTCATATACTTTTTTAAAAGTCATTATTCAAAATATTCTATTATATTAAAATTTGAAAAGTAACTGTGCGAACCCAAAGCGTGACCTATGGGCCTGCCTACTTTTGGGCATACAATCTATTTGTATTGTGGGTTTGAAGTTTTCCTATTATGGGTAGTTCAAGGTCCTAGAACTTAATACTTCCTCTTTCTCTCTTCTTCTCTCTTTCCCTCTATATTTTTTCCAACCCTTTCTCTTCTTGTTGTTTTCCTATTTATAGTTCCTCCATAATGGGATGGCCATCATTGCTTTGTTGTAAGTGCGGTGAGAGGTCCAATACGATCAAAGGTAAGTGGGTGGTTTGGTGGTGGTGGCCTTGGAACTTGGTTCCTCACCTAGTGAACAATACGGCAGCTCCATTCCTCGGGGAACCGCCGAGCAAGTGAGATCCAGAGCATCCGCTTACCTCCCATCTCATGGTGCTCGAGAAACGTGCTCGACATGACCCTCACTGGGAAGTTTGGACCAACATCATGTACAGTTATGGGCTGGACCCTTTGGGCTGGTAGGGACGGGGCCTAAACGTTGTTCCCACGTACTGGAGCCTAAACAGGCCTGGGTGTTGGGTGTCTTACAGTAAAAATTCTTCAAAATCTTCATGACTTACAGCATCAGTATCCAGTTTTTTGAATGCTATATGTTGGTATATTTTAGTATCAAAGCACCAAAAATCCCATTACCTAATCTTCCAATTGTAAAAAATTTTACAATTGTGCTAAAGTACCATCCTAAATATATGATGGTACTGTAACAAACTTCTATAATTTTTTATTATATTTTATTCTCTCTCTTTCTATATAAATTACTTTTCTCTCTATATTTATTACTTTTATTTTATTGTATAATTTATATTTTTTAATATGTTATATTTTAAAATAAAAGTTGAGATGTTGGGTGTATTGTAAAATAAAAGTTGGGATCATCAATCTCATTTTCTATTCTCCAATGAAGTGGGTGACAAAGTGTACGCTCAATTCCTTGAAAGTAGAGACGGTGTTGGGGGCTAACTTGTTGAACCATACTTTAGCCGGTCCCTTAAGCATGGTGGCGAACACCCTGCACAAGATCTCATCTAGGACCCCTTCTAGGTGCATAAGGGTCTTGAATGATTCCAGATGTTTGGGCGGGTCCCATGATCCATCGTACGCTTCCACCTGCGGCATCCAGAACTTAGTTGGAAAGGGGAAAGAAGTCACCTGCGCTATGAAGGGTAAGTCAATTTGCTGAACTAGCTCGTCTAGGTTGGTGGATACTCATCCCCTTATGGCATTCATTATCATGTCCATCTTCTCCTTCATCATTTGCATGTCCTGCACCATGCGTATTACACTGCTCTTTAGTTTTGACAGGCGGTTAGTATCTTCTTGCTAATCCTGTTTGTTAGGGATGTTACTTTCTTCTTGATCTTCCCTTTCCCATCGGCCTCCCGTCAGGAGGTGACTACCATTCTACTCTTCATTATCCCGTTCATCGTACTGATCCTCAGAATGTCATTCATTCCTTTGGTTTAACTGCTGATCCAACTCCTAGTTGCACTAGGTAAGCCACTCAACTACCACTGCCAGGGTTTGAACTTGTCTTTCCAAGGTGTTGGGGGGTTCCTTGTCTCCTAGTTGATGGTAACCATCGATCATGCTTGGACCATGCAACTCTTTGTCTTAGAAGCATTGATATGGCCAATAACTCATTCCTCACAGACAACGTCAACTGATGATGCCCAAAAATCATCAGTAGATAATTGTTCTTGAACACTCCAATGGGTACCTGAAGAACAAGAAACCAATACCAACAAAGAGCACCGGTAGGGTGCTGACTAAAGACCCTTCAAATGTTAAGTCAGCAAATGAAAGATCTCCAAGAACTCTATAGTAAGAGAGTTAGGGATTTTCTACATACCTGAAGAGGCTGGCGCTTATATAGTGGTGTAGGGGTTCACAAGGATCTCATGAATGAAGGAGCTTTCCTTATAGAGAAGATCTTGGGTTTAAAGTCTCGAGATCTTGGGGTTTATCTTCCCATATAGGGAAGATACAAATGTATAGTTGGGTCCTTAAACGTGACGTGCAAGTTATTTCTATGTAAAGACTCATGAGCGAGGGACAAGCAAAAACTTGTGGGACCCACCATGCTCATCTGTCGACATGGTCATCCGTCCGTCAACATGGATACTACGTCCGCTAGTACGTGATGCAAGGGTCTCATGGGTTTTGACGTCTTTTTATTAGCATACTTAGTTCTCCATCGGACGATTGTTACATATGGGCCAACCATCAGTTTAACTGGATGATGTCCGATGGACAACTTAGGAGGTAGATGGTTGCTGGTTGAAGAACCATGAATGAAGTTTGTTCGTCCCGACAAACAAGGAAGGTCTGTTTTCTTACTAGACGAAAATGCCCTTATCAATTAAGGGCCTATGTTCAACTTGTTTATTGGAACCAAAGAGGTCAAGAACTAGGAATCAATGGGCCTTCTTTTTTCTATTATTGTCATTGCAAATTTACTCTTTTTCTTGTTTAAAATCTCCCATGGTGTGGTGTAGACAGCATTACTCCATCCCAACCTTTAAGTGATGGTGAGACAATAGTGTCCAAAGAAGGAAACTTTGTACTTTTTATATTACATACTAATCATAATAGAGTATGGTGTTTATATATATATATAATCCTTGTTCTTTGCTTGAAATAAGAAAATTTCAACTCGTGAGTCACTTCAAAGTAGATTCCTTCATTTTGTAACACAAGAAGAGTTGTCTTCTTTTTTGGAAGCAGGGACGAATCCAGGATTTTAAGTTAGGGGGGGCGAAGTATACATAAAAACCAAATTTCAAATAAGCATCCATATAGTTAGTGGCAAAGTCAAAAATATTTTATAGGAGGCCAAGCCAAAAATAATAAAAAATTTTAACTTAAAAAGAAATATATGACAAAAAAATACTTTATTCTACAAAATTAATAAACAAGTCTATAAGAATGAGTGAATGGCTTAATTTAATTGCTCAAGCAAATACTACTATTATCGAAACACTATTATTAATTTAAAATATAGGAAAATTCTTCTTTTATATCTTACGATATAGTGTAAATTTATATTGCATACACAAAAAAAAGTGACAAATATTGTATACATTTGTAAAAAATATACAATACTTACCATTTCTTTACAAACATGTACAATATTTATTACTTTTTGTACGTCTGTCATGCAAGTTTACATTGAAATTGCATTGTAGACATGAAAATTACATTGAATATAAAGCAAATTGATGATCACTCACAAGTTAACAATATAGCTACTAGTCCTCCTCAGTACTACACAGTGATCTTATTTTGTTTGATTGAACTACATGTATCAACATATCAACCTATATTCATCAATGAAAATATCAATCAATAAAATAATAATATAATTAACAATCCTATTTTATATTACTATTTTATGAGTTACTATAGTTTTCTATCACTTTACTAAAACAAAGAGCGGCTAAGTCTTAAACTTAAAGTGAACACATTTGAATATACAAATAGAGAGAGGGATTCAAAGAGAGATAAATACAGCAGTGGAGCCGTAGAGGGCCTAGACGCTAGATTTGTGCCGATCGTCCCTGGTTGGCTGGTCAGATCTTCAACTTGATGGAGCTCTTTGCAGCAAGCGGCGATGGGTGAAGGATGAGATTGTTTGTTTGATTCATATATATATAAAGATAAGTTTTTTTTTTTTTTTTTTTTCCATTTTTAGTAGGAGGAGTCTTGAATCTCTTGATTTAAGAGTCCTAAATAGAAAAGATTTGGGTTTATTTTTTCTATTTATACTTTTGTGATTGTTTGAATTTATTAAAATTATTTTGTTGCTTATTTTGGAGGAGCTATGGATCAACAACTCAATGAATGGCGAAATTTTATTTTTGATTCCGGGTTCTTTATATCAAAATTTTCTCTTTTTGTTGAAAGTAAACTATTCGAGGTCTAAAGTTATTTCTTTCCAAAATTCTAGGGGGCCGGTAAGTAAATCCTTCTTAAATTTTAAGATAATTTTTGGGCTTATACCTACTATTTTATTTTTTTCACATGAGGACACGGGGGACTGGGCTCCCTTGGGCCCCCTACTAGGTCGGTCCCTGTGTCCAGAAGCCATGCGTCCAAGTCAACTGCGGTGTCGTTCAGGGTTTATGCCTTTCTAATGGCCCTTAACTATTAGATGGCCTATCTTGAACTTGTGTATAGGATCGAAAGAGGTCAAGAGCTGGGAATCAATGGACCTTCTTTCTTCTATTCTTGTCGTTACAAATTTACTCTTTTTCTTGTTTAAAATCTCCTATGGAGTACTAGACAGCATAACTCCATCCCAAATTTTAAGTGATGGTGACACCATAGTGTCCAGAGAAGGAAACTTTGTACTGGGTTTCTTCAGTCCTGGAAGTTCCAAGAATCGTTACTTGGGAATTTGGTACAAGAGCATCCCAGTTCAAACTGTTGTTTGGGTTGCAAACAGAGTTCGCCCAATCAACGATTCATCTGGGATTTTGATGATAAACAGCACTGGAAATCTTAACGTCATTCAGAATAATTCGGTTGTTTGGTCAGCAAGCACTTTGAAAGAAGCTCGGAGTCCATTGTTACAACTACTGGATACTGGGAATCTTGTGGTAACAGATGGCAATTCAGAAGACTATTTGTGGCAAAGCTTTGACTATCCATCTGGTACAATTTTACCAGGGATGAAACACGGTTGGGATTTGAAGAGAGGTCTCAACAGGCGCTTTATTGCATGGAAGAACTGGGATGACCCATCTCCTGGGAACTTTATCTTTGAGATGACACTTCATAACTACCCAGAATTTTATTTGTGGCAAGGCTCAACAATATACTTCCGTACTGGGCCTTGGAATGGCTATGGCTTCAGTGGTTCACCTGGACTAAAGCCAAATCCGGTGTTTGCCTTCAAATTTGTGTTCAATCAAGATGAGGCCTACTTCATGTTTACCCTGAAACAGTCACTTTACACAAGAGCACTTCCCAACCAGACAAACTCTATGATTCAAATCTTAACGTGGACCGAACAAAGTTGGAATCTTTATTCATCTCTTCCTATAGACCGCTGTGATACTTATGCCCTTTGTGGAGCCTATGCAAGATGTCTTATTACCGCCTCTCCAGTCTGCCAATGTTTAAAGGGATTCAAACCCAAGTTACAACAAAGATGGGATTCAATGGATTGGTCCCAAGGATGTGTACGCAACAAACGATTGAGCTGCGAGGAGAAAAGCACACATGGGTTTCTTAAATTTTCTGGATTGAAACTCCCTGATACTACACACTCATGGGTGAACACAAAAATGAATCTCAAGGAATGCAGGGCAGAATGCTTGAATAGCTGTTCTTGTACGGCTTATACAAACTCAGATATCAGAGAAGGTGCTGGCTGCGCCATCTGGTTTGGTGATCTAGTAGATATTAAACAGTTTCCGGCTGGTGGACAGGATCTATACATTCGGATGCACCCTTCAGAACTGGGTATGAGTTTGATTTTGTGAAAGATGATCTGCAATTACTATTTTCAATTGTCTTTCAATTTTTTGTTTTTTAGAATTTAAAATATTTTTATTCATGGTAGACGTGATTAAGGAACACATTAGGAAATTAATCCTTCACAAGTGAACCAAAGCTCTGATACCAAATAAAAATTACTTTTGACCCCTAATACAACTTAACTACCAATTTTAACCAATTATTCTGTATTAAGTGAAGTACTTGATTCATCAATATTCAAGCATGAAAATAAGCATAGATATACATTAGAGCATATGAACCACAAACACACATTAACAGTTGCGGAGCTACGTTGTCCATGGCCCCCTAGAATTTTAATTTTCTTCTACTGTTAGGCTATGAGTCTTTTTCCTTTTTTTTTTTCTTTTTCTTTTTCTTTTTCTTTTGATACCAAAACAAGAAAAGGATTACATCACAGAGTTGGGAGACCAACTTGCTACCATATTAGCAAGTTTCTTACATTCAGATAAAATAGAGTCCGGAGCTCTCAAAAGGACAACAAGCATAGAGTATTGCTTAACAATATTATGAATATCATCTATTAAACTATCAATCCACCAAGGCCAGTAGCTCTTAGATCTCCAGAAGAGTTGAATTTCCTTACTGTCAGTTAGGATCACCACCCTTTGAAGACCTGAATGGGCTGTGTAAATGAGTGCTTCACGGATTGCAGCAAGCTTTGCCTTCTTAGGATCTTGAAAAGCCGTGAGAAATGCATTTTTGACAATTGGACATCCTTCCCTTGATTTACCAATCAGGGCAGCACCTTGTCTTCCTCTAATTACTTTGCTGCAGGTTTCAACAAGATACAACAGCTGCCAAGCTTCCTGATAAGGCCAAACCAGGGTAAGGTGCTGGTTGTCTTCCTCTGATGTCGGGTCTTGACCTGTAAGAGTTTTAGGAAAAGCAGCATTGTACTTGAGAGTTAAAGCATTTGAGATTAGTATAACCTCCCTAGCATTGGGTAGCTTTCCTTCAAAGACTATGCCATTTCTGTGATTCCATAGACACCAAAGGGTAACAAACAAGGTAGGGATGCAGGTCTTGATTCGGGTTTCCTTTTGGCTTCCTTGTAACCAGCTAGAAATCCAATCAGAAATAGTGTAGTAAGGAAGTGTATCAGTACGAATAGTTATTTCACTGCCTAACCAAACGGCTCTAGCAAAATGGCATATGAGGAACAAGTGCTCTAAAGTTTCCCTATCTTCTTGACAAAAAGGACAGGTATCCAAACAATTTAAACCTCTATGGATAAGGGTGTTTCTAACAGGGAGGGCTGAGTGTAAGACTTTCCAGATAAATTGCAGAATTTGTTGGGGTAGAGGGATTTTCCAAAAAGTTTTCCATATCTTTTGTGGGATAGCAGCTGGGTTTGGGAGAGCTGGAAGGTTGTCATTGAGAAGGATGGAATAGGCTTTTTTCACTTGGAATTTACCAGTGGTAGAGAAAGGCCAAATGATTTTGTCTTGGGATTCCAAAGGTCTTAATTTGGGTATTGAGATGTTCAGGATGTTCTCAGCTTCTTCCTTATTGTAAAAAGAAGCGATGAGTGGCAGGTCCCAAGTATTGCTGGCAGGTTTAATCAGATTGGCAACACAAAGGGCAGGATCTAAGGTTGAAGGGTTTTTTGGTTTAAACCAAGCTGGATGTTGGAGTGGGATGCTATGTCCTCTACTTACTTTCCAAGTGCATTGGAAAAGTTTGGGATTGGGTTTGTTCATAATATTTTTCCAGGAACAGGAGCTGCTTGGGTTTGGGTTTGTGTGAGAGAATGTGTTCCCGTTGACAATATTTTGAGGTAAGTCTTTTCCAGGATGGATTGGGGTTGTTGAATGATTCTCCAAAATTGTTTAGCTATTAAGGCTTGGTTCATCAGTTTAAATTTCCTTATACCCAATCCACCTTCATTTCTAGGTCTACAGATGGTGTCCCAATTGATAAGATGGAGTTTTCTTACAGATGGTTGGTAGCCCCAGCAAAAGGCATTGATGATGGAGTCAAGTTTAGTGCAAATTTTGTTAGGAATTTTAAGGCAAGAGAATGAATAGACCAGTAAGGATTGGAGGACATAATTGATAAGTGTGACTCTTCCAGCTTGTGTGAGGAGTTTAGTTTTCCATCCCTGAAGTTTATTGCTGATTTTTTCTACTAATTCCTCAAAGTTCCCTGCTTTTCTACCTCTCATACAGAAATTAATTCCTAAGTATTTCCCGGGTGGTTAACAAGTTTGACACCAAGGGTAGAACTTAAGACTTGTTGTCTGTCAGGACTAAGATTAGGGGTACAAAAGAGTTCAGACTTATGAGCATTGAACTTTTGGCCAGATAAGTCACAGTACCAATTAAGGGTTTGTTGAAGGGTGGAAATGGTTTTAGGGTCATCATTGAAGAAGAGGAGAGAATCATCTGCAAAGAAGAGGTGTGTAAAGGTTGGACAATTTCAGCCAATTTTAATACCTTTGTGTTGTTGTTCTGTTCATTTTTAATGAGAGCACAAGAGAGGACATTGGCACACAAAATGAAAAGATATGGTGATAGAGGATCACCTTGCCTAAGACCTCTAGATGGCAGAATAGTTTCAGAAGGGCTACCATTAATCAAAATACGATAGGACACAGTGGACACACATTGCATCACCCAATGGATCCAATTAGCTGAAAAGCACATATTATGGAGAACAGCTCTAAGGAAGCTCCAGTCGATTCTGTCATAGGCTTTTTGCATGTCTAATTTCAAAGCACCAAACCCCCATTTTTCTTTCTGCTTTTTTGTCATATAGTCATAAATTTCCTGTGCAAGCAGTATATTATCAGTAATAAGTCTACCTTGTATGAAAGCATTTTGGAATGGGGTTATCAATCTGTCCATAATGGGTTTAAGTCTATTGACAAGAACTTTTGAAATAATTGTGTAAGCTACGTTACAGAGACTAATGGGTCTAAATTGAGAAAATTCTTCAAGGCAAGCTACTTTTCGGAATAAGAGACAGAAATGTATGGTTGAGGGATTTAAGAAGGTAACCTGAATGGAAAAAAGCTTGGACAATTGAGATGACATCATTTTGAACAATGTTCCAATACTGTTGATAGAAGCCCGCAGGTATTCCATCTGGTCCTGGAGCTTTGAGAGCTCTAATTTGAAAAACAGCTTGTTCAATCTCTGCCCTTAGGAATGGTTTGTTCAGATCTGCTTTCTGAGCTTCAGTCAGAGATGGTAGTGGTATTTCCTTGAGATGATCTTGTATCTCTGTATCTAGCATATGTTGTTGGGATTGATAAAGGTCCTGATAAAAGGTTGTGAAACCCTTTTGGGATTTCCTCCATATTCTCCAGCCAACTACCGTCCTCAGCTTTGATTTGGGTGATTCTGTTTCGGAGTCTTCTGTTTCTTGTAATGGTTTGAAAATATTTTGTGTTTCGATCTCCCTTGATAATCCAAGTACTCCGAGCTTTCTGAGCCCACATAATTTCCTCTCTATCCAATAAGGTTTCTAGCTGAGAACTAACATCCATTTCTTTCTGAACATCCTGTAAGGATTTGATACTGGCTTGGATTTGTTGTAGTTCTTCTTTCTTTTTTGCTATCTCCCTTTGAATCTGCCCAAAAATAGTATGATTCCAACCTTTAAGCTTCTCCTTTACCTTTTTAATTCTCTGGACCAACTTGAATGCACGAGAACCCTGGTAATTGGTTTTCCAAGCTTCCTGTATTATGCCAAAACAATCTGGGTGGGATGTCCACATCCACTCAAATTTGAAAGGTCTTTGTCCAAAAGGGGGTCTCCAAGTAGTATCAAGTAAAATGGGGCCATGGTCGGAGCACATAATGGAAAGGTCTTGGATGAGGCAATGGGGGTAGGCATTACACCATTCCCAATTTGCAAAGGCCCTGTCTAATTTTTCCATCACAAAATCAGTACCTGGCCTCTTATTTTTCCAAGTATATGAAAGACCTTTAGATTCTATGGGTAAGAGGCTCAGGTTTGATAAGCAACTTCTCAATTCCTGACTACCTTGTATCCCTGTATCCTTAAAAGCTAATTTATCCTCAAAATCCAGTACTTGGTTAAAATCACCTATACATAACCATCTACCATTAATATGAATATGCCTGCCCAGTTGTTCTAATTTTTGCCAAACTTCATTTCTTTTAGAAAGTGTGGGGTGGCAAGGGTTGAAGAAATATGAGCTAAATTCAGTTGGGTAGTCTCTGGTTCAGATTGTGGTGAGGCATTGTTTTGGTCTATAGTGTTAGGGGTGGGTTGATTTTCCATCATACGGTTTGGGCTAGCAAGCTTCGGGCTTGAGTTTTGGGCTGCAATTGGGCTTTGGGCTGAAATGTGAATAATTGTTTCCCCTGAGATTTGGTTATTCTAATAGCAACAGAAAAAGTAAAAGGTTATGGGCCCCCAAGAACTTCTTTTAATTACTTAATTGCTGTCTGATCTAGGATCAATCCACAAATTAAACAAGAAGAAAAGGGTGGTGGTCATCATAACAGCATCAATCATTTCTGGATTGCTTACTTTGGGGTTGCTTTGGCGTTTCACTTGGAAGACAACAAATAGAAGACGTAAGTATACCCATCCATTTTTCCAATATATATATATATATACACACACACACACACACACACACTCATCCATCCTTGCTCATATTAAAGCTAGATTTTAAATGAGCATGATAAATTGTACAAAGACTAAAATTAAAAGCAGTTCCTAAAAAGGTTATATATGGGTTCAATAGGTGAAAGAAAGAAAGAAGATGTAGACGTACCATTATTTAATTTCACAACGGTTGCTACAGCAACAAACAAATTCTCTCCTGCAAATGTGATCGGGGCAGGTGGATTTGGTCCTGTTTATAAGGTAAAAAGAATTCTGATTTAATTACAGGTCAAAAAATTTATGGTGATACTATACAAATTTAGACGGAAAGATTCATCTTTAACTGATGATTTGCAGGGACATCTACGTAACGAACAAGATATTGCAGTGAAGAGATTATCAAAGAGTTCAAGACAAGGTCTTGAAGAGTTCAAGAATGAAGTTGTTCTCATTGCCAAACTTCAACATAAGAATCTTGTCAAGCTTTTAGGCTACTGTGTTCAAGGAGATGAAAAGATGTTAATCTATGAGTACATGCCCAACAAAAGCTTGGATTGTTTCATTTTTGGTATGATTCTCTTGACCCTTAATGTATGATAATTACTTTCCATCTTTTAAATGTTGCGTGCCTGAGTGTCTTGACTCTTGTCTAATATGTATTTGAATAGAATCCTCCAATTGATTTTCAAAAGAACTTCACAAAAATAACTAAAAATAGACATAGATGCAATCATGGTAACAAGGGCAAAAATTGTATGCAGAACAAAATGATACTCTGCTAGCATGGCCAAAGCGTTTTGACATTATTATCGGGATTGTTCGAGGACTTCTCTATCTTCACGAGGACTCTAGACTTCAAGTCATCCACAGGGATCTGAAAGCAAGCAATATTTTATTAGATATCAACTTAAACCCAAAAATATCAGATTTTGGCTTAGCAAGAACTTTTGTTGGGGATGAAAGTGAAGAGAAGACAGATAGAGTTGTTGGAACATAGTAAGTAATATAAAATTGGCACTAGATTTTTGTTTTTCAAATTGTAGCAAATATTTAATCAATGTGCTTTGACTCAAAGTACCCCTCATTCCCTTATAACATGATGTAAGGGTGAGGTGATATGTTAAAGACGTACTAAAATTTAAGTTATCAGTAACAACAATAATGATAATAAAGCTTATTTGATAATAAGCTTATTTGATGGTTTCATGCAGCGGCTACATGTCTCCTGAGTATGCAGTTGATGGAAGATTTTCAGTGAAATCTGATGTGTTTAGCATGGGTGTGCTTATGTTAGAGATAGTGAGTTCCATGAAAATCAGAAAATTTTATCACCCAAATCACCATCATAACCTTTTGGGACATGTAAGTGGAAAACTCTCTCTCTCTCTCTCTCTCTCTCTCTCTCTCCTTTTTGGTGGATTATGTGAGTATCTGTATTGTAATTGTGCTAGGCATGGTTGCTGTGGAAGGAGGGCAGGGCCTTGGAACTATCGTATACATGTTTGGAGGATTCACATTCAAGATCTCAAATCTTGAGATGTATTCAAGTTGGTTTGCTATGTGTTCAAAAGTATCCTGAAGATAGGCCAATAATGTCTTGTGTGTATTCTATGTTAACGAATGAGGAAGCAATTCTGCCCCAGCCTAAACAGCCTGGTTTCTTCATAGAAAGAAGTCCCAGCAATTCAGGTGCAATATTAAGAAATGAAGATTCTAACATAGAGAATGCAGTTACTATAACAATGCCGGAAGCTAGATAGGAAATTCATAAGTAGCTTGCCTGAGAAGTTATATGTGAAATTTTTTTAGTATTTAGGGGTGTGTTTGGGATTAGATTGCATCTTTTTGTTTTTAGAAGTAAATTCTATTAATTGTTCATAGTTGCAACTTGCTTGGGTGTGTAAAACTAATGAGCTTTTCTGTATTTTCTTTAATGAAATGGCTGGACCAGCCAATTCTTATCTAAAATATAAATGATTGAGACTCCTAAATATGGGCTTCTTTGCCTTTAAACCACGAATCCTATTAAAAGTGTACAGAGGTTTTAATCACAAAAGCAGAAGGTGCAGAACCAGAAGAAGCAGAAAATAAAGATAAAAATGAAGAGTGGATTAAGTGAAGAAGAATGATTCTATTCACATGAGCATATGATCTATACACTATTGGTATATAAACATGGTAAGACTGAGTTGATAAATTATATATCTATCTATATGTATATATATCTAAAAGCTAAAGTATATCATTTAAGTCTCATGAAATTTTGTTTTTAGTTTTTCCATTCCATTGTGTATGCACATGCATTTTATGATTATCTACCCACACAATTATTAGAAAGTGTGCTTAGTTCATATGCTTTTTTAAAAGTCATTATTCAAAATATTCTATTATATTAAAATTTGAAAAGTAACAATTCTTCAAAATCTTCATGACTTAGAGCATCAGTATCCGATTTCATAAATGTTATATGTTAGTATATTTTAGAATCAAAGCACTAAAAAACCCATTACCTGATCTTCCAATTGTAAAAAATTTTACAATTGTGCTAAAGTACCATCATAAATATATGATGGTAATGTAACAAGCTTCTATAATTCTTTAGTATATTTTGTTCTCTCTCTTTCTTCTCTCTCTTTCTATATAAATTACTTTTCTCTCTATATTTATTACTTTTATTTTATTGTATAATTTATATTTTTTAATATGTTATATTTTAAAATAAAAGTTGAGATATTAGGTGTATTGTAAAATAAAGGTTAGGCTCATCAATCTCATTTTCTATTCTATTGAAAAACTGAAAATCTGCAGTAGGATATTAGATACTACGAATGTGTTTTAAAAAATTATAGAGCAATTGCTTTAACGTGCAGTCGATATGTCCGAGTGGTTAAGGAGACAGACTTGAAATCTGTTGGGCTTCGCCCGCGCAGGTTTGAACCCTGCTGTCGACTGTTTTTTTGGTTTAAAAATTAATGCTATTCTTCTTTTACTTTCATATTTTCTTTTTCTTTTTTTAAATAAATGCAATTTTCACTTTTATATTTTCTAGGTTAGTTCCTCTGCAGTAATAATCAATCCTACAAATTGTTGCAATTTTGTTAGTTTCCTAGGCCTAGCTAACAAACCAAACCGATATATCTATCTCTATTCTTTGTCTAATCAAATCCAAATCAGTCTCAAGTATCGCCATTTTTCAATTTATTCATACAAACGTACTCTTTGTTCCGAATTATGATATATATACAAGTATGATATATTTCTTTATTTTTCATTTCATCAAGTCTAAAATTTATTGCAAATTCTGTTAGTTTCCTACCGGCTATGATTGAAATAGTTTCCCTCTAACCAAATCCAAATTTTTCTATATTACATTATTAAGTTACTTTATCACACAACTTTATAATACACCCTACATCATATCTCTTATTTTAACACATCACCCATCAAAATGGCTTTCAAGCACCAAAACCACAACCAACAAAATGCCCAAAACCCATCTAAAAAAAAAAAAATAAATAAATAAATAAAATAAAATAAAATCACCCATGGAGCTAAGCTAACTTTGCAGTTGAATCCTTTCTCCAGTATACCTCCAAGGCCTCAAGCACTTTGCACATGAGAAGGAGATACCAATTTAGTTACCCAAATTTCCACGCTTAATTTTAGGAATAGCTTTCTAAATTTGTCATTTTGTACTCCAAAGGAGCTTTATAAGGAGACACTATGAATAGAATCAAGTCATCAACATAACACTTATGTACTGCTCTTTTTTCCTTTTTTTTTTTTTATTTTTTATTTTATAGGAACTTATGTACTGCTTTATTTATTTTAATCTTTTTTGAATTATTCCTTTTATTATCATTTTTTTAATTTATATGGATTCGATGGTTCTTAATCACTTACCCTTTTTTTTTTTATTATGAGAAACTTGGAATATATTAACTGAAATTGGAGTATAGTGGAGTACAAAATGACAAATTACAATCACACACCACATAAAAGCTAAAAAGTCTGATATGGTTGACCAAACTTATATTTCTAAGAAAGACATGTATAATTTAAATCTTTATCTCTATATATATTAAGAGGATTCACAGAGTATCACTTTATAAATTGTCAAAAATACTCTTAATCTAATTAAATACAGTAGTCCTTATTCCTTAAAATTAAAAATTGAGATTAAAATTGTAATTCAACAATAAAAAATAAAAAAGTTATCAGATAAATCTCTCTATAAGACTGTAACTTCCTTCTATGTCCTAGACAGATACTAACTTCATTCTAACAAGCAAAATACCTCCCACCCCATGTCTCACAAGTCACAACTTCCTTCCATCCAAAAAAAAAAAAGTCACAACTTCCCACGTATCTCAACTACCACATCATAGTATCTCACAAACTTCTTCTTGGAGCGTGGCTACGAAAAATTTGTGTACAACTTTACTTCAATGCTTTTTTTTTTTTTTTTTTTTGGTCATAATTTTTCACTTATTTCAATATGTGATTTACACGTTTTTTCAAAAAAAAATAAATAAAATTTTGCATTTAGAACCACTTATATGACCAAAAATGTCATAAGGCTAACTACCAAAAAAACGAAGAAATCCACCCATTTACGTATGATTTCAATGCTATTTCGGTTTACATTTTTCTTTTTTCTTTTTTATAATTTTAGCTAACCTTACGACACTTTTTGAAAGTTAATATGGAAATACGACAGCCCGTATGGTAAGTGGTAAGTGGTAAATTATAGAATCATTCATTGTGGACAATCATAAATGAGAAAGACACCGGCGATTGTGGTCTTGACGGCACCGGAGACGACATCATCACCGACTTCATCTCGCTATCGAGTGTGAGCCACTTCTCTCTCTCTGTCTGTCTTAGAGAAATAAACCCTAATCTTGACTCTCAATTATTTTTAAAATTTCTGTTTGGTGTTTTGATAAAGGAATAGAAGGGTTTATTTATTTAAAATAGTCAGTGTTTTTTGGGTTTGCAATTGTTTGGTTTGATTTAAATATAAAAAAATATTTTTTAGGGGTTTGTTTGGAATTGGGATGATGATAAAAATGTTTAATCCTGAATTAATTTATTTTATACATTGTTTCTGCTGGATGATTTTATTGGAATTTTATTTATATACGTTGTTGCTGCTGTATGAATTTTGTTAATGCCGAATGAATTTAAATCATCAAACAAAATTGAGAGTAATCATGTAGATGATGAGTTTGGAATAACCATGTGCTTTGTTTTTTTGAAGCAAGTACAAGTTTTAACTTGTTTTAGTGTTTCAAAATATTATTTATTTTGAAAAAAAATAATTTTAATTGACACAATTTTTTTGTAACTTTTTAAAGAAAAATAGTTCAGTGTTGGTTTTGATTCTGTTCAAATATACCTTCTTTAGCCATAATGGTTTCTGGGTTTCAACATTCTTCTGGTAATTGATTTTAACTTCCCTTGAGGATATATAGATGCCCAACATACCTAAAGTTGGATTGACTAGATTATTTAATTATGGATGTGGTTTCTAAGTGTAAAGGTTAGTAATTCATAGTGATTTGTATAGATTAGTTGATCCAAGTTAAGGGAACGAAAAAAAAAAAGGTAGAGGAAGACCAAAAATCACATTAGTAGAAGCAATAAAAAAAGAACATGTCAATTAAGGGAGTAACAAAAAGTTTGACTTTAGATAGAGTAAATTGGCGGAAAAGAATACATATGTCATGTGCGAACCTAACTAATTTGTTGACGATCCATAGCCGACTCAAAAATTTTGGGATTAAGGCTTTGTTTGTTATTGTGCCAACTAAATGGCTATAAAAATCATCCTTTTTGTTGTTTCCTTGCTAGTTCATAAGTGAAAGGGATGCCCATGTCTTCTTTTTTATTTATGGGATTTTAGAAAAATGCTGGATTTTCCTCAAATTTTACTTGAGGAATGGGCAGTTTTTCATCCCAAAAATTCCATCAATATTATTTTCTTTTTCTTTTTTTCAATATTTTCTCTCCTTGAAATTTCTATTAAAACTTTCATTACCTATTAAAAAAAGAAAAAGAAAAAAGAATGGGGTGGTGTCAAGCTACTGTAATGTACATGGTGTAGATGCTTGGTTTGAGTTTTAAGGCTTATGGGATTCACAATTTGACTCTATTTTTCAGATTTTTGTAACATTACATTCCTAGAAACAAGACCATAAGATGGCTCGCAATGAGGAGAAAGCGCAGTCAATGCTAAACAGATTCATTACGCTCAAAGCTGAAGAGAAAAAGAAACCAAAAGAGCGTCGTCCCTTCCTTGCCTCTGAATGTCGTGACCTTGCCGAGGCCGATAAGTGGCGCCAGCAAATCATGCGCGAGATTGGCCGCAAAGTTGCTGAAATCCAAAATGAAGGGCTTGGAGAGCACCGCCTCCGTGACCTCAATGACGAGATCAATAAACTCATCCGGGAAAAATCCCATTGGGAACGGCGCATTGTTGAGCTCGGTGGGCCCAATTATGCCAAACATGCCCCTAAAATGACGGACCTAGAAGGAAACATAGTGGATGTTCCTAACCCTAGTGGGCGTGGGCCAGGATACCGATACTTTGGTGCTGCAAAGAAGTTGCCAGGAGTGAGAGAGCTGTTTGAGAAGCCTCCGGAATTACGAAAAAGGAGGACTCGATATGATATATATAAGAGGATTGATGCGAGTTATTATGGGAATAGGGATGATGAGGATGGGGTGCTGGAGAGGGTGGAGGGGCCTGCAGAGGAGAAGATGAGGGCAGAGGCACTGGGGGAGTGGAGGAGAGTGGAGGAGGTGAGGAGGGAGGCGAAGAAGGCAGTAAAGAGTGGGGAGGTGGTGAGCGTGGTGAAGGAGGTGTTGTTTGAGGGGATGGAGGAGGAAGTGGTGGAGGAGGAGAAGAGGAAAAGGGAGAAACTGGAGAAGGAGGAGATGGAAAGGGAGGGGAGGAGGGAGTTTGTGGTTCATGTGCCATTGCCGGATGAAAAGGAAATAGAGAGGATGGTGTTGGAGAAAAAGAAGATTGAGCTGTTGAGTAAGTATGTGAGTGATGGTTTGTTGGAGGAGCAGACTGAGGCTAAGGCAATGCTTAATATTCAGCGGTAGATGTGGTGTGACTTGGAATTTGTTGCCCCTAGAATTAGATTGTTGATGTTTCTAGAATTAGATTGGATGAAAGAGTTTCTGGTGTTCTGACTGTTAAGCTAATAGATGGAATTAGATGCTGTATTTTCTTTTTAACTAAGATGATATTAGTCATCATTGTTCAACAGTTACATTGTTATTGGCTTTTGATGTTGGTCATGTTAATGATGTAACTCGACAACTGTACATTTAAGGGTTTTCAAATGGGAATTTTTATTTTAATCTTTATTTTTTTGCTCTAGAATTTTTAGTCAATTTCTATTGATACTTGGCACGTGAGATTCTATCGAACCTAATATGGATATGATAGTGGAATGATCCCTTTTTAACACCACTGTAGCTTAAATTATACTGCTCGCTGCTTTTTAATTTTTTTTTAAAGTGGTATATAAACTATACCTTTTTTAATAGTAAATATTTGAATGAACATATTTTACAGTTTTATGAGATTATTGAGCCTATATCCTTGTTTTCTAACAATGGCTTTTTATGCCAGTTTTGGGTTGATCCGATTTCTACAGAGGGGTGTAATTAAAATTATGCCCTGTGTTCTATTAGAAAAATTGATTTTCTAGATTAAAACAATGCATGCATGGGCATGATGATACTCTGTCAGAAATCCTGGTTTCATAGCTCATAGCTGGTTCTTTTGGTGGTTGTAGAGGCTGAGGCAGTGGTGTGACAAGAGTTCTAGTGGTGTGACATGAGTTCTAGAGGAGGTGATTGCAGCTGTAATGGAAGTGTTAGCTGCTGTTTGTGATTTTGAGGTAAGAAGTAGCATTAGGATCTAAGCATTTCTTTTTCTTCCCACTTGAAATAATTCTAGTGGAGTAAAAGAAATGAGAAGCAAAATTGACTTACCAAGTGGAGCTGTTATCTAGAATTTTTATCAGAAACCAAGATTGAGAGTTAAACTCTGTTGCTAGCTTTCATGTTGTTTTGTATTGTGCATGAATATGAGAAACGAAATTAACAACGTTGTTTTGTATTGTGCATGAATATGAGAAATGAAATTAGCAATGATAGAATTAAATAACAGTGCACTGTGCAAGTTTAATGTTTATCCTTTGTGGAATTGACTGAAAGAAGAGTGAAATTTCAAATAGAGGAGTTATTGAGAAGAATTATTCTTGCTTTTGATCTTCTATTGTCGTAGATTTCACATGGCTGCCTGGTTTGTGGTTGTTAAAATTGGGATCTGTTGTAGGATTATCTTGTCCTACAACTCTTGAATTGTGGATCTAGGGTTGCACCTACCAGGGTCAAAGTAGTATGGTTATTTTTGTTTGTTGCTTTATGATTCAATGGACCATTTTTTCATCAATTCTTGATGAGCCAGATAATTGTCATGAGTGGTTTAAGATATATGCAGAAGCTTGCACTTTTCAGCTATAATGCCTTTGTTCTGTTTCTTTTGAAGCTGTTTGAATCTTAATACTTTTGTCGCTAAAACTACTTCCTTTTAATGTACACACTAACACTTTCAGCTTTGCTTAGATGACCTTATTCATTGCTTATATACATACAGAGGAGAATGCATTAGATTGCCAACTAGTTATACCTTTTATCCTTCATGCTAAACAACAATTGGAAGTGACAGTAGCAGTAGTGGAGATGAGGATCACGTTGGACATGGTAGAGATTCTGTTTATGGTGTGAGGTAATTACTTAACATATTTAGAGGTGATGATAGTTTGTAATGTAGAATTGGCGGTTGGTAGCATTGCAGTTTTTATGGTACTGACATGAGGAAAGTAAGAATTTTTTTGCTTTTACTCTAAATAGTTCAAAGGGCAATTAGCTCTAACTCAATGACACCTTTGCTTGGACAACAAGGTGGAGGGTGAGTAGATTCAAAACCATTGGTTGTGTAGCTTACCAATAGAAAAAGAAAAAAGAAAAGGAAAAAAAAATCGGTGGGATAAAGGGATGTGAAAAACACTAAATTACTATTGAATAAGATTTGTATAGGTACTTGGAATATAGGGTCTTTAACAAGGAAATTAATGGAAATAATAGCTACAACATAATGTATGATTTTAGATAGAATAGAATGGAGGAAAAAGATACATCTAGCCGACGATCCATAATTAATCTGTTGAGGATCCATAGTTGACCCCAAAAAATTTGGGATTAAGGCTTTTTAGTTGTTGTTGTTGTATGAACATCTTATCAGATACCAAGGTTGATACTCAACATTTTTATTTATTTATTTTATTTTATCTGCTATGATTTTAACCTGCATTCTGCATGATTATGATCATTCTAATTAACAGTGCAACATTAGTTACTACTTACTACTAGTTTAGGATTGGCTTAGATTCAATTCAGTATATGGCATTGAGTGCTAAAAGAATCATTTTCACTGTTGCTTTGAAAGTTCAAATAGTGTCAGCTACTGGGAAGTGGCAGCTTTTTTCATATTTTGAAAGCTTACCATTTTTTACTGGAAGGCTCTTTGTTTATGCAACCTAAAACCCTGTTTCAGTTTTACTATATATATGTATATATATACACAAAAACAAAAGGGTTTGGGTTTTGCTTTTGTTACCTGAAAGAAAGAGGAGGTTGCCTGAAATTTAGCAATCAATGTCCAAACATTTTTTTCCAAACATATCTAACTAATTAATAGGCTGTTGCACTTATCACTAACAATCTATCAACTAACTTTCTACAAGCAAAAGGAACTACTTATCATACAACATAAGCACTAGTAAACAGATTTGGTGCATGACAGGGCAGCAGGTGATGCACATTGAAACTGTTGGAGATATGCATATGATCTGATAGCTCCACTGATCTGCATTCTCGTTAGTTGCTGTATCAAGCTGCTGGATCATGCTAGATATTAAGGACTGTTGCTGCTTTATGTCAAGGCTGCAAGTGTAAGCATCCATGTAGATGCTCTTGTATCCAACCTTCTTCATTTTGACCATTGGTTTGGGACTAGCTTTCCCTTTCTTTGGTTGCAATGTGTAACTATCTCCTTTCTTGTATAAGCTGAATGTGTTGCTCCTTCACCCAGAATAGTTTGATATGGACATGATCTTTCACACCCAAATAAGATATGGCAAACATCCATGGTTGTCACATCACAAAGAACATAATCTTGAAAGTCATTAATTAAGAACGCTAAGCACTTTCTTAAATCTCTAACTTCACCTCCTTTCTTGAAGCAAGATAGCTTTTGTGGTTGGGGCTGGTCCTTAATTCTTCAACATATCTTTTGATCGTACACAGTTGCATTCATCAACATATCTTCTTTGGGTGCTAGAAAGGTGTTATCAATGATTAAAGCTATATCTTCTTCTTGGCATGTATTGGCTGCCTTTAATAAATCATATGCCGCATTAACAAAAAACATGTTGTTGCATTTCCCTTATCATTCTTGGTCTGCCAAGAATCATTTTTGTACATAGCTTGCATATAGTTAAAAGGAAAAAATTGCTTTTGCAATTTCCCCTTTTTTTTGAACCATTTTTGGATCTTTCCTCTACCCTTTCTAACTCTCTGAACCTGGAGTTGTTCCCACCAGGCTGAAACTCCCTCTCAGCTTGATAAAGACCAACTTCACCTTCTTGGAATCTTGGACTTCATAGTGCTCAAAGATCCTCTCAATTTGATTCAATCAGTCCACAAATTCTTCAAGATTCAGGCTCCCTTGGAATTTTGGAAGGTCAACTTTGATGTTTGGCTCCCATTTTGGCTCCTCTTTGAAGAACTTGCAAATGCACAAGACTTGGCCTTGGTTCTTGCACAGGAACTTGTTGATTTCCCCTCAAAGGTTGGCTAAATGGGTTGTTGAAGTTTTTGTTGCTATCTGCATCAGCATCTTCATATTGTTCACCATCACTTCCAGGATGATGACATTGGTTTCTTCTCATTTCCTCAGTCAAGGCAGCAAGCTGCCCCCTTAGTAGTTCCACAGTCTGCTCCAATGTCACCTGAAGTTCTCCTTCTTGTTTTGGTTGCAGCTTCTGCCTGAGATGAGCCTGCACCTGAGGTTCATGTGCTGCAGAAGCTTTCTTGTTCCTTCTATTGTGTACTACTAGTGCCATCTACACAAATCGTTAGGCTCATTGGTAGAGGATAGGAAAATGAGTGCAAGAATTGAATCTTCATTTTGCTATGCTGTAGAATAGAAAGGACAAGAAAGAGCTTGAATTCCCAAATGGATCTCGAGATCTAATACCAAATTATGATGGAGAAAAATGGTGAAAAGGAAAGTTGTTTTAGAAAGAATAAACCCGCTCTTCAAGATACACACTCTTGGAATAATACCTCATAGGTATAGATTTCTTGGATACAATATTCAACTAGTTACAATGAGGCCTAGGAAGTTAGTTACAAGAACCTACCATGTGGCTGCCATGTGATTGGCCAAAGCCTAACAAACATCTCTAACTTTTTTTTTTTTTTTTTTGAGAAGATAGACTATTGCACTTATTACTAACACTTTATCAACTAACTTTCTATTACAAGTGAAAGGAACTACTTATTATACAACATAAGCACTAGTAAACAACTAGCTTTAAAAATGAACTGCATCACTTACTCTCAACTAATACAGTCATGTTTCCAGCAATATATGAGAAAATTTGAGAGTGAAGAAACATCCCTCAAAACGTGGGTTGGAGGAGAAAGTATCTTTTGAAACACTCTCCACCTCAGTATCTCTATTTGGTGAGACTAACCAATAAAAATAAAACATGTGTACAATATGCACAAATACCATCATACCCTCAAAATTTCAATAGCCCGCCTCTTGATCGTCCTCCTCCTTTTTGAAATCAAATTTCATCTCTCTCTCTCTCTCTCTCTCTCTCTCTCTCTCTCTCTCTCTCATTCTATTTGGCCCAACAATCTCAAACTCCATCTAGGCGAAGGCTACACTTGATGATAGCGCTTAAAATAGTTTCAACCTTTCAGCCACCACCATCTAGAAAAATAATAAATAAAAAACATCCTTTATGATCTTTCTCTCAATAAACTCAGATCTGGTAAGGAAATTTCGATCTTCATTTATTTATTTGTTTTTCTCTCTTTATAGTGTTACTTTTTAGAATCTTTGATATTTCTTTTTTCTTTCACTAATTTTTCTTATATTACAAATATTACAAATGAATATCATCTTTGGTTGCAAAAGATTATCAAGTCTTTTGATTTCTGTCTTGAAGAATTTACCTTGTGATGTTTGTTTTTGCAGTCTGACTTCTGATTACCTGATTCAGGAACATTCCATGAAGGTATTTTTATGTCGTTTTTCATATTAAGCCCCGCATGTGGTTTAGATTGGTTGCAATGTCTTACAAATTTCCTCAGATTGTTATTGCAAACAGCATAATTAGGATATTATTGACAAAGTAACTTCAAACCCAACTTTTTAGATGGCTAAGTGACTCTTAGATGAACGTGTCTCGCGTGGTTTGCTTTTATTGTGGTTCTGCTCATGAGTTTTTTTTTTTTTTTTTTTTTTTTTTTTTTTTTTTTTTTTTTTTTTTTTCTTCGTGCGTTTATTTCTTAATTTCTTGTCAAATTTAGTGCATTGCACAGACTTTGGGATTTTAGTTATATCATTTTGGAAATATCATTTATAATTTGTGATTCATAGGGACATCAATTTAGAAATTATGTTGCTTGGAGCTTGGTTATGAGGTATTCTAAAAATCCTTGTGGCATGTCTTTTTTGTGATTCATAGGGACATGACTGAGCTCTTGGCGTATTGTAAATTGTAATTCATTATAAACATACAAACCTTGGCTCTTCATTGCTGCACTTGTGGGTAAAATTTTTTCTGGCTTGAATTGTTACTAATCATACCAAGTATAGCCCAAATTTTAAGCCATCAATCTCATATTTTTATATTATGGGTTTTTAGATCAAAAGAATCTTTCAGAATTTGGTGATGTTAGTTTTTAATTAATAAAGCGTCAAGTTTTCTATATGAACTGTAATTCTTCTTTGGCATATCTACTTGGGCATTTCTATATTGTGTAATGACTAATATGTCCCATGTTTTCTTGTTAACAAGTAAACAATTAGCCTTTACTGTACAAAAGTTTAATCTATCTTGCCAGAAATGGTTTTGAAGCATTCCGTGATGGATCAAGTCATGTATCATGAAGTTAAGACGACTAAAAGTTTTTGTGAAAGTATAACTTGAAGTCTGGATGTCCAAAAGTTCAAGATGTTGCTTCTTAATTCATAGCAGTGTAACAAGGAGAAGACTTTCCAGAGCATTATTGTCTTGTTTTCTCCAATTAGAGCAATTAGAGAATGTAATAAGATGTTCCCTCTATCATTAATATAAAAACTCTTACTAGGATGCACTGTACAAACCAAGAGAATGTAATAAGATGTATTTATTCTTCTCTATAGTTTTAAAATGTACTTATTGTTTTCTTCATATTTGGTAAAAAAGATGTTTAATTTTTAATTCAACGTGCATATATAGAAACCAACATGTTTGAGTAACTTCGTAAATCAACTAAAAAAAAACTATCCAAAATGCTCCTAAAAATTGTACATAAACTATTTGAAAACTATCTTAGTAGTCTTTGTGAAGATCCAAAAGCAATCCAATATTTATTTATGGTGTTTGCCTTTGGAAGAACACAAGTAAAATAATTTCCAAAGTAATTTGATTGAGGTAATCCAAGCCTCTTTAAGAAATAATTTGGATAATAATTTAGATGATTTATTAGATAATACCTTTTGACTTTCACATTTGACAACAATGTTTACATGCAACAATATGGAACAATAACAACCGACATAATTAAAATGCTCAATTTAAGGACTCACTACAAACTCAACAAAAATAAAGGATTGAAATAGGACGCAAATTCTCTCATACTGCTGCTTGATACTTTGGTCAGGATTATAACACTTTCCCAACCTTATTATAGATAAACAACTCAAAACATAATGAGATAAACATCAACAAAAATTCAAATCTCCACTTCTTCATGTATGCTACTAGCTTGCTCCTCATGCAACAGCTAAAGGCATAATCGTATCGTATCATTGTCATCGTTTTTTTTTTTTTTTTGGCTGAATAATATCATTGTCATTATTTGATGTGGCAGAGTCCTACATAAAAATAAAAGTCATAATTTTAGAAAAGCAATAAACATCGAAGTTTAAGCTATAGTAAATAGGTGATTCAATTGTGGCGTTAAGATACTTACCTAAAATATTCTTATAAATAATCACAAGACATCTTAATAAGTGGAAAAAATGGTGCTTCAACATCTCCTAAGAAAAGGAGGAATAGAAACAAAGGGTTAAACTCAACAAGTAAAACTAATAAAAAGAGTGATTGAAATAATATAATTGAACTTCGCCACTCAAATGGACTTCATACCCACGACAAAAAATATCATAATTTTGTTAGAGACAACCGATGAGAGTGAAAATTGACAGAGCTTTGGCAGGTCTTTTGGCCTCTTTAAAGATGGGGGTTGAGGGTGTTCATGAATCTAGCCAAAGAAATGGAAAAGCAGCAGTGGATTGTAGTATCTTTTGTAAACACATATGATAATGTTGTAAAATCAGGTCTGAGTATGTTGAGAGAGAGAGAGAGAGAGAGCACCATTTTTTTTCTTGAGGTCAGCTTTGTGAAATGGAGGTGGGTGGCTGAAAGGGCTAAAACTCGCAATGTCAAAGCGTTGTAGGGTGGAGTTTAAGCACTGTGATGGAATGAAAGTAGAGAGTAGGGGTGTGCAAAAAACCGAAGAACCGAAAAAACCGCTTCAAACCGATCGAACCGATGCAAAAATTTCGGTTCGGTTTCGGTTTTTTATATAATAAAACCGAAAATTTTGGTTCGGTTTTCGGTTGCAAATTTTAATGCTCCGAACGGACCGAACCGAACCGATATATATATATATATATATATATATATATATTTATGTAATACTCAGTCACGTTGGAGTTTGTAGCTTAGTGGTATGATGTGGCTGTAGTGACTAAGTGTTTTAGGGTTCGAGCCTTCGCGGAAACCTTTTTGAGTTTTTTAGGTTTTTTAAAACCATTAAAATTTAAAAACCCTAGCATCCATTTTTTTGTTCTGCCCTTTTCTTTCCAGCCGCCCCTCCTCCTTTCTTTTCTCTGTAACCATTTTTTCTCTCTCACTTGGAAATAGAGCATTTTATTCCTTTCTCTTCTCCTCAGCGCCGACCCCCTCCCCAATCTTTTACTTGATTTTGTTTCTCTCATTTCAAAACCACCCATGTTCTTCTCTCTTTCTTGTTGGTTTTTTTTTCTCCTCTTCAAATGTGTTGGCCCGACGAGGAGCCCAGTCTTTGATGGCGTCGCCGGCGACATCAACGAGCCACGCCGGCCAGCCTTGTTGGTTCCTAACCATGCAAGGTTCGACATTCTCCATAATTTCATCTCTCTTTTTTATATTCTGGGTTTTTTTTTTTTTTTTTTAGATCTTCAATTCTGGGTTTGTTTTTTTTTTTTTTTAGATCTTCAATTCTGGGTTTGTATTTTTTTTTAGATCTTCAATTCTGGGTTTGTTTTTTATTTTTTATTTTTTATTTTAGATCTTCAGTTCTTGGGTTTTTTTTTTTTTTTTTTTAGATCTTCAATTCTGGGTTTGTATTTTTTTTTAGATCTTCAATTCTGGGTTTGTTTTTTATTTTTTATTTTTTATTTTAGATCTTCAATTCTGGGTTTTTTTTTTTTTTTTTTTTAGATCTTCAATTATGGGTTTGTTT
The DNA here is from genome assembly GCA_023621385.1 of Quercus gilva. Taxonomy (NCBI): domain Eukaryota; kingdom Viridiplantae; phylum Streptophyta; class Magnoliopsida; order Fagales; family Fagaceae; genus Quercus; species Quercus gilva. Next base: position 67,119,036 of record CM042481.1, read on the forward strand.
AATATTAAATCAATGCTATTTTTTCAATTTTTATGTGCAAATAAAGTTAGGGTTGTGAAAAAACCTATGTACTTGGTTGTTTATATTCTGAGTTTGTTTATTTTCTCAATTTCCTTTCTATTCTGGGTTTTTTTTTCTTTGTTTGATTTCTTGGAAAATAAATGAAGAGGAAACCGAAAAAACGACCGAAACCGACCGAAACCGAAATCCAACCGAAACCAATGGTTTTTCAACTATTTCGGTCGGTTTCGGTTGAGAATTTCACCAACCGAAAATTTCGGTTTCGGTTGAGAATTTCACCAACCGAAAATTTCGGTTTCGGTTGTCCAACACGTAGAAAACCGACCGAAACCGAACCGACACACCCCTAGTAGAGAGATTTTCTAAATTTTGATTTGAGAGAGAGAGAGAGAGAGAGATTCTGAAATTTGATTTCAAAAAAAAGGAGGCGGGCTTTTGAAATTTTTAAGGGTATATTGGTCTTTCGGATATATTTCATTTGTCCCATTTTTATTGGGTGGTCTCACCAAATGTGGGGCTGAGGTGGAGAGAATGTCTCATAAAATACTTTCTTAGAGGGCCCTTTGATATAATTAGAATATGGAATACAATGAGCGGAGGCCGATCCATAAGTCGGGCAGAGTTAGGTGCCTAACTCTTTCCCGTATTGATACCTTAACGCCGAATACAGACTCTAGATAAATCAAGCCCTTATAAATGGCACATACATGATTCCAAAACCTAATCTAGGTGGCAACTCCATGAACCCTTTGCCTCTAATCCACTCGGTTGAGGCATATTCCCTAGAGTACAACGATCATGCATAGCAAAGGGGAGTCAAACCAAGCACACTGGGTGCGAGCATTTGCGCCCACACCACCTTTGAATTTTGGTAACTCAATGGAACTTTGATGCGGTATAACAGATTTAGTCATCTCAAGATCATCGCTTTGATACCAATTGTTAGAACCTGATGATTCCTAAAAAGGATGGATGAAAGTGGATAAGAATTTTATGGAAATTGTCTTGACCTTGTTAGGAACCTAGTGGTTCTTAACGGGGATGGTCCGGATGGATGGGGATTGAATGAGTCTTGACCTTGTTATTCTCCCTCTAAAGAATTGTTAAGAGACAAAGTTTTGAGTGTACAAATGTGAATGAAGTCCCACATTGAATACTGATGACAGGAATGAGTAGTTAATATAACATAATTGAGCACATACCCATTGGGCTTAGGTCTCTTGGGTTAAAGTGTGTTTCTATGTGTTATATTAATTATTCAAGGAGGTTCCCCAAAGTGTTTATCTCTCCAACAAGTGGTATCAGAGCCCATGGTGGTGTGCAACGAAGGTGGCGAGGTGTTCATGGTCCTTACCTAGTGGGAACAGACCAAGCATAAACGGCCCATACACAAAGATCCTGGAGAAATAGCCCAACAAAAGAATGTTGCTAATGGAGCTAAATAAAGGTGGCGCAAGGTTCCCATGGATATGGACATGCGGAGTTGACACATAGTTCCCATAAATGGCTTACAAGAGGCCCATGGATGACACGTTGATAAAGAAAAAAGCCCATAAAGTAAGGGAGAGCGAGTAGGACTTGTTCATAGCCCATGGAGAGGTCTTGAAGCCCACAGAGAGGCAAAGACTCACACCTGACGAGGAGATTGTTGGGTGTACATGTGTAAACGAAGTTTCAATGTGTATCTATATAATATATTAATTATTCAAGGAAACTCCCCAAGGTATTATTTCCCCAACATAAAGACATAAAGATTAAGAGAGAAAGAACACAGTAAGAAAAAGGTTGGTCATTCTTTATCTAATATTTCCAATAGTCCAATTAAGAGTACATGTAACTATTTATATAATTCAAGACCTACTAAATCATCATACATGTGATTAATTTGTTACAGTGACCTATAAAGATTAAGAGAGAAAGAATGTACTAAGAAAAAAGTTGGTTATTCTTTATCCAATATCTCCATAGTCCAATTAAGAGTACATGTAACGATTTATATAATTCAAGGCCTACTAAATCATCATACATGTGATTAATTTGTTACTGTGTTAAATTCTAAGTAACTCAATCCTATATCTTGGAAAGCATCCTAATCCATTAGAAGTCATACTAACTGCTCAGTCTCTTACTTGTAGGTACAAAGAAGCTTTTAGTTGCTGTTCTACATCCTCCCATAGAAGCTCTGCTCAAAACAAAGTAGATCATATTCCTGGAGAACCATGGCAGCTCATAATCAAAGTTGCTGGTGCAAAACTAAAGAAACTTAATAGATCCGGTTATGCATATGAAGCCAAAACTACTCAAGCGGGTGTCATTCTGCAGGGAATTTCAAGCTGTATTGGGAAAACTGTTCCAGTCACCATCTAGGAAGCAATGCTTGAGGCCAATCAAGGCTAGGGCCTTGGGTTATAAACATGTTTTGTTCCTTAGTGATAGCAGGAGAGCTGTTCAAGTCAACAACAGGAAACTTACTCCTAGCTGGCAAGAGAAGAGTCTATTGGCAGATTGGTCTCACTTAATGATTTAATCTATCACTCAGTGTATGTCCCAAGGATTGTAATTAGTAATGTTAGTTATCTAGCCAAGTTGGCAACGAAAATGCCAATCAGTTGCTGTATGGTCAATCAGACCCTTTTGTAAACTCTCCTTTTTCTGAAATGGTATAAATATATGTGTGTATATATATATATATATGCCTACATGAAATGTTGGGTTTTGAAAATTTTAATTAATCTTGGCCTCTTATTAGTGTATCAAGTGCTTGAAGTGAATTATGAAACACAAAACTAGGGGTGTCAATTCGGGTTAGCGTGTCATGTCAAGGTAGGGGGATTCGACTAAATGGCTCAACCCTAATCCAACCCATTTAATAATCGCGTCATGATCCTTCAACTCTAACCCGACCTGTTAATAAGGCAGGTTGACCGGACCTAACCCATTTGACACAAATAATAAACAAGTCGTGTTAAGTTGACACGAATGTAACACAACCCATTTTAACCTGCATAATATTTAATATAACATCCATCTAGAAATAATTTTTTTTTTACGTCTCAAAAGCAGTGCATACACTTTAAATCTTCAACCTACATTCAAAATAATATAGTTCAACAAAAATATAACATTCATCTAGAAATAAGTTCTTAACATTCATCTAGAAATAAGTTCTTTACATTCTAAAAGAAGTGCATATACTTCAACCTAAATTCAAAACAATATAGTTTAACAAAAATAACATAGTTCAACAAAAATATAATATCCTTGGAACTCTCCAAATTCTAAGTATTAATATTGAAAGAATTGGAGCAAACAGTAGACTAATCCTGACTATGACTACGATAATCATACATAGAGAGAAAGAGACAGCAATAACCGATTTGAGACCTTGAGTTTGAGAATTGGGCATGAGACTATAAGATAGTAGAGTGAGTAATACGACTGAAATAAAATAAAAATAAAAAAAAAAAGATATTTATAAGAAGATTTAGAGATTTAGGGTTTTTAGGGTTTAGAGATATAGGGTTGATAAAGTTTCAATTTCCAATTATATCTCTTGTAAGTTTTTGTAATTACTCACTTTTATTTTTAAATTTAAAATGTATGTTGGATATAAAAGGTATTTGACAAATCTAAAATAAAATGAATATTTATTTGTTACACGAGTTAAACAGGTTCTGTTAAGTGGGTCATTTTGGGTTAACACACATAAATTGGCGTGTCAAATGTGTCTATTGCGGGTTATGCGGGTTATCGTGTCACTTTCAGGTCGACCCATTTATGACCTAAACCCATTAAGGCATAACCCTAACCCGCAAAAACTTGAGTCGAGTTCGTGTCGTGTTCGCGGGTTGGGTCGAACATTGATACCCCTACGCAAAACCCAATTCAAATTGAAATCAGACTTCAAGGATTAGAGTTTGGGGTTCGATTTTTAAAATACACGTGGCCAACTTTAAAATCCTTCTAATAAAACATTTATTAGACACCCAACTTTCATATAAAAAATGTACTACCATATAAATGTAACAATTGAATTGGAAAATCTAAAATTAAATAAATAAAACATTAAGTAACGTGTATTAGATAAGATTTTAAAATTAAGAGTAAAAAATATTCTAATAAATAAAGAGAGTAAAAAATTATGCTTTAACAAAAAAAAAAAAAAAAAAATACTACTTGAGAATTTTACTGTGGAGTGGATTCGAAAAATGAGCACTCTATAATTTTTACCAATCCAAATTAACACAAAATAGGTAAATAAAATAAAATAAAGAAATGTAATTATTTGGTAATTTAAAAAAATACATAAAAGTACATATAGGTTATGGGAGAGAGAGAGAGAGAGTTTCATACCATTTATTGCTACACATAGATACAACAAACTTACACCTTAAAGGCAGTCCTCACACTTGTAGAGTCTAAGTTTTATAGAATCTCCATTGGTTTCTTTTTTACGAAGAAAAGATAAAATATTTGAATTTACATTCCGCACTAGTTTTTTCAAGAAATGTGCAACAATTTGAACAATTTCTGTCACTGATTTTGCATAAAGACCATCATGTGCAATTTTTGTCATTGAAAATCGCCGAAATCTACTTGGATTTGGCCGAATTTGGCTAAATCTCACCAAATATGGTCGAGATCTCACCAGATCTCCTTGAATCTAAGATTGATCCTGCTGGAGTTGGCTGGATTTGTATATAACATCGGTCGGAGCATCGATTCGAGCTAAAATCAGGTAGGGATTAGGCGAGTTGGTCAGTCCAACGGATTTGGGTCGGGTCTGGACACCCCTACTTTTTACATTCTAATATTCTACACATCAAGCACTAAGCACGTTTTTTAAAACCTCTCTGTAGCAGATAAAGGCAGAAACTACTTTTTAATCCATTCCAAAACTTTTTACAAACAATATTTTCAAGAGTCTTTTTTTTTTTTTTTTTGAGTTGTCACTAACAAAGAAATTTTGAATTCTTTGATTCTCTTGATTATCATTAGATCTTATTGTGTAGGCATTGAAGGGCCAGTTAAATATCTTCAAAGTTGTGATCCATAAGCAAAGTAAGTCGCTCTCCATAACTCTTCCTTAATTTTGATTTTTATAACTTGTTGTTCTTAAATTGATTTATATGTTATGCATGCTTAGAAGTTATTTTTGATTTGTTTAGTTTAATCTATTATGTTATTTTCAGTCCTAATTAGATAGTTGAATGATTACATTGATGAATATGATTAGACTTATGATTTGATGAACATGTTTTGTTTGAGTTGTGTTGTTCTTATGTATATTTGAGTTTTTATGCATGTGTAGAATTAGGAATTGGTTTAGATTGGCTTTGATATTTTCTGCAATATGTGTTTTGAATGAATGATCATATTAAAAGTCATATGAATTAATGAATATACTTTCTTTGTATTTTCTTATTCTTGTTAGATTCAATGCATGTTTAAGGGTAGATTTTGATTTGTTTTTCTTGATTTATTTTAGTATGTTCTTGATTATTTTTAGGAGTACTTTTTGATTCGTTGTGTTCTTGATCTTACTTTAGGGGGAATCCTAAGTATCTCCCTAGATTGGGTTGGAGTGAAAACCAAGGATATTGCAAAATCCTTCACGACCCTCTTAGGCGGCAGTGACAAAGCCACTGAAAGCTTAAAACGTGTTACTAATTAAGTACCATAGATACTCTATTTTGCAATTTACATTTGACCTCACCTCATCACAATTGCGTGAAATAAATGAATCTTGAAGTCACAAATGTGGTGACCCGCACCAATTAGCATTCTATATTTCTATTCGATCATGTTACCGCTATCCATAACCTGAATAGAATTAACAAGATTAAAATGATTTAATGGACCTATACAGAAGAGTATGTACATATTTTATGTGAACTGTGCCTGTATGATTGCATGTAGTATATAAGTAAGCAAGTGGTAACTATTGGATGTTCTATATATATAATGGAAAGTATTAGTTTGTTCATAGAAATATAATGGACCTGCTTCAACATTGACCTCTGTTTCTACTGTAAATTCTGCTTCACAAATCTGGCTAGAGGAATGCCCAGATGACCTGGCACCTTGTTTACAGAGATGCATTGTGATTTGTTTAAAAGTCTTTTTGAGTTATGATGAAAATTGTTGTTTAAAAAAAAAAAAAAAAAAAAAGAGATGTGTGAGATCTCTGCATGTTCTCGCTCAAACCTCATTGATATCTAGTCTTGTGTTGTCGCTAAACTAGAGAAGCCATTGGAGTATACAGCTTACACGAATATGAAAAGAGACATACTTTGGACAGAGAGAAAAGAGGTAAGAGTTTTGGATGCATGGAGGAGATAAGGGGATAGAAAAATTAGGAGAGACAAGATATGAATTTTGAGGCATCTATTTAGTGGAATCAGCAGCTAGTGTAAGAGATTGTGTTGTATACATATACACACACATATAATATATATATATATATATATATCCAATTTAGATAATTTCCACTTATAAAGGTCAATTCATCAAGTGTAAGAGAGTGTCACATCCAAAAAAAAAAAAAAAAAAGTCTAAGAGAATATATTATATATAGTTTAACTTGTCTCGCCCTCTCTTAAAAACGTTTGAGTGGAGTTTGTGATATGACTTAGGCTGTGTTTGTTTTGGCTTCAAATGGTTTCCGGAAATTATTTTCCGAAAAATTGGGTGTTTGGTTGTTACTTCAAATTTGGTCAAACTGAAAATAATTTCCGGTTGACCGAAAATTATGCCAAAAACAGGTGAAAATGGTTTCAGGCTTTATTTTCACTTCAAACGAAATTTTTCGGAAAAGGAACAGAGAGCACGAAGAGAGAGAGAGAGAGAGAGAGAGAGAGAGAGAGAGAGAGAGAGAGAAACCCATCGCCTTCACCCCGCACCAGATCAAGCCGGAGACGTCGCCGGCGAACCCCGAGCACCGCGCCGATCTCGCCTTCAATCGCACCGCGCGATCTCGCCACGAACGGCGAACCCCGAACCCAGAACCCATCTTCGATCGTCGATCTCGCCACGAACCCAGAACCCATCTTCGATCGTCGATCTCGCCACGAACCCAGAACCCATCGCCTTCGCACCGGCGAGTCGCACCGGCGAACCCAAAACCCAGAACCCATCGAGTCGCACCATCGATCGTCTTCGATGCGAACCCAGAACCCATCGAGTCGCACCGTCGATCGTCTTCGATGCGAACCCAGAACCCATCGCCTCTGACTGGATTTGATTTTTTTTTTTTTTTTTGGTTTTGTTTCTGCTCTTGATTGCTGAAGTTGGCTGTGATTTTGAAATTTTTGGTAATAAAATTTGTTTGGATGATGAGAAAATAGCTGAGAAAATGTGAAAATTGTGTAGGAAAATAGCATTTTCAGAATAGAACCAAACACATAAAAATATTTTCCACAACAATTTTAATTACGCAACCAAACACTTGAAAATATTTTCCTTTCCCGAAAATAGCATTTCCGGAAAATAGGTTATTTTCCGGAAAATATTTTACACAACCAAACACAGCCTTAATGTTAAAACTCATTTCTCTACGATAGTTTTTATTAGAAAAAAAAAAAAAAAAAACAAAAATAATGTCATTAGCAAGTGACTCCGAATATTTCCTCGTTTCCTGGTTAGAAGGGGTCAGATCCGATAAAGCGGTACGGGTGAAGAAGAAAAATGGGAAAAACCTGTGAGTATATCAAACAAAATCTATCACCAAGTTTAAAGGAAGGAGAGAAGAGGACAAGGTGGCCTTGAAATATATTTACAAGATGGCAGTTAGTATTGTACGGAATGTTCATTAAAAATTCACAGACAAATTCAACATAAAAAAAAGAAACGTACTAAAAATTAGTATACTCTAGCCACCTTCACCTCCTCTCCTCTCCCTCCCTTCGACAATGAGGACCATAAGTAAACTTGGGAGCAATGGGGCACAAGAGACTGAGAGACTAATCTGGGATCAGATATAACATCATAAATTTCAAAGTTCATTTGATAGATAGCATAGCAGTAGCAAGTAAACATCACAAGCTGTGCTCTTTACTCAGGTCAACAGCATAATACCTATGGAGCCCAAATAGAGCCTCAAAAACATTGAAGAAACCCATTGACTAGGAAGTGGGAAGAAGACGGAAGAAAGTGACAGCACGAGAAATAAATTCACCAACAGTATAGTATATTGAGACAATAAAAGAAACATACTATAGCCAAATCAAGAGAAACCAATATTCGTTCATAATTTATCAAAACATAGTGCACCATCTCAAACAAACAACAAAACTCATTACGACAAAATCCTCAAACAAAATTGTAAGCAACTGCCTAATCTATGTAACCTCAGTACTTAACCACAGCAAGGATGTCAGATTGGGGACCAAGTTTCTCCTCTGCAGCCTTCTCAGCCTTCACCCTAAGTTTGGTCAGCTGCTTCTTCCTCTCATATGTTACCTGAGCTCTCTCTTTTCTCTTCTCCTCCAGCTCCTGTGGCAAAAGAATGGTTAGAAACCTTTGAATACAAGTTCTGCTCACAAACTATGACTTTTACTTTTAGATTTGGTTAATCTTAACAATAAAAAGCCAGCATAAGCATGTTGATAAACCAACTCATGGACAAGGATTTTTTTATATGTTATAGCCTGTTAATCCAAACTCTAACTTGCTATCAAGGGTATAGTGAAACAACTATCTTGACCACAGCCCAAATAACACACTATCTTTCAGGTTCATGTTCAGCGAATATTCAACCCTTATATCAAGTTACCAAAAAATAATGCAGACAATCATTGTCCAATAAGAAAAATGGATAGTGTAACAGTGCATTCTTATAGGGGCTTATAGTTCATTCGGTATTGAGTTGATTGGGACCTTGACTGCCCACTTGATGATGTGCATCATAACCAGTTGAATGTATTTCTTGTACTTAAGCTTTTGTAACAAATAACAAGCTTGTACTATTTGTAACAAAGATAGTTAGATATATCATAAAAGCTAGGAGCCTAGTTAGTTCAATAAAGACCAATCATAGGAGAGGAGAATGTATGATGGCATTCATCCAAGCCTAATTATAAATAGGCAGGCCTGAGTGTAATTGAATCAGTTTTTCTCATATGCAATGAAAAGTACTCGCCGAGAGCTATTGTCCAAGAGTCTTTTTTTTCTTTTCTTTTTTTGATCGGTAATATAGAATTTGTCTCTTGAATAGTTAATTACCCTCTAGCAACCTCTAAGCAACTTACCTATTTCCCTTAGACCAAGTCCTAGCATAACCTATCACATTACCATTGACCCAAGATACCAAGGGCGAGCTATATGTATAAATTCCGTGAGCAGCAATTGAAATGAATGTTCCAAGTGCATCCAAAATTTTTGAACCCAATCCATTTAAAATGAGGGACTATATTCCTTATAAAATATTTCTGAAGTTCAAAAACTGATGTCATTCATTAAATATTTTGCAAACAAATCAAGTGACAAAATACTGAAGGATACAAATCTTACTTACAGCATTAAAATAAAAAAAAATAAAATAAAAATTCCCTTTCAAAAAATACATAACGTCAGGGACTGGTGAATTGGAAATCATAATCATCTCTTATTATTTCCTCAAGATTTGTCAAAAAGCAACAGTTTCAAGCATTTGAAAAGTAAAGGGTATCCTCAAATCTAAGAACATCAGCATTATAAATTAATTAAACCCCCTGACCAATCTAAATGTGATGGGGGGCAGAAAGGAGACATATGGGATTGCTAGAAACAAGTAACTTATAAAAGACTAATTAGTAGACAATTGGTGGTTGGAACTTGATCTAGGACAAAAAAAACAAACAGGCAATCATAGTTGTCAAAACACGAACAGTATCGTGAATCGATTTTTTATTTTACTATATCGTATTGTATCATGTATAGTAAAACATGCAAACACCTAATAAAAAAAAAATTTATAGATATGCGCATATATAAAAGGTATATTCATTATAAATTTGAAATATTTTCAACTAACGACCAATTTAATCATTAAGTATGTAATAATATTTAACAAAGCTAACTAAATAAATTGAATTAACAAATGTTTATAATATACACATTCAAATTGATTAAACACAGAAGTGATAACACATGATATATGAGCCAAAACACTAATTTCATTTCATTATCTTGGCTAATCATCTCCATCTAAGTCAATGTTATCATTATATTCATCATCTTGCAAAATTATTTTCTCATTGACACTTTGTTCATCGTTATCAACATTTACCATCTCTTTTAAAAAATAATTATTAATTTAATGCATTATTCAAAGAATAGAAAAGAAATTTGCAAATATGAAAGTGAAGTGTCCCAAAAAAAAAGTGACAATATTATATTAATTACCCTGATAGTGTCGTAGTGGTTCCATCCAACCTCGGAAGAAAGGCGACCTAACAAGCAGTACTTGTGTCCCTTCTGAAGCCTCAGCACCCTAACAACAACAACAACGACAACATTAAAAATCAATTCAAAATACTAAATTATACTAAAGAGAGTGAAGAGTGAATTTAGACAGACTGACTGACTTTAAAGCGTCTGGAATAGCCGTCCTCTTGGTCTTATCATAAGGAGGAGGAATGCCCTCATAAGCCTTAAAGCGAGCAAGAGCAACGGCACCGCACTTGGTCTTATGAGGGATCATGTCGCGGATTGTGCACCACAATATCTTCGCGAGTACCCGGAAGTGGATGGGACCGTGAGACGGCTTTGTGTTCATACACTTTCTGAGGAATCTCATGTACTTCATCTTCTGCCGCACGAGCCCTCCCGATATGCATAGCTCCTCGCACCGAACTACTACCACTTTTTGACCGTTTAACACTTCTTTTGCTATGATTGATGCAAGTCGACCCAGCATGTGGTGCCTTGCGTCCACAACCACTCTTTGAGCATATCCCCGACCCGGACACCATTTCTCTCTCTCTCTCTCTCTCTCTCTCTTTAGTCTATACACACACCCATTTCGGTTTCTCTGGGCCTTTATCTTCTTTCTCTTTCTTTCTGGCCCAATCAACTTTTTGGGCGTCTTCCTTTTTTTTTTTTTTCTTTTTTTCCGCCCATTAAACACCCATTTTGCACAAGAGTTTTTTTTTTTTTTTTTTAATTAAATTGTAATTTGCACGCTTAAAAGTTTGAGTTATTTTGATTAGGAAAAAATTTAATTACAAAACTAATTGTAGCCTAAGATTACAACCTTACTCAATAAAATAAATATTACTATATAATTTGAAAATCTAATCATTGAATCACGTGATCTTTACGCTCTTAATAATTATGGTGGTCTATCCCACATGTACGGTGACTCGACCTAAGATTACAACCTTACTCAATAAAATAAATATTATTATATAATTTAAAAATCTAATCATTGAATCGCGTGATCTTTACGCTCTTAATAATTATGGTAGTCTATCCCACATGTACGGTGACTCGGCCGACAATAGGACACCCATCCAAATGTTCTCATCACTCTCCCTACATTTGCTCAAAAATGGAAACTCTTATGCACCACGCCTAGGGATTTGAGCAAAACAAAAACTAGTCCAAAATTGGTGCTAAAGAAGAAAAATAAGTATAGGATTTGAGAAGAGAAAATGAGTATAAAAAATGAAAAATGAAAATGAATACAAACCCATAAGTAACCAAACAGACCCTTAATGATTTTTTTAGACCACAGAGTTTTTGGTTCCATGGGCCCCTGTGGTGCGTAAATTATCAAGGTTGTACTAGTCATTTCACTTCGGAAAAAAAAATATTGTTAAAATATAAATAGAATAGTCAAAAAAAAAATTTTTTTTTTTTAGAAGAAAAATAGTTTACAAATTGAACACATAGTTATCTGATATTTTTAAGATGAACAATGCGTAGAATATAAGTTCAAATCATTATTTTTTTTTTATATATAAATTTGAAAATTACAAAGGGAGGATAATTTAAACTCCAGAAGTTTTTGTTTAAAACGGTAGAATGAGCCGATCAATTAAGGTAGAAGCTCTTACCAAACTAAAATAATTTTCCCATGAAAAAAAAAAAAAAAAGAGAGAAAATTGGTAGCTACAAGCAAAAATGGGTCCAAGTGAAAAGTTTTGCCTTATACTGTGCATAATAGTAGAGTATAATGAATGCTGCCGTGGAGTCCAGTCTCAAGGCAAGCCAATTTTTTAATGATTCACCTAACCTTATCAATCTTCTTCTGTCAATATTCAACGCAGCATGAATCAAAGATAAAGGTGGAGAGAAATTGTGGTTGTTGATTCGATTGCCTAACAACAAACAATCTTTTAGTATTTTTATTTATTTATTTTGTTTGCTTAAAAAATAATAATACTGTAAGTAATCATATCAGAAAATAGAAGTATAGGTAAACTGACATTGTTCCGAACCTTTAATAATGGAAGGAAGCATGAGCTATGTTTGGGCTTATCCAAATAGAATGGTGCTTGCTTACGAGTTACGAAATAACTACTAATAAGAAGTAAGAAGTCGCAATATCTTCTTCTTCTTCTTCTTCTTTTTAAATTTATTTTATATATATAAAAAGAAACACAAAGATTTTATTCACAGAAGAAACATAATTACAACTTTAAAGATGAGATTGCTCGATAAGTCGCAATAGTTGAAATCTTAATATTTATACAACAATTTCGCTCAATTCCTTGAAGGTAGAGACAGTGTTGGGGGCTAACTTGCTAAACCATACTCTAGCCAATCCCTTAAGCGTGGTGGCGAACGCCCTGCACATGATCTCATTTAGGACCCCTTCTAGGTGCGTAAGGGTCTTGAATGATTCCAGATGATTGGGTGGGTACCGTGATCCGTCATACGCTTCCACCTGCGGCATCCAAAACTTGGTTGGAAAGGGGAAAGAAGTCACCTGTGTTGTGAAGGGTGAGTCAGTCTGCTGAACTGGCTTGTCCAAGTTGGTGGATACTTGTCCCCTTATGGCATTCATCATCATGTCCATTTTCTCCTTCATCATCTGCATGTCTTGCGCCATGCGTATTGCATTGCTCTCTAGCTCGTCCAGGTTGGTCAATATCTTCCTGCTAATCCTGCCTGTTAGGGATGTTGCTTTCTTCTTTATCTTCCCTTTCCCGTCGACCTCTCGTCAAGAGGTGACTACCATTCTACTATTCATTATCCTATTCGTCGTACTAATCCTTAGGATGTCATTCATTCCTTTGGTTTAATTGCTGATCCAACTCCTAGTTACACTGGGTAAGCCGCTCAACTACCGTTGCCAGGGTTTGCACTTGTCTTTCCAAGGCGTTGGGGGGTTCCCTGTCTCCTGGTTGATGGTAGCCATTGATCATGCTTGGACCATGCAACTCTTTGTCTTAGAAGCATTGATATGGCTAATTATTCATTCCTCACAGACAGCGTTAGCTGATGATGCCCAAAAATCGACAATGAGCTGATTGTTCTTGAACACTCTGATAGATACCTGAAGAACAAGAAACAAATACCAACAGAGAGCACCGGTGGGGTGCTGGCTAAAGACCCTCCAAAGGTTAAGTCAGCAAATGAAAGATCTCCAAGAACATAGTGAGAGAGTTAGGGATTTTCTACGTACCTAGGAGAGGAAGAGGCTTAGCGCTTATATAGTGGTATAGGGGTTTACAAGGATCTCATGAATGAAGGAGCTTTCCTTATAGAGAAGATCTTAGGTTTAAGGTCTTGAGATCTTAGGGTTTATCTTCCCATATAGGGTAGATACAAAATGTATAGTTGGGTCCTTAAACGTGACGTGCAACTTATTTCTATGTAGAGACTCATAAGCGAGGGACAAGCAAAAACTTGTGGGACCCACCATGCTCATCCGTTGACATGGTCATTCGTTCGTCAACATGGATACTTCATCCGCTGGTACGTGATGCAAGGGTCTCGTGGGTTTTGATGTCTCTCCGTTGGCATACTTAGTCCTCCATCGAACAGTTGTTACGTATGGGCCAACCATCAGTTTTAATTGGATGATGTCCAACGGACAAATTAGGAGGTAGACGGTTGCTGGTTGAAGAGCCATGAGCGAAGTTTGTTCGTCCCAACGGATGAGGAAGGTCTATTTTCTTACTGGACGAAAATGCCCTTATCAATTAGGGGCCTATGTTCAACTTGTTTATTGGAACCAAAGAGGTCAAGAATTAGGAATCAACAGGCCTTCTTTTTTCTATTATTGTCATTGCAAATTTACTCTTTTTCTTGTTTGAAATCTCCCATGGTGTGGTGTAGGCAGCATTACTCCATTCCAACCTTTAAGTGATGGTGAGACAATAGTGTCTAGAGAAGGAAGCTTTGTACTTTTTATATTACATACTAATCATAATAGAGTATGGTGTTTATATATATATATATATATATATAATCCTTTTTCTTTGCTTGAAATAAGAAAATTTCAACTCATGAGTCACTTTAAAGTAGATTCCTTCATTTTGTAACACAAGTAGAGTTGTCTTCTTTTTCGGAAGCAGGGACGGACCCAGGATTTTAAGTTAGGGGAGGCGAATTTCAAATAAGCATCCATATAGTTAGTGGCAAAGTCAAAAATATTTTATAGGAGGCCAAGCCAAAGATAATAAAAATTTTTAACTTAAAAAAAAAAAAAAAAATCTTGACAAAAAAAATACGCTATTCTACAAAATTAATAAACAAGTCTATAAGAATGAGTGAATGGCTTAATGTAATTGCTCAAGCAAATACTACTATTATAAAAACACTATTATTAATTTAAAATATTAGAAAATTCTTCTTTTATATTGTAAATTTATATTGTATACATAAAAAAAAAGTGGTAAATATTGTATACATTTGAAAAAAATATACAATATTTACCATTTCTTTACAAACATGTACAATATTTATTACTTTTTGTATGTCTGTCATGCAAGTTTACATTGAAATTGCAATGCAGACATAAAAATTATATTGAATATAAAGCAAATTGATGATCACTCACAAGTTAACAATATAGCTACTAGTCCTCCACAATACTACACAGTGGTCTTATTTTGTTTGATTGGACTACATGTATCAACATATAAACTTACGGACACAGATTTCCTCCAAACACTGCTGCAAACATGGACAGATGTCAAACACTTAAAGAAACACATAAGCAAAGGTCATGTGCAACACACATGACCCATTTTAAGAGGATTGCAGGTATCCCTAACGTTAACAGTGTTAGTAAGAAAGTCTTCTCCTCAAACACATACGCCTCTCTCTCCTCTCTCTCATCTCCTCCACCTCTGTTTTCTCAGCAACCTTAGACCGGCAAGAGCGTGGCGGCCACGTACTGACGGGAAGAAAATACTCTCTCTCTTTAAAACCCAATCAACGCCTCTTTCGTCCTCATTTTTTGTTCTTCTCAGAAACCCCAACCACTGCCACATGCTCTGCCTTTCCCATCCCCCACCCACCTCTTTGCCGCCAAGGACCACCGATTCTACCACCCATCATTTCAAGGTTCCAACTTTTTTCCTGGTTTCTTACCAAATCCCTCTGTATTTGATACGATTTTGGTTTGTTTTGTGTGATATATTTGGATGATTTAATTCTGGTTTTTTCTTGCTGTGATAATTAGATTTCTTGTTTGTAATTTTCTTAAAATTATCATTTTGGCTAGCTTGAGTTCTTGTT
The DNA here is from genome assembly GCA_023621385.1 of Quercus gilva. NCBI lineage: Eukaryota > Viridiplantae > Streptophyta > Magnoliopsida > Fagales > Fagaceae > Quercus > Quercus gilva. The sequence goes on from CM042481.1 coordinate 67,134,732, forward strand.
GTGATATATTTGTAATTTTTGTTATGTATTTATTTATTTATTAAATTTTTTTTTTTTTTTTTGGAGTGGGTTTTGAGCAATCCAAGCTCCTCTGAAATTAACGACTGTGGCTTGGAAAGATCTCTGAGGAGATGTCTGAAAACCATTTATGAGCATTGTAGGCAAAAAAGGTAAAGGAAGGGAATGCCTTTAATCCGACATCTTCAGGTATCTTCTGAATCACTTTTCTATTGTTCTTGATATTATGTTCAACACTATGATGTAAGCTACTTTAGTGGATGTAATCCCCTGTGTAGAGAGTGCACTTGAGTTATTAAAGGATTCAGCATCTATTGAAGCAATCTTAATTTTATTTACTTTTTTCAAAGATGTTAATACTGAAATTACGTTTAGATTTTACAAAATTTAGTGCTGATATATTTTGTCAATTTGGGGGGAAGTCATCTGCTTTTGTTAGTTCCTTTTTTTGGGACGTGAAATTCATGCAACTCCTATTTATTTTGCTTGTGTGTGTGTATATTTATATATTTTTTGATAGATATTTTGCTTGTGTATATTTAATCTGCTTGTTCGTTTGTATTCGTATTTAAATGTATATCAAGGCTCATTTTATTGTGCTTTATTCAGCCACCGCTGTGGGAAAGGTATCAACAAGAAGTGAAAGAGTGGGAGCTAGATTTGAACAAAAACAATACCAACATCCCTAATGGATGCCAGGAGCAAGCTGCACCAATTGAAAAGCCACCCATCTTTGCTTTCTGTTTGAAGCGGCGAGGTTCGGAAGTTCCCAACAAGGGGTCAAAACAAAGGTCACGTAGGAAGTTTTCAATTTCTGGGGAAAGCAATGCCATCTTGCACTAAAGTGTATGCAAAGAAGCCACCCAGAATTGCTGCCTGAAGTGTATGCAAAGAAGCAAATTGTTGCAGCATTTCATATTGCACTAAAGTGCATTGAACTTGATCCAAAGATGTGACTTAGGATGCGAACAGTGTTAGAGAGTCTTGATTGTATAAAATCACAAATAAGAAAGTAAAGAACGTAGTAGAATTTTGGTTCTTGATACTGATTTTTTATGTTTAAGGTGTTTGGTTTGTTAGCAGTTCATGGTTGGAGGGGGATTTTGATGTATTTTTTCTTGGAAATATTTTTGTGAGCCAATGTATATTTCAACAAATCTATTGCTAGATTTAAAATTCCAGAATTTAAATTTCCATCCACATCACTATATTGCATTCATCAATTTTATTTCCAAAACACTATATTGCATTCATCCTGAACAAATCCATAGCTAAATTTACACTAGAGTATTTTCCTTATAAAAGAGAGCAAGATAAAAGGAAAATTTCAACAAATCTATTGCTAAAATTAAACTTCTTGAATTCAAATTTCCATCCACATTACTATATTGCATTCATCTAAAGCTGCCTTTGTTCAAATATGCACATAGATACAAAAATATAAAAATGAACTTTTCCATTGCATATAAAATATCCACCCTTTGCAATTATAATTGGTACCTAACTAGAAGCATACTTAAACATGCACATATAGGACTTAATATGTTCAAGTAGCTTCATTAGTTACAAAATATGTTTAAAAAGATTCTATAAGCTCAAATGTGCTGTCCAAAAAATCTGTCCAAATTGTCATATATGCTCCCAAAAATCTGTCAAAGTCTTCCATGTCCAAAAAATACTGTCAAAGTTTTGTCCACTAGTTGTTATAACTATGTAATATGTTGTCCAACTATTGTGCAAAAAACAAGGAAAATAACCAAATATGGTGGTTTTCAAAGTTTATTAATATCAGGATCTACTGAAGCTTGCAAAATATGCCACCAAATATGAATTAGTAAATGAAAAAAAAAAAACTAAAGGAAAATATAAGTTCAAGTTATAGAAAAATTCATAAGGACTATGCACACCTACACCTGACTCAAGCCATATATCCCAACGTGATATTGTCCAACCAAAAATCCACAATCAAAAGATTCCTACACATGACATTTAAACAAATCAATATTTCGTTTTCTATGCTAATGAAAGTAACTGGGTAGTAGGATATTAGACAAGATTTATAAGTAATAGCAATAATTGGTTATAGTCTTCCAAACCAATTTTTAAACCCAGCAAAAAAAACCATAGTTGCTAATAGTCTTCCAAACAGTCACGATGAACAACAACAACAATATTCAGAACTCAAAATACCTAAAAATCCTATTCAACAGAAATTATACTTAAACTCAAACTCCATAAAAATTAGTAAATAAATCCTTGCCACCAACAATAAATACCCATTCAAAACCAATAAAACCGTCAGCTCTTAAACTATAGAACTCAGTTATGGTAATAATCATAAGGAAAAATATTCAAACTTCAAATATAATGCAATTTGAGGAAATAATTATCTTTAAAAAACAATGTTTTTTTTTTAATTACAATAATTTCAATGAAAATCAGACCTGAACAAATTGAGAACCATGGCATTTGTCACTGTCAGGGAGAATGCCGAGAAACGATGGAGTGGTAGGTCCTTGGCAGTGAATATATGGGAGCGGCATCGGCTAAGTGAGAAAGTGAATGGGGCGGAATCGGCGAAGGGGGAAGCGGGTGAAGAGGAGAAATGGAGATATGGTCAAGTGAGATCGGCGGCCACTGCATGTGGCCATGAGTCTTTGGCCGGTCTGGGGTTCTGAGAAAAACAAAGGTGGAGGAGGAGGATGAGAGGTGCTTGGCTTGGCTGTGTGTCGTTTGGGTTAGATTGAGAGAGTTGCCGGTCTGAGGTTGCTGAGAAAACAAAGGTAGAGGAGAGAGGCGTTTGTGTTTGAGGACTAAGGAGAAGACTTTCTGACTAACGCTGTTAACGTTAGGGTTAACAGCAATCCTCTTAAAATGTGTCATGTGCGTGTGTGTTGCACATGACTTTGCTTATGTGTTTCTTTAAGTGTTTGACACCTGTCCCTGTTTGCAAACATGTTTGGAGGAAATCCAAACTCCTTACTTATATTCACCAATGAAAATATCAATCAATAAAATAATAATATAATTAACAATCCTATTTTATATTACTATTTTATGAGTTACTATAGTTTTCCATCACTTTACTAAAACAAAGAGCAGCTGAGTCTTAAACTTAAAGTGAACACATTTGAATATACAAATAGAGAGAGGGATTCAAAGAGAGATAAATACAGCAGTGGAGCCGTAGAGGGCCTGGAGGCTAGATTTGTGCCGACCGTCCCTGGTTGGCTGGTCAGATCTTCAACTTGATGGAGCTCTTTGCAGCAAGCGGCGATGGGTGAAGGATGAGATTTTTTGTTTGATTCATATATATATAAAGATGATTTTTTTTTTTTTCAATTTTATTAGGAGGAGTCTTGAATCTCTTGATTTAAGAGTCCTAAATAGAAAAGATTTGGGTTTATTTTTTCTATTTATCCTTTTGCTGTTGAGCTATGGATCAACAGCTCAATGAATGGCCAAATTTTATTTTTGATTCCGGGTTCTTTATATCAAAATTTTCTCTTTCGGTTGAAAGTAAACTATTCAAGGTCTGACTCTGAAGTTGTTTCTTTCCAAAATTCTAGGGGGGCTGGTAAGTAAATCCCTCTTAAATTTTAAGATAATTTTTGGGCTTATACCTACTATTTTATTTTTTCACATAAGGACACGGGGTCCGGGCTCCCTTGGGCACCCTACTAGGTCCGTCCCTGTTCAGAAGGCATGCGTCCAAGTCAACTGCCGAGTCGTTCAGGGTTTATGCCTATCTAATGGCCCTTAACGATAGATGGCCTATCTTGAACTTGTATATAGGAACGAAAGAGGTCAAGAGCTGGGAATCAATGGACCTTCTTTCTTCTATTCTTGTCGTTACAAATTTACTCTTTTTCTTGTTTAAAATCTCCTACGGAGTACTAGACAGCATAACTCCATCTCAAATTTTAAGTGATGGTGACACCATAGTGTCCAGAGAAGGAAACTTTGTACTGGGTTTCTTCAGTCCTGGAAGTTCCAAGAATCGTTACTTGGGAATTTGGTACAAGAGCATCCCAGTTCAAACTGTTGTTTGGGTTGCAAACAGAGTTCGCCCAATCAACGATACTTCTGGGATTTTGATGATAAACAGCACTGGAAATCTTAACGTCATCCAGAATAATTCGGTTGTTTGGTCAGCAAGCACTTTGAAAGAAGTTCAGAGTCCATTGTTACAACTGCTGGATACTGGGAATCTTGTGGTAACAGATGGCAATTCAGAAGACTATTTGTGGCAAAGCTTTGATTATCCATCTGATACAATTTTACCTGGGATGAAACACGGTTGGGATTTGAAGAGAGGTCTCAACAGGCGCTTAATTGCGTGGAAGAACTGGGATGACCCATCTCCTGGGAACCTTATCTTTGAGATGACACTTCATAACTATCCAGAAGCTTATTTGTGGCAAGGCTCAACAATATACTTCCGTACTGGGCCTTGGAATGGCTATGCCTTCAGTGGTTCACCTGCACTAAAGCCAAATCTGGTGTTTGCCTTCAAGTTTGTGTTCAATCAAGATGAGGCCTACTTCATGTTTACCATGAAACGGTCACTTCACTCAAGAGCACTTCCCAACCAAACTAACTCTATGTTTCAACGCTTCACATGGACAGAACAAAGTTGGAAGATTTATACATATCTGCCTATAGACTATTGTGATACTTATGCCCTTTGTGGAGCCTATGCAAGGTGTCTTGTTACCGACTCTCCAGTCTGCCAATGTTTAAAGGGATTCAAACCCAAGTCACAACAAAGATGGGATTCACTGGATTGGTCCCAAGGATGTGTACACAATAAACGATTGAGCTGCGAGGAGAAAAGTACACATGGGTTTCTTAAATTTTCTGGATTGAAACTCCCAGATACTGCACACTCATGGGTGAACACAAAAATGAATCTCAAGGAATGCAGGGCAGAATGCTTGAATAACTGTTCTTGTATGGCTTATACAAACTCAGATATCAGAGAAGGTGCTGGCTGCGCCATCTGGTTTGGTGATCTAGTAGATATTAGACAGTTTCCGGCTGGTGGACAGGATCTATACATTCGGATGCACCCTTCAGAACTGGGTATGAGTTTGATTTTGTGAAAGATGATCTTCAATTACTGTTTTCAATTGTCTTTCCATTTTTTGTTTTTTAGAATTTAAAATATATTTATCCATGGTAGACGGGATTAAGGAACACATTAGGAAATTAATCCTTCACAGGTGAACCAAAGCTCTGATACCAAATGAAAATTACTTTTAGACCTCTAATACAACTTAACTACCAATTTTAGCCAATTATTCTGTATTAAGTGAAGTACTTGATTCATCAATATTCAAGCATGAAAATAAGGGGAGCGGCTCACCTCCAGTTTTTATTTCTCCTGTTTCCTCCGTTTTTAGACAAATGAATGACACCTGGAAGCAAACTGATCCAACGATTAAAAAAAGGAAGCCAACTTGGAAAAATACAACAGTGACCTAACTACCTCATCCTTTTCTCTCTGGCTCCATAAAAGAATGGGTAGCTGTAGAAAAAGATAGAAAAAGAAAAGAGAAAGCAACGCACAAATTGAGAGAGAGTCGTGGGCTTTTTTTTTGCCTTTGGATGGTTGGTGTGCCAGATGTCATTCATCTATCTAAAAAAGAGGAAATAGGAGAAATAAAAAAGGTAGGTGAGCCGCTCCCGAAAATAAGCATAGATATACATTAAAGCATATGAACCACAAACACACATCAACAGTTGCGGAGCTACGTTGTCCATGGCCCCCTAGAATTTTAATTTTCTTCTACTGTTAGGCTGAGTCTGATGCCAACAGAAAAAGTAAAAGGTTATGGCCCCCAAGAAAAATATGACCCTCCACTTCTTTCTAGGAACTCTACTTACTACTTAGTCCAATAGATAACAACCCAAAATCCTCGAAATAAAATGCGAGCTAACTCTCCCAATTTTTCAAATAATTTGTTGTAATGTCAATTCAATAGACAATAACCTACACTCTCAAAATAGCATCTTTTACCATCCATTTTCAAACAAAATTTACTTTTTTCCCATCCTTCTCAACCTCAAGGAGCCACCTATGGGATTCTCATGATAGATACCAGCCCCATGTTTCTTTCCTCTCATTATTTATTGCTCTAACACTTTAACTCGGAAACAAATAAACTCATTTCATCTAGAAAAAAAATATGACCATATTTGCTTCGAGTTCTAGCTTCTCCTTGCTAATTTTTTTTTTTTTTTAGCCTTCAAGAAAGTAATTGAACCTCAACATTTCAAGTTTGTTTGTTTCTTTAACACCACATGGGCATTTAGATTTATGCTTTGCTATATATACATATATATATACTTTATGAATATGCTTTGTTTATTAAGAATATGTTGTTCAATTTTTTGTATTGCTATATGATAATATATTATCTCTCTCCATATCATCATTTTTTTTTTTTTTTAATTTGAAATTTGGTTCTGAATAATTCATTAAAAAAATAAGGAAATTTCAATACTATGAATAACTAGTCACTAACCCATGCAATGCATGGGAACCTACTTGTTTGTGTGGTAGACTAAAATGATTTTATAAAATCTTAAATTGAGTAAGAAACTACATTATTGCATGAATTGCTCTTGTACAACTTCAATTTGTGTTACAATTTGATGAAGAAGTCATTGTGTGACCATGCAATGGCTTTCAAAAAATATTAAAGAATTAGAAGATTCATTGCTTAAAAATTATTGAAATAAAACAAAATATATATGACTACACAATAGAGAAATATAAGAGAAAGATACATTCAAAAGAATAATTCATGACTATAAGCCTATAACTATTGAGAAGAATCAAAAGATTAAGAGCCTACAAATTATAGAAAATATATATGTGTGTGTGTGACTACACAACAGAGGAATATAAGAGAAGAATGTGTTACACTCAAAATAATAATTCATGGCTATAGTCATTGAAATTTGCCAGATAGTTTTAGATATTGAAAAAATATAACACAAAAATTCAGATGATAAAAATTTCAAAAGGCCAAAAAATATTAAAGAATCATAAGATTTAATTCCTATAAATTATTGAAACAAAACAATATATATATATATATATATGATTATACAATAGAGAAATATAAAAGAAAAATTGATTACCTCCAAAAGAATAATACATGGTATAGTTGTTGAAATCTGCTAAACATGTTCAAATACTACGAAAACTAAAACAAAAATTCAGATGTTAAAACTTCCAAAAAGCCAAAAACATGACTATTCAAAAGAGAAAAATAAGAAAAAGAAAAAAGTACACAAACCCATAAAGTAATAAGTTTTAAATTTTAATGAGTCTAAACTTAAAAAAAAAAAAAAAAAAAAAAAAAAAAATCATATGTGAGGTTGTGTTCCTGGCAACCCTGAAAGAAAAAGTAAAGGGAAAAAAAACCATGAAATACCATCAAGCAATTAGTTTTAATGTGTTTAAACTATATACCGTGAAAAAAAATTATAAACAATCATAGGTGCAGGATTTAGTTACCAAGATTAGATGGCTGCAAAACGCAACCTTTCAACATTGATTTAGGGTTATGCCGAAGAATATCAAGCCCTTGCATGGATGTTATTTGTGGATGATTGTGCAACACTGCAATTCATAGACTCTATTGTTAATAAGACAATCGAATTCAAAATTAAAAGCGATTAGGTGGCCTTTATACAACAGGATTTGTTCTTGTTGAAGAATCAACTTCCTTGCCAAGTTATATTTAGGGTTTTGAGGTGGGAAGAGAGGAGTCCTAACATTAGTCTTGTAAGGACTAGATTTGAGTTCCTAGCCCAAAAGGTGGATGGACCTAGGCTCAAAAAGACCAAAACAATGAATTTGTAGAGAGTAGGTTAGAAAACTGGGTTTTAGTTAGTCAAATAACAAATAAGTAGGTCTTGATGACAAAAAATTAAAGTTAGACAAGTTTAAACTGAATAAAAACGTCTTCAGCAGAGTCCGAGGAGACCGGTTCTTATATATTACTCTTAAGTTTGATTAAGTTTTGTTTCTGATTGCTACAGTGTTTCTCTCTTGATTTTTTGATCCCTTTTTCTCTAGAGGTCTCTTACATTATATATCTCCCTCTTAATGATCTTGGCCCTCTATTTGTTGATCATCCAAGCCACTACTTGAGTGCTTGTCCTATCGAACACCATCTCTGGCCCTCTGTGAGTTGGGATAGCCAAAACAGCACTGTTCAAGGGTCTTCTCCACATAAATGTAGCCAGAAAGTTAGCTGCATAACATTCAATGCGGCGGCAGTAGTTTTTCCTTAGATATTTTTGAGCTTCCATCCCTCTTGTACGTTTATAATACACGTCTCTATCAGTAGAACATCTTAGAAGGTCATTTTGAATTGTATATTTGATCTATGCCTTGCCCATCCGAGGAAATAACCCTCCTCGGACCACCTTTCCCAGTCTTTCCGTTTGCATCTTACTCATGGGCTTCTGAATGTAACATCCTCATTACTGTTTATCCATCCTCAAACTAATCAAAGTCCTTGGCTAAGGCCCAAAGCCCAATACACAATTTTGGGCCCTTACCCCTACAAGTCTAATTAATAAAATTAATAAGTAAAATTAATTATAATGAGGTGTAAATTTGTGAAGCTTGCAAAGCTAATGTGTCAAAATTTTAAAAGGTCACTAAAAAGTAAAAAACTTTGGTTTTATATTATAATAATAATATATAGATTAATAAGGACAAAAAAAAAAATTAATACAATTCATTGTTAAATGAATAATAGATGTTTTGTGAGCTTGATCTAATCCAATAAACTCAACCCCCCAGTTACTTTATTAACACAAAATCTCTTTCAACTTTTAGATGCATGATGTAGATATAATAAAATATAGACAAAACTTAGGTATAGTATCTTAGGTGTTGTTTTAATTTGATAAACTCAACCCCCCAGTTACTTTATTAACACAAAATCTCTTTCAACTTTTAGATGCATAATGTAGATATAATAAAATATAGACAAAACCTAGATATAGTATCTTAGGTGTTGTTCCTTAGGTTCCTCTCTTAAAAAATACACTTCCTTCCCATGAGAAAAACTCTGCATGATAGAATCTTAAAATGAGAACTTAAGGAATAGCACATAAGTATTGTATATAAGTCTTGCTCATAAAATATATATATCCGACCAGACAATGTTTAAAGTTCCATGCAATTTTTCTCAAAAGAAAGTTTTGTGCAAGTCATCTAAGTAATTATATATAATAATAATAATACTCAATAAATAATTTTGTTTTAAAAAAATAATGATGATATGGCAAGCTCTGGAGAGGTCAACAAAAAATCAAAAGTTTCGGTTTTATATATATAAATTGAAGTACAGTACCTTAGGTGTTGTTCCTTAGGTTCCTCTCTTAAGATTCAGCCATGTGGTTACTTAACTGAAAAATACACTTCCTTTCTATGAGAAAAAATCCATATGGCAAAATCTTAAAAGGGGAATTTAAGAAACAGCACCTAAGTATTATACCTAAGTCTTGCTCATAAAATATATATTGTTGACCAAACACATGTTTAAAGTTTCGTGCAATTTTTCTCAAAAAAAAGTTATGTGCAAGTTATCTAAGTAATTAGATATAATAATAATACTCAATAAATAATTTTGTTTTTAAAAAATAAAGATGATGTGGCAAACTCTGAAGAAGTCAACAAAAAGTCAAAAGTTTCAGTTATATATATATATATATATGTTGGGTTGGAGGTGCTTAAAATAATAGTTTGCAAAATTTTGTATATATATATAGTGAACTAGACCCTTTTTTGTATTTTCATTAATGTTTAAGTATATGATAATTTCCCATAAAAAAAAAAGTATATAACAATTTATTAAGTTGATAATTTTGTATTTATAGATTTATGAATTATGATTATTTTATCAATATTGCAATTTGGTCCCCTCAAGTTGAAATTCCTGAATATGCCCTTGCACGTACAAAGGAAAGAGCATCTGTTCACGGAGTGAAAAACCAATAGGTAAACGTACTTTGTGGCCGAGCCCGATTAATCAAATCAAATATGAAGGTTATTGCGGTATATACTACGCTTACTAGACTTTATATGTACAAGTACATGAAGTGCACCCAATCTCCTCACTTCTGCTATCAACTTCAGACTCATGCCTTGTCCTTCACAGTCACTTGGTAGATGAAACGAGTTTATTCACTCCAAAGCTTCTTGAAGATTTGATGTGATCTCTATGGTTTTAGTAGCAACTCCAACACAGTTAAGGTGATCTTTGTGTCTAAAAGAGTCAACCTCCAAAGGATGTATTGGAAGACAAATATTAGCCATCTCTAGGTTTTTCTATATTTTACTGTGGTTGTCTTCCTTCTCAAAGGATTAGGGTTGAAAAAGGTTTTTATATAAGTCGAGTTTAGGCTTAGTGTGGCTACCAAAGAAGCCTTGAAAGAAAATAACAGAATTTTCATAATGAGGTCTCGGTCAACTGAGTGTCTATGGAGAGTTTCTATCTGAATCAACCATCACACACAACCAAGCCTCGAATCTCGCTCAACCGAGTTCGTTAGTCTTGCACAATGAGGAGATCCGTCAACCTTTAGCCCTCATTACCACAATCACATTACAAGTACAAAACTTAAAAATTACAAGTAAATTTGTCATGGAATTAGTTCACATATGCTCAACTGACTTATAGTACATCCAGGGACTATAATCAATGATCTAATACTTCTACCAGAAAGAAACATAAAACTTAAAAAAAAAAAAAATGAAACAATTACTTAATTGCTGTCTGATCTAGGATCAATCCATAAATTAAACAAGAAGAAAAGGGTGGTGGTCATCATAACAGCATCAATCATTTCTGGATTGCTTACTTTGGGGTTGCTTTGGCGTTTCACTTGGAGCTGCTGTTAGTATTTTTGGCTAAGTTTCCTCGATTGGAAAATTATATGTTTAATCCATATAGAATTTTGGTGAGTAATAGACTAGTTGGTTGATATTTGATGAAGTTTTAGAGATGTAATTATGGTCTTTTTGTATTTTAACCAAATCTTGGAGAGTAAGGAGAGCATTTAATGCTAGATATGAGATATTAATATATATTTAGCCATGTGCTTGGAATTGATTTAGATGATAATAACATAATTTATATGAAATACTATAATTACATTTTTAAATTTATATTATATGATAAACATTAATATTTATGTAAAGAGCATGGGGAGTTTTATCATTTTAAATGTTATGTGATATGAGAGGCTTACCAAATGTTACCTATTGCATACTGATCCATCATAGTTCAGGGAATTGGAGAAGACATGTCAAGCAACATGCTTTCCTTTATCAACTTTGAACCACTAGAGCTTTACTGAATATACTTCTTGGCCCTCCAAACCATGACTCCCAAAATTCCCCTAATGAGACTCATGAGCTTGGATCATGAGCCAAAAAATGAAATGATGTGCTATGAGTTTGAACCATGGGCTTTGACACTTTTTTGTGTAAATATGGGCTTTTTTGGGCTTTAAAAGAGATTTTCCTAAAATCCATGATAGTGTTGACGTGGTGTGGGTTACCAATGAAATGAAGCTGTGTGGTGTGAAAAAATTTTCCTTAACAAAAGTTAGACTTCAATAGATCAAACAACACGCACAGTGAATCAAAGATATTAAGAAAATAAAGAAAAACAAGCTTTGTGCAAAGAAAAACCTTCCTCAGCAAAAATCCATGAAGAGTGGTCCTCATGTATATTTCTTTTAAATTGGGATGCAATTTTAGTTTTTGTTGCTATGTTCTCTACAAATTTTTCAATCCCTTCTTCCTAGAGGGTCTCTTACATTATATAACTCTCTTCAAATGATCTTGGTCTTCCATTTGTTGATTGTTCAGGCCACTACTTGAGTGCTTATTCTATCAGACACCTTCCCAAACCTCTTGTGAGTTGCGGCAGCCAAAGCAACACTGTTCAGAGGTCTTCTCCACATAAATGCAGCTAGGAGGTTTGGTAGGATGCATTAAATGTGATGGCATCCACCATCCCTTCAGTCATGTCAGGGCTAACCCCTTCTCCAAAGCTCTTTCTCTATAGTATGACTTCCTCTAGTAACTTGCCACTGATGTGGCCTTGTTGTCTGAGGGTGTGGCCCCCTCAGCCATGGGTATAACACGTGGCACGATTTCCTTATTTAAATTCTTGTACCCCACAATACCCTTAATCTAATTAAATAATTCTTATTCCTTAAAAATAAAAATTGAGGTTAAAATTGTAATTCAACAATAAAAAAAATAAAAAATAAATCTCTCTATAACTTCCTCCTATGTCCTAGATAGATACAAACTTCATTCTAACAAGCAAAATACCTCCCACCCCATGTCAAAAATTCTTAAATAGAATTTTTGACAGCCAGCTATTTTTCTCACCAAAAAAAAAAAAAAAAAAAAAAAGGTTTCTTTGTATAAAATTTGTGCAATAGTAAAAAATAAAATAAAATAAAAGGTGAAATATTCACTTCATTTTGATATATAATTTCAACACAAACTTCCTTCTTGGAGCATGACTACAAAAAATTTGTGTACGAACCTTGCTTTATTTCATTAAAAAGGTATGAAAGTTTACTTAAATGCATTTTTTTTATCATGTACTATGGTTTTGTTTAAGGATTTTTTTTTGTTTTTATTTTTTTGGAGAATCTGTTATGATTGCCTTTTTTTTTTTTTTTTGGTGAGAAACAATATGTTATGATTGCTAAATCCACTAAATCACTACAAATTTACAAATTATGTCTTAAAATTTGGCCTATTTATTAAAAAATTAATAATTATTGAGTTTTGATTGTAATTGAGAACATATGCCATAATTAAGAAGTTTAAAGTAATGTCAGTTACATGCTCTCTCAATTCACTAAATCACTCATAATTTTTTCCTAACATTACTTTAAACAAATACTACCCTCATCACACGTGTAAAACACACGCTTCATGCGTGCGGTGAGGTTTTTTTTTTCGTTTATTATCATAATTTTTCATTCATTTCAGATTGTGATTTACACGCATATTCAAAAAAAAAAAATTGCTCATTTAGAACCACTAATATGATCAGAAATGTCATAAGGCTAGCTAAAAAAAATAAACAAATCCAAAACATATGTTTCAATGCTATTTCAGTTTTCATTTTTTTTTATTTTAATATTTTAGCTAACACATTTTGAAAGTTAATACTGAAATACGACAGCCGTATGGCAAGTGGTAAATAATAGTATCATTCATTGTGGACAATCATAAGAGAAAGACACCGGCTACTGTGGTCTTGCCGACACCGGAGACGACATCATCACCGACTCACACACTCATTCCTTCATCTCGCTGTCGACTGTGAGTCACTTCTCTCTGTCTGTCTGTCTTAGAGAAGGGTTTATTTATTTAAATTAGTCAGTGTTTTCTGGTTTGTAATTGTTTGGAATTGGGATGATGATAAAAATGTTTAATCCTGAATTAATTTATTTTATACATCTTTTCTGCGGGATGATTTTAGTGGAATTTTATTTATATACGTTGTTGCTGCTGTATGAATTTTGTTAAAACCGAATGAATTTAGAACATCAAACAAAATTGAGAGTAATAATGTAGATGATGATTTTGGAATAAACATGTGCTTGGTTTTTTTTTTTTTTTTTGGGAAGCAAGTACAAGTTTAACTTGTTTAATGTTTCAAAATATTATTTATTTTGAAAAAAAAAATTTAATTGACACAATTTTTTGTAACTTTTTAAAGAAAAATAGTACTTCAGTGTTGGTTTTGATTCTGCTCAAATATACCTTCTTTAGCCATAATGGTTTCTGGGTTTCAACATTCTTCTGGTAATTGATTTTAACTTCCCTTGAGGATATTTAGATGCCCAACATACCTAAAGTTGGATTGACTAGATTATTTAATTATGGATGTGGTTTCTAAGTGTAAATGTTAGTAATTCATAGTGATTTCTTTTCAAAAAAAAAAAAAATTCATAGTGATTTGTATAGATTAGTTGATCCAAGTTAAGGGAAAAAAAATCGTAGAGGAAGACCAAAAATCACATTAGTAGAAGCAATAAAAAAAAGGACAGGTTCATTAAAGGTCCGTTTGAATTGAGAGGGAGAGAGGGGGAGTTGAGTAGAGTATAGTAGATTTAGTACAAAATTAGCTTATTTTTAGCCAACTCTACTCTACTCCCCTTCACTCTCCCTCATTCCCCCCTCCATCCAAACAGGCCATATATTTATCGCATTTTTTGTTATTGAAAGGTACTTCTCATCCATACTCTTTGAGTGGCCTTATAATCTAATTAATGACATCTACTCTTGTCCATAGGGTTTAGTTCCAAGGGTCGAATCTTGTTACTTATGATAATAAATAAAATTTTTTAAAACTTAGAACACAGTGGCAAATAATCCTTAATATTTTTAGTATTTGTAAACTGAAATTATAAAGGAGTTAAGGAGATGTAAATTCGGTTACCCTAAAAGCATATTATAAGGCTACAGAGTACAAATATCCCTGTATCACATGTATATATGATATATATTCTCATCAATCATAATATTGATGTAAGTATATAACAGTAAATTTGGTAGGATCAATCTCTTCAAAACGTAAAATGATTGCCTTTGATTGAGCCAATGGTAAACAATAACCCATAATTATAAATTGTTGAATGGAAGGTTCTTCTTTTGTGGTGTATGAATTAGTCGACCGAAAAAGGCCGGTATTTGCCGAGAATTTTCTTTTGCTTCATTTTTGTAAAGTCATACAAGTATAAATAAGTATCGAAATTAGTAACATATAACATAGTGATAGGTTAGGCATACAATTTAAGTAATAGGCAGATTAATTGTCACAAACGTTGTATTGTAGAATTGACAAAAAATGATCATCGATTAGGATGGCAGAGTGCTACAGGTAGTACGTTGCTCTTGCTCAGTGACTCTAAGGGTGCTTCAAAACTTTCAATATCAGGATTCCTCAATAATAGCAAATTAAAGCCTATTGGATTTTTTTTATTTTTTATTTTAGAATTGGATGATTTGGATTTTAAAAAGAGAAGTAAATAGTTAGGTTTGGAAGATAAAAACAAAGAAATATATGAGATAAGAGCCAATGATAGAATCCAAAATAATATGAACAGTATTATATCTGTATTGATGGACAAAATTAAAATACTTTTTCAATACCTATATTAATCCGCTTCAGACTTTGAAAATGGGTTGGTTGAACTTTTCAAATCACTTATTCATGAAAGTGAATCAGAAAACAATTAACTTCAATATGTAGTTTCTCCAAATATATATATATATATATATCTCGTAGTTAGGTGATCTAACTTGTGTGCTAATTAACTCCCAATTTCTTATTGAATCAACCGATCAATAGCTTTGTTCTATTTTCTATCAAACAGTAATTTTGGATTGTAATCGTTTTCACCAAATACTTGGACAAAACTATCTAGCACAAGTCCTTGCCAGCATTGTCATTTAATTTTTTTAATAACTTGATGATTGATTGGGGGAGTAACATTTCAACATTGAATATCCTTATCGAAAACACTATAAATCTTAGTTAAGCTACAAGACCTTAAAGTTAATAGCCTACTACCATATTGTTGTATAATGAAAATTAGAATTTTATTTAGCAATACAGCAGTGATTTATATATTAGGTTCCTTAAGATCGAGGAACATGTCTGGTTAAGGGAAAAAGGAAAAAAAGGTGTATCTGGGTATAGCTAGGTTGATGTTGGAATTGACAAGCAAGATAGATCACCTTAATTAGCCTTTATCACTAATTCTTCTTTTTTTTCCCCATTATTTAAATAAAATGTATCACCATTATCCATACTAGAAGTTGCTTCTTCTTCTTCTACCTATGAACTTTCGGCATCATTAATGTAGCTTTAAACCCTGAAGCAAAGCCATAATAAAAAAATAAATAAATGTGTTGGCGAATGCTTAGAATGCAAGTTTAGCAAACCCATCCATCGCATACGTTTGTTATTAAATGCCAGCTTTTTTTAGTAAGAGAAATAGTAAATAATTAGTATATTAATATTTGAATGCATATATTGGATGCTTCATTGACTTGACCCCGCATCAAAATCAAATGATTGATTTTTGTTGTTGTGGTTGTGGTGGTGCTCTTTTAGCTTTGCTTCCAATTTCATACTCAAAATTTATAATTTCACAGCCCAGATGCGCATGCTCATTGACCAATTGTCTTAATTGCTCACGCACTAATAATCAATATATGGTTAACTAACTAATGAGTAATGAATGAAATAATGAGTTAATTAATTTACGTTTTCTTTTTTTTAACTCCAAGTGTAAGTTGGAGAAATTTTACCTCCAAAACTCCGGAAAAAAAATTAAAAAATAAATAAAAAGATGGAATGTCACTAACCCATATGATCCTTGGCCATTTTTTCCCCAATAGTTTTAAAAGGAGGAATCTCTCTCTCTCTCTCTCTCTCTCTCTCTCTCTCTCTCTCTCTCATAATTTAGAGGTGTTTTCAAATTTATAAATCTCACACTTTTAAAAGGTTCCAATTTAACCCTGCTGTAAAATTGTATATACCAATTACATAATTAGTTTAAATAGAGTCACAATATCATTAGTGACAAATTGTATATACCGATTACTTAAATTAATTGACATTCATAAAATTATAATGATCACTTATTTATCTTAACAATTATCTCAAAAAATAAAAGAAAACAAATTAAGGTTTTAATCTTTACACCTCACAACTTGTAACTTAAATTAAGATGCTTTATCTTTTATATTATTTTATATTTTTTATTTGAACAGAACCTAAATGATTGTTTTTTTTTTTTTTTTTAATTATAAAGGCACATGGTTGTTGATTAAAGATAAGTTAAAAATATCAAATCTTTTTTTTTTTATAGCAATATTGGCATAATTGATCAAATTTAATAAATCAATATATATTTTTATTGTACATTTATTGAATGTACTTAATTTATATTTTAAATTGTTTTATAAAACCATTTCACAATAGTAGGAACTAGAAAGTATGAATAATGGAATACAGTATATACATAAAGAAAATTTAATCATATTTTTATTTGATTCTGAAAAGCAAATTTCCGACCACTAACAATTAGCAAAGGGACTATCATTATTAAGTCAATGGAATACTAACACCTAATTGCTCTCTTAACGAAGATTGCTCGTAATAATAAATATCAATCTATTAATTTTTTTTTCCCCTAGTAATAGCTTCTCTCAACTAAGGACATGTTTAGTAGACTATAATGGTAATTACATAGGAATAAGAAAACTTTTTTTTTTTTTTTTTTTTTGAGAAACAAACACGTACACACATAAGGGAGAGGAAAAAGGATTTTAACACAAAGGCACGCCACATACAAGAATAAGAATACTTATTACAAGGAATACAAAATGTTGTAGTGTAATACTTATTGCTATTCATTTGTTTGGTGACAATACAATAATAAAACCCTGAAGACAATTGAATGAAACCATTTTTAATTAAATTTAAAATATATTTTAGGAAATATCTTACTCATATAATTATTTTTCTTAAAAAATAATTTTTTTTTATTATACAAGATAGGAATTCTACTCTAGCCTAATTTAAGTGCATATGTGTGTGAAGCTCCCTCCTAAAAACCTGAACTTTAGCCCTTGCCCCCCCTCCCCCCCAGTCTTAACACCCTATAAATATTGATACTTGTGAAGTGACCATTGCGTCAAAGGTGCGTGATATTATGTAAATTTGAAAGAGAGATTAGTTATTCTATTTATGATTTTTTATTTTCATAATTGTTATTCGCATTTGGAAAGTTTTCTAGTCTAGAGATCAGCAAGGACAGTGAAAGTCTTCTCTCCCTTCTGTATCAATGAAATCCCACTACTCATACCTTCTTCACAGAGTGTCAAGAAATCTCTCCTTCTCTAGAAGATGTCTACAAGATATTGTGACTTCCCTTACTCGGAGATGGTGAGGTAGTCAACATCTCTTTATCTCCTGATGAGTCTAAAGCTGTGAAATTCCTCGAGAATGCAGTGAAGAAAACCTTAAAGAAACCAGTCCTAAAGGCAGCAAGAAAAGGGAAAGCCCACAACGAGGAAGTACTAGAAGATACTAGTGTTGGCAAAGACAAAGGTTCCAAGGCTAACTTCTGGGGATGGATCAGGTACTTCTAGAGGGAATATGCTAATGGCGTGCATGAGAAAGCCAATGGAGACTCCCTAAAGGAAGGCACCAACTTTGTTGTAGGAGAAGGTAACTCTAGCCCTTATGAACTTGAAGCCTTTATTGCTTTCTTACTATCTCGCCATCTGTTTGAGGGATATCCTTACGAGAAGATCCTAAGCAAACATTTCCCTTTAGCTGTTAAACTAGCCAAAGGACAATCCTTTCCCCTTGCTCCTTATTTTCTAGGAACTTTATATTCTCACTTAGATCATTTTACTTTTGACCTACAACGCTCATGGGGCAGATTTCAAGTAGAAACTTTTGTACTCGTTGCCTTTTTGCAAATATGGTTGTGGGAACATTTTAAGAATTATGCCCCTTTCCTTAAAGTGTTAAGCTCTTATAAGACCAGTCTGCCACCACCCGAAGGACTGCCACGCTCTTGGCTTTGGAACAAAATGGTAGTGTCTTCAAACAGTTTTCTTAGCAAAGTATTAGATGACCCACTGACTAGACAGCCAGGCCTTACTCTGCCTTAGAGAATGGACTCCCCCCATTGTTCAATTCTTTAGAAAGTACTTCTGTTTCTCGCTACAGAGACACCCGTTGGTCTGAAGAAGAACTTTCTTTTGTTGCTTGTGCTTTTCCTTCTCATCTTCAGGCATGCTTTTAAGATGAGTATGAGACTCAAACTCACAATTCCTATAGGTTTGCCCACCAATTTGGTTTTGACCAAGGCATACTAGGACACTTCTCTACTTTAGCTTTACCCGCTGTAGTGGCCTCCTTAGCCTTTAAAAGAGATAATCTCATTAAGATATTGGTAACAAGCCCCGAAATTCCCTTTACTTCCCCCACCAAAACTAGACTGCCTTCACCCAGGTTCAAGTCATGGTGGTCCAATATTAGGAAATGTGTTAGGAATTTTGGGGAAAGTGGTGCACAATGAGTGGAAGTGCCACCTACTTTTCAACGTGATTTGACTTTGAAACTCCTTCCCAGAGCCAAACCTTCAGGCACTAATAGGAATAAGAATGCAAAAGCCCCTTTTATCAAGAAGCTTAAGGTGCACTCTTTTTTCTGTAGTGACTAAACTCTTGTAATGTTTTCTCTTATTTAATGGCACAAGTAACTTTACTTCCTTTCTCCCTTTTTGACCTCTGACATGTTACAGGATCTGTTTCTTAAGCTCAACCTAAAATAAAAGTCACTTCTGATGAGGAAAACTCTTGAGGAAATAGAGTCTAGCACTAAAAGGGAGGATTCAAATCAGGTGTATGCAAAAAATCCTTAAGAAAAAGAAGATTTAGCAGAAGCTACTTCCAAAGATCAAGAGAGTGAAAGCACCCAAACAAAATCTGATCCACTACTCTCATTGATTTCTCCTTATTTGAGAGCAATCTGTTCTTATCAGATCTCAAAATATCCCAAAACCATGAAGGATTCCAGCAAATGGACCTTGTCACTTAAGGGATTTTTCTTACAGTAAATTAGGTTTATCATATCCCAACTGCAGTCAAAGGGCAAAGAGGATTGTCTAGCTCTTCCCCTTGACAATTTCCTTTCCACATTAAGTGAGGCTGAGGGCCTAAGTGTCAATGTTGGTTGGTTAAAGAGTCGTGTCACTGCATTGAGAGACTTAAAGAAGGCAGGACCCTCTATTTATGCTTCCTTGTCCTTCCTTCGCGAGTTGAGAGTTAAGGAAAACTCTTGTATCAACAAAGTAAAGGAAACAGAATCAACCTTACAGGTACATAGCATTTCAATCACTTAGCTCCAGGAATCTATCAATAGACTTCAAATGGAATTAACATCCTAGTAAGAAGCGAGTTCTGCCCTTTAGGCTCAATTAGAAGGTGTCACGACAGAACGTAACTCTTTAAAGAAAAAGGTTGAAAAGCTGGAAGGCAAGCTAGGAGCTCTGAGCAATCCAGACTTTTCTCTTGAAAACAATAGTTCTCTCACAAATATTATCTAATTTTCAAGTTGTAATATTTTATGATCTTGAAAGGCCATGTGGTTGTATTATAAACTTTATTATGCTTTATTCAGTTAAGTTATCTAGACTTTGCATGCATATCATGAATAGTAAAATATGAAATAGCTGAATAGAAGACTTTGTTTACATAGTATAAGTATCATGGAACCTAACATCAGTTTGACATTATGGTAGCAAAATATTTTTACAAGATTAAGCATGATATTTCTTAAGGTGAGCTCTGTTAATGGGGCTATATGCCTTTATACCTACCTGGTCCTTTGGCCAGTAATGTCCTGTTGGATGTGCTTCTTCCACTATATATGGTCCTTCCTATTTTGGAGAAAACTTGTGTTTAACAACTCCAGCCACTCCTCATACATGCGGGGCAGTTTTCCAAACAAGTTCTCCCACTTGAAACTTTCTTTCCTTGACTTGGCCTTCATGCCTAGCCTTCATATGAGCCTAGTAAAGGCAGTTATAAGAGGCAGCATTATCACATATTTTTTTCACAATTTCTAAAGTAGCTTCTTTAGGTATCCTTGAAATCTCCGCTAGCTTCACTGCTGCCCTTACTAAATCTATTGGGATGACAGAAGTGTGGGATTTAAAGACCACATATGTGGTGGGAGCAAAGTCCCCTCTACAAGTACCAAGCCTAGGAATGTGCTTTAACTCTAGATCCATTGTCAGAATATCATCGGGTTCCCTACATGTTGTGTAGGGAAGGTCTTTAGAACAAGGGGCTGAATCTCAATCAAGAATTTTATCAAACAGATAGTCTTCGAAGAAGGGAGGGATAATCCACTGTTCCTTTATGGGAGGATTTTCATCTCCCCCTAAAAGGGGCTTGCTACTCTTCGAAGGTGTAGGTTCTAAAAATTTTGTAGAACTAGATCCTAGGTCACGTTTTACACCAATGATTTGGTGTTTGAGAAGAATTTTGGGTTTCGGGATGAAGAAGAAGAAGAAGATAAGGAAAAAAGAGAGAAATAAGGAAGGGTAATATTTTCTTTTCCTTTTATACTTTGAGGAGTTAATCTTTTCCCTTCAAAAGAAGCTTGTTCAAAAATGATATATCTTTTTAAAATTGACACGTGTCAGCACAGGGAAATAACTGAATCTCTGACAAAAAGGGCAGTTGATGGTGCTAAAATCAAGGAAACCGCCTTCACAAACAAAGTGTAAAGGCGTGACCCTTCACCAACAGGTGCAGTTTACTTTTTTCCATTTCATTTTTGTTAATAGACATGTTTGCATTTTTATGTCTTTGTGTAGGAATTTTATATATGGTAAAATAAACATAAAGCATAACATAAATGCATATAAACATAAACATATAATAAAACAAACTTTCTTTTTCTTTTTCATATATTCTTTTGTGTTTAAATTTTTACAAAATTGAAAAGAGGGATTTATATGATTTAGCCCTTGTGGCCTATCACCCATTTCCTATATAAAAACACAAATAATAAAAAAACAAAGAAAATTAAAGTTTTACAACCTAAGCCAATAGATGGCCAAACAAAAACAAACACAATAAATAAAAAATAAACAAAAATAAAAAAATAAAAAACTGCAGGTCTGATGGCGAGTAGATCAAGGAGACCATGGCACATATGCATCTGAGTCATCCTTAGAGTCCTCTTGGGGATAGTCTAGAGCCAGATACTCCATCTCTTCCTCATCCTCATCATCCTCTTCTTCCTTCTCCTTTTCCTCGCCTTCATCCTCCCCTGAGTCAGAGCCATCAAAGGAGTCTAATTCCTTTGAGTCAGAAGGGTTTGAAGCGCTAGACTCCAAGCCTGATTGAGAGGGTCTGCACCTTCTCCTACGCCTAGAGGGGGCATCTATGAAAGCGACAAGCGCTGCATCCTCAACGCCTTCTTCAGCCTTTAGCTAAAGTTCCTCAAAGCCTTTTATTTCTTCGTTGCTCCAGTTGAAGGGAGTAACCTCTTCAGGACTTGGGGAGGCAGAGAGTGTATGGGAAAAGGGAGAGGGGGATGCACAGGGCTTGGTGGTGGGGAAGGAATGTGGTTTTCTAGAGAGCTTGGAGCGCTCTCAGAGGAACTAGAGGTGTGTTTTGGAGAGTTAGAATCGGTGGAAGAAAGTTTTGACATTTTCGTAGGGGTTAAGGTTCTTTGAGAGAATTTGAAGATACAAAGGGAATGGAGAATTAAGAAGAAACATTCTCTATTTAAATCCTCAACTACAGTTAAGTGAAGAGACATGGCAATTATGAGGAGTAATGTCTGTTTGCCAAAATGCAAGAAATGAAGAGATGCAAAAATGGATAGAAGCACCCCTGTAAGCCATGTGTCCATATTTAAACGTCACAAGGCATGATTACCAGAGTGTTAATGACTGAACCAAATTGACTATCAAATGCAATTGCCATTAAACGCCATTGACAGACAGGAGGCTAATGTACATTCCACCACTAAGGCATAGGAGAATATATATGTGGTTAGATTTAAACCCTACCCGAGGAATGGCTATGAGCAAAGGAAGAGGAAGTGTTGGCTAAAAGATCTTATTCTTGGTCCATGCCAAAGGCGGGACTACCTTGAAAAGGAAGTAAGATATGCACCTAACATGGTACTCTAGCACTCACAAAAAGGAAGATAGTGAGTTTCTAAGGTCAGCAACTATGAGGACACCCCTTATTGGTTGAATGCATGTTGGACCACCTTAGAGACACATGTATCATTCATAGTACTCCTGATGTCCCTCTCAATGTCAGGACTTGTTTCCCAAACAGTGGCAAAGTCACCTACCCATGGGTCCTAATGCCACATTGGCACAATTTCTATCCTCTAGTCAGCGGATAATATCACAGCTATGGAAAGGTCCAAAATGGAGAAATGATGACTAAACACCTGTCTTTGTACTCAGCCATATTCCTCAGATTATAAGAGAAAAATGCAGCTATATTTTAGGGTAAGAACCTAAGTAGATATTTGGAGAAGAGAGCCAAAAGTTGATAAGATAGGAAGGTAGAAAATAAGGTCTCTCTTCAAGGAAGAACACCCTCATTGTACAAGAGTGACCTCTTTTCCCCACATAATACAAATTTGAGCAGAGCAAGAACATTCCATTCTTACTCAAACCATGGTTTTTCATCCATTTTCTAGGGTTTTCCATGTACATCTTGTGTCCTTTTATGTTCTATAAGCATAGCAAACTTCATAAATGAGGAGGAGAGTGTCAAAATTAGGATAAACCACCACTAATTACCTATTTTGCAATGGATTCTTATTGTTTGAGATCAAAATTTTGTTTTATATGCATGCCACTTTTATAAGGCATTTTGTCAAGAGTTTTGTAACTCAACTGATATCTCATATATTTTCACTAGAAAGTAGAAATGTATAGGGTTCAAATCTTCCCTCTTTTTTTAAATATTAAATTACTAAAAAAATGAAAAATAATAATATAAAGAGAGAAGATATGAAGAAGAACAGAGGAAGAATAGATCTGAAGAGGAACAATCTAGAGCTCCGAAGAACAGAGGAAGAATGAATAGACGATCTGGTCGATTGGACGATTGAACATTGGGTGAGTCGATCTAGTCAATTGGACGATTGAACGATGGGTGGGCGATTGGACGATCTATCCTTCAAATCTGTAGCGTCAAAGAACAAAGAAGAATGTTGGGTGGATGAAGAAGAACGAAGTGAAACTCAAGTCTTAAAAACTCGAGTTCCACGTGGATATTTTTCCACATCAGATGCCACCACTTACAAATCGAGAGTTAGAAACTGAGTTTTAGACACTCAAGATGCTAGTTTTCCAAATTGTTTTGAAAGATGACAACTAACTGTAGGGAATTCAACTCGAAATTCCCAACTTGTGAGAAACAAAAACTAGAGAAAACACACGCCAAATAAAAACAATCACATGCACAAGACAATATTTATATGATTCGGCAATTTGCCTACATCCACGGAGTTGCAGGGATTTTACTATTATGAGGAAAAAATACAAAGTGCAGCTACAGTATTTTAATCTCTCAAGAACGACAACAATAACCAAAAAACCCTAATCACCAAAACTGCGTTTTTCTACCTCCTGTGCATAGGATACACAATGGGCTACAAAACGGGCCAAATTTTTTTTCTCAAGGGCGTTTTCCCTGGACCCCCAAGAGGCTTGTCCATAAGCGCTCCGGCTTGGGCCGATAGATGGACTAAGCCTCAGAAAATCTACCATTAAAAAACCACACAACATTATTCGAGTCAGGCCGGATCGTCAACCGGATCAAACATAACTATGCTCCACAAAGCCCAACACTAACGAAATTGTTTGATATTCAAGGTTATTTGGAAAAAAAAAATTCGACAATATTTTGAAGAAAGTTGTGGCCAGCACTAGAAAGAATTCCAAGGCAAAACACTGACTGACAAGAAAATCAATGTCTCCATTTTTTTTTTTTTGACACACTTAAAAGTTATAGCATTCATAAATTTTTGTTTTACTTGTAGTTTATATGATAAAGTTCATAATATTGTGCCTTTCATTCCATGAGCTTAGTTCATTACGCTTCTCATGCACAATAAAATTTTGACACCATGAAGACATACACCAATATCATTGGGGTGGGACATCTTTTAGTCCACCTAATAGAAGTGAGACAAGAGGATGATTTAGATTTAGTGATTTACCCTAATTTGAAGGGTTCTTTTTGCATTTTGTCAAAGAATTAATAAGCATAAAAATTTTCTTAAAATGAGGCAGAGATTGAATTTAAAAATTATAGAATTTGGATTATTTTTTTAGTTTTAAACATATTTTCTCAAACCCAAAATTTTCTACCCTACAATTAAAAACACTAAAAAAACATATCTAAAAAAATTAATAAAAGTCAGCAAAATTACAATTCAAAATAACAAAAAAGGGAAACATAAAACTCACATCAAAGTAAAACTCATTCTTCTGATCCATTAGACGTCAAAGACAAAATCTAGGCTTTTCTCAACACCTCTCCAATCTATCGGGCTAAACTTCTCAACATTTTTTCTGGCTGATACTTTGTCGATACCCAGACAATCTATCGAGAAATTTTTTCCATTGACACCTCCTCAATAACTCTCAATCCATTGATTTTTAAAACTTGATACCTCTTTGATCTGTCGAGAACATAGGTTATATATATACTCAAGGGTAGTTCATTTCAAGCTCTATATCCTGAAATTTCTTTGATTCCTCTGAATCTCTCTCAACACAAACCACCAAAATTAAGCTTCCAACCTTGATTTTGGCCCTCTCACTCCTCAATCTTAATGGTAAGTGTCACACCCAAACCTGATACCTGAATTTATGACCATGACTGGCATGTTAATATCAAGCCTAAACCTGCTATTAACAAAAACCAACTAAACTTTTTACAAAAGCTTTTACAAAAGCTTCCCTCTTTCTTATCATCTTTGTTTCTTTACTTAAATGGTATAACTTTTCACTTGATATTTAGAGCATCTATACTGTACTCAAAGAATAACATAATCTACCAGTTACTCAAATTCCAAATTTCACATAAAAAAATTTACTAACATCCATATTCGTCTAAGGGTAAAATACTATTTTATTTCCTAAACTACTAAAAGTTTTTTTTTTATTCCTAAATTTTAAAAAATAATTAATTTTTCAACCCCAAATTATTAAAAAGTTCATCTTTTATCCTCAAATTATTGAAAATATGTCACTTACGGTCCTTAAATTTGATTTTTTTTTTTTTTTTTTCATTCCTAAACTACTGTTATTTTTTTTTTTTTTTTTTTTGTCCTTGTCTTTGTCTCAAAACCATTGAAAAAAAAAAAAAAAAACTCTTTAAAATTTTAAGGATGAAAAAAAGAACTTTTTTTAATTTAAGAAAAAAAAAAAATTTTTTATAAAATTTAACGACCATAATAATATTTTACCATTCTCGTCATATGTCCTTTAAATTTCTCTTTTGAATTAGAATCAACCTCGATTGTATATGCCTGTAAGCTCCCTTCCAATGTTTTACTTTTCATGCAATTAGTTAATTGTAGCATTGAATTTAATTTCTTTGCCTTCAATATAAATGTTTTAAGTTCTGGACTCAGATTAACTTATCGAAAGTAACTGAGTCCCTTGAGGATAGAATGAGACCCAACGAGCTATGCAATTTTTTCATCGAATAAACTCACTTCCTATAAGTAGGGGTGTCAATTCGGGTTAGTATGTTGAGTTCGTGTCGTGTCAAGGTAGGAGTATTCAACTAAATGGCTCAACCCTAACCTGACCCATCTAATAATCATGTCATAATCTTTCAATCCTAACCCAACCCATTAATAAGGCAGGTTGACCTGACCCAATCCATTTGACACGAATGTAACACAACCCATTTCAACCTGTATAACATTAAATATAATATCCATCTAGAAATAATTTTTTTTACATCCCAAAAGTAGTGCATACACTTCAAGTCTTCAACCTACATTTAAAATAAAATAGTTCAACAAAAATATAACATTCATCTAGAAATAAGTTTTTTACACTCCAAAAGAAGTGCATACATTTCACAGAGAGAGAGAAAGCAATAACCAGTTTGAGAGTTGACACTTTGAGTTTGAGAATTGGGCGTGAGAAGAGTAGTACGGCTGAAATAAAAAAAAATAAAAAAAATTAAATTAAAAAAAAAAGAAAGATATTTATATGAAGGTTTAGAGATTTAGGGTTTATAGGGTTTAGAGATCTAGGGTTCGTAAAGTTTCAATTTCCAATTATATTTCTTGTAAATTTTTGTAATTACTCACTTTTCTTTTTAAATTTAAAATATATGTTAGATATAAACGGTATTTGACAAATCTAAAATAAAATGAATATTTATTTGTTATACAAGTTAAACGGGTTGTGTTAAGTAAGTCATTTCGGGTTGACACAAAAAAATTGGTGTATCAAACGTGTCTATTGCGGGTTACATGGATTAACCTGCTTATGACACGTTTCTTATTGTGTTGCTTTCAGGTCGACCTGTTTATGACCCAAACCCATTAAGGTCCAACCCTAACCCGAAAAAACCTGTGTCGGGTTCGTGTTGTGTTCACAAGTTGGGTCAAACATTGACACCCCTACCTATAAGTACTACAAGTGATTCAAGTTTGCTCACAATCATGGTTTATTGACATTATTTGACTTGCATAATTCTTTCAAGAAGCTTATGCAAATTTTCTTCCATAGCATGATTTTTTATTAAGATCAAATGGCTATACACCACAGTTTTCTTGTTCATCATCTTATTAGCTGCTATATACGAGTTTAGAAGAATCAAACAATCTTGGCAATATTTTTTCCAAAGTAGGCGAAAGTAATATTTCCTCTTAAGTTTGTCCTTTTGCAAATGCAGTAGGGAATCGAGAGCACCCCCAAAACTACAGCAATGGCAACCACAACTACTAATATCACCTTCATCTTTTGCTTGTCTTTCACTTCTTCACGGTTGAATTTACAATAGAAAAGCAAAATTAGTTTAGGTACAGCAGACTTAATGCAATAAAAGAAATGGAAACAAACATCTTAGTTTGGATTGCACATTAAAATACAAATAAAAAAGCACGAAGAATATAGGCCCATACCTTTCTCTGAAGTAGGCATTCGAATATATATATCCTGGCGCAGACTATTAGCATCCTGCCCGGTAAGTGCAATCTGTCTAATATCAATTAGATCAGCAAACCACATGGCGCAGCCACTTCCTCCATCTCTAATATCTGTGTTTGAATAAGCCATACAGGTACAGTTGTTCATACATTTCACTCTGCATTCCTCAAGATTCATAGTTAGGTTCACCCAAGAATATGTGGTATCTGGCAATTTGTACCCAAAAAACTTGTCAAACCCAATTTTATCTTTATCCTGGCAGCTCAATTGGGTACTGCGTATACATCCTTTAGACCACTCGTCTTTGTTCCATGTATCTGGTGACTTAGGCTTGAATCCCTGTACACATTGACAGGCAAATGAATCACCAATGATACAATTTCCATAAGCCCCACATAAATTGTAAGCATCACAGTTGTCTCTTGGTAAATATAAGTACCGCTTCCATTTTCCATCGACCCATATGTAGTGCTCATACTGAGTTTGATTCATAACTGCTCTTGGGATTAAAGACGTTTTAATCATGTGGAACATAAAGTATACAGTATACCTCGTCCTTATTGGACACAAAACTAAAGTCGTAAACCAGGGTGGCCCTTAACTCCGGTACACCACTGAAAACATGGCCATTCCATGGGCCAGTCCGAAGGAACTTATCAGAGCCTTTCTTCATGACTATCTCAGGGTATTAATGAAGTTCAATTCCCCAACTCAGTTTTCCTGGAGATGGATCATCTGGACTCTTCCATACAGTTATGCGCCTTTCCAGACCAGTCCTTAAGTCCCATCCAACCTTCTTCCCTGGTAGCCAAGTATCAGAAGGATAGTCAAAGCTTTGCCACAAATACTTTTCTGGGTTTTCTTCATTCTCTTCTCTAAATACTAGATTTCCTAAATCTAAAAGCTGTACTATTGGATTCCTGGCCTCTTTTGTCGAATTTGCCGACCAAGCAACAGTCGAATTCTAGTTGAGGAGCCGTTGATTGGATTACGGCTGTTTGCTACCCAAACAGCTGTTCTAATTGGGATATTGTTATACCAAATTCCCATGTAACAGTTATTGGGATTACCTGGACTGAAGAACCCCAGGACAAAGCCTCCATCTTTAGAGACCAAGGTTGTGCCCTTACTGTCACTGAGGGATTGGGATTGAGTAATACTGTCAGCAATATCCGAGGATACAAAGGAGAAAAGAAGCAAATTGGAACTCAATAACCCAAAAGCAAAGATGTCCATTGCTTTCTGTTCTTAGAACTCTTATCCAACATTTTAGTTAGACCCCTTATGGTGAGCAAAGGCTATAACCCGAGTAGCTTTGGTAGTTGGTCTTGGACCCAACTATTTATGGTCTTGGATGTGAATCATGTGACTAGTCCATAGCAGGAGCTCTAGAAATTTTTTTTAGAGTGGTCATTAAGAAATTTAAATTACACAAAATTTAATAAAGCGATAATTTAAATATTTGATACAATTGTGAGTCGAGTCACTAAGGAGAGTAAAATTTGTGTGACTTCAAAGCCAAAAATAATATAACTGTCATCACTATCAAGAATAACTGAAAACTACAATATTTTTTTTAATACCATTTTTTAGAGAAAAATGAAATTAGAGATTATTTTTATTGAATAGGTTGAACGAGTTACAAATTTGAATGTTTAGTGATTTTTATCTTTTTGTTTTATAGTAGGCTTTTTGTTGAATAATTAAATCACTTGTTGTTTAGTCTTATCTTGTTTTTGTTTCGTTTATGTTTGTTGCTATTTGGGCTAATATTTATTATTGCTATTTCAATTTTTTTAAAATTTTATAAAGGGGATTAAGGATTATGTTTGGGGGGCAGAATTAATTTTGAAGTAATACTACGTTCACAATATTTTTACAATAAATCTTATGCAAAAAGCTATTATTGGTGGGTAAAAATAATAATATTAGTATTGAGCTCAAATTAAAATCAGTAACAGCTTACCACATTGGATTTGTTGTAAAATTATTGTGAAAATATTATGAATGTAGCATTATTCTTATTTTTGTTGAACCCAACTTTTTGTAATTCTCAAGTCAGGATGTTCAACATTTTTATTAGGATGGTCACAATAAATTAGCATGGGAAGTGGAATAGTCTCTATTCAGGCCTAGAGCCTAGGAAGTTATTGGGCCACGGGAAAATAGTTGGGCTTGACCTTTAGGATGAGGGGAAAGCTCGGAAGGAGACAATCCATGAAAGAGTTGAAAGTTATGTCATCATGTTGAAGACAGAGTTGAATACCATGATCAACCTACTCCCATGGAAAAGGAATGCACTAGCTTGTCTAGAGCACGGATAATCAGTGTATGATCTCCAAGAGACACTAGTGACGACGGGAAGCTTTTGGAATGCGCAAGAAGAAAGATCTTTTACCTCCGCATTAAAGAGGGGTTTCTTACCTAACTTCTGCCGCATTAATTGCACAAAAGACAGCCTGAACAGTACACACAACTTCAATCAGAATTCTAAGATAGGAAGGAGAGGGAACTGATAAAGTAAGGAAAATATCCATGAGACTTTATGAAAAGGAATAGGACAGTTGGAGGGATAAGAACAAAGACTGAGGCTATAAGAGAGGGAGGAGGAAAAAAGGTAAAGGGATCCAAGAATAGTGAAAGGAAAAAAAATCAGTCTGATAAGAAAAAGAAAGTGAGAGTAAAAGATATGGAGTGAAATACCATGGGAGCAAAGAAAAATGGCTTCCCAGAATTACCCTTTGTAATAGTGATGGTAGCATATAAATGGTCAATGAAATCCACTCTTTGTATTTCCCATTGTAGAGTATATATTCCATGTTGTTCAATTGTATCTTGTTTGTGTGGATCATTGTAAAGAGAATTCCGTGGGGTGATGCTCGGGGATTAATTTCAGTGTCCCTACAATTAGTTTAACATATAATTTTTGCTGGGAAGTATATATGTCATTTTTTGCAAGTCAGGTGACCACCCTGACTGCACATAAAGCTGCCAGTGCTGGTCGATTGACTAAGGGATATGGAAAGGTGAGAGCACTAGGACTTGAAATTATAGAGCAGGATTCACGAATATTCTTCGATTGAAACGAATCAGGAAATGTGCCTTGTCACACATTCAAATAGGAGCCAAATTTGTCTTTTCTTTTTCTGTTCCGTATTTATGGGAGCTGTGCTAGTAGGAACTTTGAGTAGGTGTGAAGTTTGATCCTGGCTTATAGACAGCCGAGAAACCTGAGATGAAAAGAGAAATGAATAGTGTGAAAAAAAATCTCATCCCCACATTTTGATTTTGTATGATAAATTTGTTACCAGGCTTTCAAGAATATACTAGTTTGTTGAACAGAAAATTTCTTTCTAGTTTTTCCCACAAATTGTGGTAAAGCTAGAGATGGATATAAACTAAAGCGCCAATTTTTTCAAGCACGGGTGGGGACCTTGATAAACAATAGTCATATAAGAAAACGGTGCTCATTGATTTTTAGTCCTACACATCTTTGACTTTGCTTGTTTCCAGTTGAATAAAGAACCCATCCTAGCAATACTGTTAGTACGTAGTGCGCACAAAAATACACTTTACTACCATTATCTTACATAGCAAACTCTGAATTGTAGAAATAAAATTGTAACGATGACATTCGAAAAATTACAGTCTATTACGTGTACAATTATGGCAAAATGTGTGTTTGTATAGTATTGGCAAGGAGCTTTCACTATCGCGTATTGACACGGCTACTGACTTCCTATACCTGTGCTCAGCGACAGCATTCATGGCCCTTGGCATTCCACGTACATTTCAAAAAGATCATGGATTTCACCTGAGCCAGCTATCCATACGTCACATAATGGTGAAAATGTTACTGATTGTGTTTCCGATTCATATAAGCTCCCAATTGGACAAGACACTAAAAAAGAAGGGAATAATTTATAACATCTTCAGTTTATGGTTTGAACCTCAGTACTATCTACTCATCAAAAAATAAGAAGGAAGAATATGTAGGTTTCATTTGAATTTAAACTAGTAGTATAATAATAATAATAATAATAATAATAATAATAATAATAAAAAGTTCTCAGTATGATTCTCTTATAAAGTCTAAGTCTCATGAAATTTTGTTTTTAGTTTTTCCATTCCATTGTGTATGCACATGCATTTTATGATTATCTACCCACACAATTATTAGAAAGTGTGCTTAGTTCATATGCTTTTTTAAAAGTCATTATTCAATATGTTCTATTATATTAAAATTTGAAAAGTAACAATTCTTCCAAATCTTCATGACTTACAGCATCAGTATGTGATTTCTTAAATGCTATATGTTGGTATATTTTAGTATCAAAGCACCAAAAAGCCCATTACCTGATCTTCCAATTGTAAAAAAATTTACAATTGTGCTAAAGTACCATCCTAAATATATGATGGTACTGTAACAAACTTCTATAATTTTTTAGTATATTTTGTTCTCTCTCTTTCTATATAAATTACTTTTCTCTCTATATTTATTTCTTTTATTTTATTGTATAATTTATATTTTTTAATATGTTATATTTTAAAATAAAAGTTGAGATGTTGGGTATATTGTAAAATAAAAGTTGGGATCATTAATATCATTTTCTATTCTCCAATGAAGTGGGTGACAAAGTGTCCGCTCAATTCCTTGAAAGTAGAGACGGTGTTGGAGGTTAACTTGCTGAATCATACTCTAGTCGGTCCTTTAAGCGAGGTGGCAAACACCCTGCACAAGATCTCATCTAAGACCCCTTCTTGGTGCGTAAGGGTCTTGAATGATTCCAGATGATTGGGCGAGTCCCGTGATCCATTGTACACTTCCACCTGCGGCATCCAGAACTTGGTTGGAAGGCGGAAAGAAGTCACCTGTGCTGTGAAGGGTGAGTCAATCTGCTGAACTAGCTCGTCCAGGTTAGTGGATACTCATCCCCTTATGGCATTCATCATCATGTCCATCTTCTCCTTCATCATCTGCATGTCCTGCACCATGCGTATTGCACTGCTCTCTAGTTTTGACGGGCGGTCAGTATCTTCTTGCTAATCCTGCTTGTTGGGGATGTTGCTTTCTTCTTGATCTTCCCTTTCCCATCGGCCTCCCGTCAGGAGGTGACTACCATTCTACTCTTCATTATCCCGTTTGTCATACTGATCCTTAGGATGTCATTCATTCCTTTGGTTTAATTGTTGATCCAACTCCTAGTTGCACTAGGTAAGCCGCTCAACTACAACTGCCAAGGTTTGCACTTGTATTTCCAAGGCGTTGGGGGGTTCCCTGTCTCCTGGTTGATGGTAGCCATCGATCATGCTTGGACCATGCAACTCTTTGTCTTAGAAGCATTGATATGGCTAATAACTCATTCCTCACAGATGGCGTCAACTGATGATGCCCAAAAATCGTCAGTGAGCTAATTGTTCTTGAACACTCCAACGGGTACCTGAAGAACAAGAAACCAATATCAACAGAGAGCACCGATAGGGTGCTGGCTAAAGATCCTCCGAATGTTAAGTCAACAAATGAAAGATCTCCAAGAACTCTATAGTGAGAGAGTTAGGGATTTTCTACGTACCAAGGAGAGGAAGAGGCTTGGCGCGTATATGGTGGTATAGGGGTTCCCAAGGATCTCATGAATGAAGGAGCTTTCCTTATAGAGAAGATCTTGGGTTCAAGGTCTCGGGATCTTGGGGTTTATCTTCCCATATAGGGAAGATACAAATGTATAGTTGGGTCCTTAAACATGACGTGCAAGTTATTTCTATGTAAAGACTCATGAGCAAGGGACAAGCAAAAACTTATGGGACCCACCATGCTCATCCGTCGACATGGTCATCCGTTCGTCAACATGGATACTCCATCTGCTGGTACGTGATGCAAGGGTCTCGTGGGTTTTGACGTCTCTCCATTGGCATACTTAGTCCTCTATCGAACGGTTGTTACATATGGGCCAACTATTGGTTTAACTGGATGATGTCTGATGGACAACTTAGGAGGCAGACGTTTGCTGGTTGAAGAGCCATGAGTGAAGTTTGTTCGTCTCGATGAACGAGGAAGGTATGTTTTCTTACTAGACAAAAATGCCCTTATCAATTAGGGACCTATGTTCAACTTGTTTATTGGTACCAAAGAGGTCAAGAACTAGGAATCAATGGGCCTTCTTTTTTCTGTTATTGTCGTTGCAAATTTACTCTTTTTCTTGTTTAAAATCTCCCATGGTGTGGTGTAGATAGCATTACTCCATCCCAACCTTTAAGTGATGGTGAGAAAATAGTGTCCAGAGAAGGAAACTTTGTACTTTTTATATTACATACTAATCATAATAGAGTATGGTGTTTCTATATATATATATATATATATATAATCCTTGTTCTTTGCTTGAAATAAGAAAATTTCAACTCGTGAGTCACTTTAAAGTAGATTCCTTCATTTTGAAACACAAGAAGAGTTGTCTCCTTTTTAGAAGCGGGGACGGACCCAGGATTTTAAGTTAGGGGTGGGGGTGGGGGTGGGGGTGGGGGGGTTAACTTTAAAAAAAAAATCATGACAAAAAAATACTTTATTCTACAAAATTAATAAACAAGTCTATAAGAATGAGTGAATGGCTTAATTTAATTGCTCAAGCAAATACCACTATTATAGAAACACTATTATTAATTTAAAATATAGGAAAATTCTTCTTTTATATTATACGATATAATGTAAATTTATATTATATACACACAAAAAAGTAGCAAATAATGTATACATTTGTAAAAAATATACAATATTTACCATTTCTTTACAAAAATGTACAATATTTATTACTTTTTGCATGTCTGTCATGCAAGTTTACATTGAAATTGCAATGTAGACATAAAAATTACATTGAATATAAAGCAAATTGATGACCACTCACAAGTTAACAATATAGCTACTGGTCCTCTACAGTAATACACAGTGATCTTATTTTGTTTGATTGAACTAAATGTATCAACATATCAACCTATATTCATCAATGAAAATATCAATCAATAAAATAATAATATAATTAACAATCCAATATTATATTACTATTTTATGAGTTACTATAGTTTTCCATCACTTTACTAAAACAAAGAGCAGCTGAGTCTTAAACTTAAAGTGAACACATTTGAAAATAGAGAGAGGGATTCAAAGAGAGATAAATACAGCAGTGGAGCGGTAGAGGGCCTAGAGGCTAGATTTGTGCCGATCGCCCCTGGTTGGCTGGTCAGATCTTCAACTTGATGGAGCTCTTTGCAGCAAGCGACGATGGGTGAAGGATGAGATTGTTTGTTTGATTCATATATATATATATATATAAAGAAGATTTTTTTTTTGTTTTTCCATTTTTATTAGGAGTCTTAAATCTCTTGATTTAAGAGTCCTAAATAGAAAAGATTTAGGTTTATTTTTTCTATTTATCCTTTTGTGATTGTTTGAATTTAATAAAATTATTTTGTTGCTTATTTTGGAGGAGTTATGGATCAACAACTCAATGAATGGCCAAATTTAATTTTTGATTCCGGGTTCTTTATATCAAAATTTTCTCTTTCGGTTGAAAGTAAACTATTCAAGGTCTGACTCTGAAGTTATTTCTTTCCAAAATTCTAGGGGGGCCGGTAAGTAAATCCCTCTTAAATTTTAAGATAATTTTTGGACTTATACCTACTATTTTATTTTTGCACATAAGGACACGGGGCCCTTGGGCCACCTACTAGGTCCGTCCCTGTCCGGATGTGAACTGCCGTGTCATTCAGGGTTTATACCTTTCTAGTGGCCCTTAACGATAGATGGCCTGTCTTGAACTTGTGTATAGGATCGAAAGAGGTCAAGAGCTGGGAATCAATGGACCTTCTTTCTTCTATTCTTGTCGTTACAAATTTACTCTTTTTCTGGTTTTCAATCTCCTATGGAGTACTAGACAGCATAACTCCATCCCAACGTTTAAGTGATGGTGACACCATAGTGTCCAGAGAAGGAAACTTTGTACTGGGTTTCTTCAGTCCTGGAAGTTCCAAGAATCGTTACTTGGGAATTTGGTACAAGAGCATCCCAGTTCAAACTGTAGTTTGGGTTGCAAACAGAGTTCGCCCAATCAACGATACTTCTGGGATTTTGATGATAAACAGCACTGGAAATCTTAACGTCATCCAGAATAATTCGGTTGTTTGGTCAGCAAGCACTTTGAAAGAAGCTCAGAGTCCATTGTTACAACTCCTGGATACTGGGAATCTTGTGGTAAAAGATGGCAATTCAGAAGACTATTTGTGGCAAAGCTTTGACTATCCATCTGATACAATGTTACCAGGGATGAAATACGGTTGGGATTTGAAGAGAGGTCTCAACAGGCGCTTAATTGCATGGAAGAACTGGGATGACCCGTCTCCTGGGAACTTTATCTTTGAGATTACACATCATAACTACCCAGAAGCTTATTTGCGGCAAGGCTCAACAATATACTTCCGTTCTGGGCCTTGGAATGGCTATGGCTTCAGTGGTTCACCTGGACTAAAGCCAAATCCGGTGTTTGCCTTCAAATTTGTGTTCAATCAAGATGAGGCCTACTTCATGTTTACCATGAAACAGTCACTTCACTCAAGAGCACTTCCCAACCAAACTAACTCTATGTTTCAACGCTTAACGTGGACAGAACAACGTTGGCAGCTTTTTGCATCTCTGCCTATAGACTTCTGTGATACTTATGCCCTTTGTGGAGCCTATGCAAGATGTCTTATTACCGACGCTCCAGTCTGCCAATGTTTAAAGGGATTCAAACCCAAGTCACAACAAAGATGGGATTCAATGGATTGGTCCCAAGGATGTGTACGCAATAAACGATTGAGCTGCGAGGAGAAAAGTACACATGGGTTTCTTAAATTTTCTGGATTGAAACTCCCAGATACTACACACTCATGGGTGAACACAACAATGAATCTCAAGGAATGCGGGGCAGAATGCTTGAATAACTGTTCTTGTATGGCTTATACAAACTCAGATATCAGAGAAGGTGCTGGCTGCGCCATCTGGTTTGGTGATCTAGTAGATATTAAACAGTTTCCGGCTGGTGGACAGGATCTATACATTCGGATGCACCCTTCAGAAATGGGTATGAGTTTGATTTTGTGAAAGATGATCTTCAATTACTGTTTTCAATTGTCTTTCAATTTTTTGTTTTTTAGAATTTAAAATATATTTATCCATGGTAGACGGGATTAAGGAATTAGGAAATTAATCCTTCACAAGTGAACCAAAGCTCTGATACCAAATAAAAATTACTTTTGACCCCTAATACAACTTAACTACCAATTTTAACCAATTATTCTGTATTAAGTGAAGTACTTGATTCATCAATATTCAAGCATGAAAATAAGCATAGATATACATTAGAGCATATGAACCACAAACACACATTAACAGTTGCGGAGCTACGTTGTCCATGGCCCCCTAGAATTTTAATTTTCTTCTACTGTTAGGCTATGAGTCTTTTTTTTTTTTTTTGGATACCAAAACAAGAAAAGGATTACATCACAGAGTTGGGAGACTGACTTGCTACCATATTAGCAAGTTTCTTACATTCAGATAAAATAGAGAGCTCTCAAAAGGACAACAAGCATAGAGTATTGCTTAACAATATTATGAATATCATCTATTAAACTATCAATCCACCAAGGCCAGTAGCTCTTAGATCTCCAGAAGAGTTGAATTTCCTTGCTGTCAGTTAGGATCACCACCCTTTGAAGACCTGAATGGGCTGTGTAAATGAGTGCTTCACGGATTGCAGCAAGCTTTGCCTTCTTAGGATCTTGAAAAGCCGTGAGAAATGCATTTTTGACAATTGGACATCCTTCCCTTGATTTACCAATCAGGGCAGCACCTTGTCTTCCTCCAATTACTTTGCTGGAGGTTCCAACAAGATACAACAGCTGCCAAGCTTGTTGATAGGGCCAAACCGGGGTAAGGTGCTGGTTGTCTTCCTCTGATGTTGGGTCTTGACCTGTAAGAGTTTTAGAAAAAGCAGCATTGTACTTGAGAGTTAAAGCATTTGAGATTAGTATAACCTCCCTAGCATTGGGTAACTTTCCTTCGAAGACTATGCCATTTCTGTGATTCCATATACACCAAAGGCTAACAAACAAGGTAGGGATGCAGGTTTAGGGAAGAGTATCAGTACGAATAGTTATTTCACTGCCTAACCAAACAGCTCTAGCAAAATGGCATTTGAGGAACAAGTGCTCTAAAGCTTCCCTATCTTCTTGACAAAAAGGACAGGTATCCAAACGATTTAAACCTCTATGGATAAGGGTGTTTCTAACAGGGAGGGCTGAGTGTAAGACTTTCCAGATAAATTGCAGAATTTTTTGGGGTAGAGGGATTTTCCAAAAAGTTTTCCATATCTTTTGTGGGATAGCATCTGGGTTTGGGTGAGCTGGAAGGTTGTCATTGAGAAGGATGGAATAGGCTTTTTTCGCTTGGAATTTACCAGTGGTAGAGAAAGGCCAAATGATTTTGTCTTGGGATTCCAAAGGTCTCGATTTGGGTATTGAGATGTTCAAGATGTTCTCAGCTTCTTCCTTATTGTAAAGAGAAGTGATGAGTGGCAGGTCCCAAGTATTGGTGGCAGGTTTAATCAGATTGGCAACACAAAGGGCAGGATCTAAGGTTGAAGGGTTTTTTCGTTTAAACCAAGCTGGATGTTGGAGTGGGATGCTATGTCCTCTACTTACTTTCCAAGTGCATTGGAAAAGTTTGGGATTGGGTTTATTCATAATATTTTTCCAGGACCAGGAGCTGCTTGGTTTGGGTTTGTGTGAGAGAATGTGTTCCCGTTGACAATATTTTGAGGTAAGAGTCTTTGCCAGGATGGATTGGGGTTGTTGAATGATTCTCCAAAATTGTTTAGCTATTAAGGCTTGGTTCATTAGTTTAAATTTCCTTATACCCAGTCCACCTTCATTTCTAGGTCTACAGATGGTGTCCCAATTGATAAGATGGAGTTTTCTTACAAATGGTCGGTGGCCCCAGCAAAAGGCATTGATGATGGAGTCAAGTTTAGTGCAAATTTTTTCAGGAATTTTAAGGCAAGAGAATGAGTAGACCAGTAAGGATTGGAGGACAGAATTGATAAGTGTGACTCTTCCAGCTTGTGTGAGGAGTTTAGTTTTCCATCCCTGAAGTTTATTGCTGATTTTTTCTACTAATTCCTCAAAGTTCACTGCTTTTCTACCTCTCATATAGAAATTAATTCCTAAGTATTTTCCCGGGTGGTTAACAAGTTTGACACCAATGGTAGAACTTATGACTTGTTGTCTGTCAGGACTAATATTAGGGGTACAAAAGAGTTCAGACTTATGAGCATTGAACCTTTGGCCAGATAAGTCACAGTACCAATTAAGGGTTTGTTGAAGGGTGGAAATGGTTTTAGGGTTATCCTTGAAAAAGAGAAAAGAATCATCTGCAAAGAAGAGGTGTGTAAAGGTTGGACAATTTCGGCCAATTTTAATACCTTTGTGTTGTTCTGTTCATTTTTAATGAGAGCACAAGAGAGGACATTGGCACACAAAATGAAAAGATATGGTGATAGAGGATCACCTTGCCTAAGACTTCTAGATGGCAGAATAGTTTCAGAAGAGCTACCATTAATCAAAATACGATAGGACACAGTGGACACACATTGCATCACCCAATGGATCCAATTAGCTGAAAAGCCCATATTATGGAGAACAGCTCTAAGGAAGCTCCATTCAATTCTGTCATAGGCTTTTTGCATGTCTAATTTCAAAGCACCAAACCCCCATTTTTCTTTCTTCTTTTTTCTCATATAGTCATAAATTTCATGTGCAAGCAGTATATTATCAGTGATAAGTCTACCTTGTATGAAAGCATTTTGGAATGGGGTTATCAAATTGTCCATAATGGATTTAAGTCTATTGACAAGAACTTTTGAAATAATTTTGCAAGCTACGTTACAGAGACTAATGGGTCTAAATTGAGAAAATTCTTCAAGGCAAGCTACTTTCGGAATAAGAGACAGAAATGTATGGTTGAGGGATTTAAGAAGGTAACCTGTATGGAAAAAAGCTTGGACAGTTGAGATGACATCATTCTGAACAATGTTCCAATACTGTTGATAGAAGCCCGCAGGTATTCCATCTGGTCCTGGAGCTTTGAGAGCTCCAATTTGAAAAACAGCTTGTTCATTCTCTGCCCTTAGGAATGGTTTGTTCAGATCTGCTTTCTGAGCTTCAGTCAGAGAGGGTAGTGGTATTTCCTTGAGATGATCTTGTATCTTTGTATCCAGCATATGTTGTTGGGATTGATAAAGGTCCTAATAAAAGGTTGTGAAACCCTTTTGGGATTTCCTCCATATTCTCCAGCCAACTACCATCCTCAGCTTTGATTTGGGTGATTCTGTTTCAGAGTCTTCTGTTTCTTGTAATGGTTTGAAAATATTTTGTGTTTCGATCTCCCTTGATAATCCAAGTACTCCGAGCTTTCTGAGCCCACATAATTTCCTCTCTATCCAATAAGGTTTCTAGCTGAGAACTAACATCCATTTCTTTTTGAACATCCTGTAAGGATTTGATACTGGCTTGGATTTGTTGTAGTTCTTCTTTCTTTTTTGTTATCTACCTTTGAATCTGCTCAAAAACATTATGATTCCAACCTTTAAGTTTCTCCTTTACCTTTTTAATTCTCTGGACCAACTTGAATGCACGAGAACCCTGGTAATTGGTTTTCCAAGCTTCCTGTATTATGCTAAAACAATCTGGGTGGGATGTCCACATCCACTTAAATCTGAAAGCTCTTTGTCCAAAAGGGGGTCTCCAAGTAGTATCAAGTAAAATGGGGCCATGGTCGGAGCACATAATGGGAAGGTTTTGGATGAGGCAATGGGGGTAGGCATTACACCATTCCCAATTTGCAAAGGCCCTGTCTAATTTTTCCAAGTATATGAAAGACCTTTAGATTCTATGGGTAAGAGGCTCAAGTTTGATAAGCAACTTCTCAATTCCTGACTACCTTGTATCCTTGTATCCTTAAAAGCTAATTTATCCTCAAAATCCAGTACTTGGTTAAAATCACCTATACATAACCATCTACCATTAATATGAATATCCCTGCCCAGTTGTTCTAATTTTTGCCAAACTTCATTTCTTTTAGAAAGTGTGGGGTGGCGAGGGTTGAAGAAATATGAGCTAAATTCAGTTGGGTAGTCTCTGGTTCAGATTGTGGTGAGGCATTGTTTTGGTCTATAGTTTTAGGGGTGGGTTGATTTTACATCATACGGTTTGGGCTAGCAAGGTTCGGGCTTGAGTTTTGGGCTGCAATTGGGCTTTGGGCTGAAATGTGAATAATTGTTTCCCCTGAGATTTGGTTATTCTGATAGCAACAGAAAAAGTAAAAGG
Organism: Quercus gilva; assembly: GCA_023621385.1. NCBI lineage: Eukaryota > Viridiplantae > Streptophyta > Magnoliopsida > Fagales > Fagaceae > Quercus > Quercus gilva. The sequence continues at coordinate 67,175,991 of CM042481.1, forward strand.
TTATGGGCCCCCAAGAAAAATATGACCCCCCACTTCTTTCTAGGAACTCTACTTACTGCTTAGTCCAATAGATAATAGCCCAAAGTCCTCCAAATAAAATACTAGCTAACTCTCCCAATTTTTCAAATAATTTGTTGTCAATTCAATGGACAATAACCCATGGGTAATTCTTACATGCTTTGGGAGCAATGCTCCCCCCTCTCACATGAGGGGTGGGCCCCATGGTGGGACCCACGTGTGGGGCCACCCCTCATGTGAGAGGAGGGAGCATTGCTCCCGAAGCACCTAAGTTTTTTCCATAACCTACACTCTCAAAATAACATCTTTTACCATTCATTTTCAAACAAAATTTACTTTTTTCCCATCCTTCTCAACCTCGAGAAGCCACCTATGGGATTCTCAATAGATACCAGCCCCATGTTTCTTTCCTCTCATTGTTTATTGCTCTAACACTTTAACTCGGAAACAAATAAACTCGTTTCATCTACAAAAAAAAAAAAAATATGAGCATATTTGCTTCGAGTTCTAGCTTCTCTTTGCTTTTTTTTTTTTTTAGCCTTCAAGAAAGTAATTGAACCTCAACATTTCAAGTTTGTTTGTTTATTTAACACCACATGGGCATTTAGATTTATGCTTTGCTATATACATATATATATATATATATATGATAATGGTCATTTAGTTTATGAATATGCTTTGTTTATTAAGAATATGTTGTTCAATTTTTTGTATTGCTATATGATAATATATTATATCTCTCTCCATATCATCATTTTTTTTTTTAATTTGAAATTTGGTGCTGAATAATTCATTAAAAAAATATGGAAATTTCAATACTATACATGGGAACCTACTTGTTTGTGTAGTCAACTAAAATGATTTTATAAAATCTTAAATTGAGTAAGAAACTACACCATTGCATGAATTGCTCCTGTACAACTTCAATTTGTGTTACAATTTGATGAAGAAGTCATTTCGTGAACGTGCAATGGCTTTCAAAAAATATTAAAGGATTAGAAGATTCATTGCTTAAAAATTATTGAAACAAAACAAAATATATATGACTACACAATAAAAAAATATAAGAGAAAAATGGTTACATTTAAAAGAATAATTCATGACTATAAGCCTATAACTATTGAGAAGAATCAAAAAATTAAGAGCTTACAAATATATGTGTGTGTGTGACTACACAACAGAGAAATATAAGAGAAGGATGTGTTAGACTCAAAATAATAATTAATGGCTTTAGTCATTGAAATTTGCCAAATAGTTTTAGATATTGCAAAAATATAACTCAAAAATTTAGATGTTAAAAATTTCGAAAGGCCAAAAGATATTAAAGAATCATAAGATTTACTTCCTATAAATTATTGAAACAAAACAATATATATATATATATATGATTATACATTAGAGAAATATAAAAGAAAGTTTGATTACATTCAAAAGAATAATACATGCATGGTATAGTTGTTGAAATTTGCTAAACATGTTCAAATATTGCAAAAACTTCCAAAAAGCCAAAAATATATGACTATTCAAAAGAGAAAATTAAGAAAAGGAAAAAATTACATAAACCCATAAAGTAATAAATTTTAAATTTTAATGAGTCTAAACTTTAAACAATGAAAAAAAATCATCTGTGAGGTTGTGTTCCTAGCAACCCTGAAAGAAAAAGTAAAGTGTAAAAAAACCATGAAATACCATCAAGCAATTAGTTTTAATGGGTTTAAACTATATACCGTGATCAAAAATAATCATAAACAATCATAGGTGCAGGATTTAGTTACCAAGATTAGATGGTTGTAAAACACAACCTTTCAACATTGATTTAGGGTTACCATCAAGCAATTAGTTTTAATGGGTTTAAACTATATACCGTGATCAAAAATAATCATAAACAATCATAGGTGCAGGATTTAGTTACCAAGATTAGATGGTTGTAAAACACAACCTTTCAACATTGATTTAGGGTTATGCCGAAGAATATCAAGCCCTTGCATGGATGTTATTTGTGGATGACTATGCAACATTGCAATTCATAGACTCTATTGTTAATAAGACAATCGTGTTCAAATTTAAAAGCAATTAGGTGGTCTTTATACAACAGGATTTATTCTCGTTGAAGAATCAACTTCCTCACCAAGTTATATTTAGGGTTTTGAGGTGGGAAGAGAGGAGTCCTAACATGAGTCTAATTAATAAATTAATAAATAAAATTAATTATAATAAGGTGTAAATTTGTGAAGCTTGCAAAACTAATGTGTCAAAATTTTAAATGGTCATTAAAAAGTAAAAAACTTTAGTTTTATATTATAATAATAATAATAATATATAGATAATATATAGTTTAATAAGGACATAAAAAAATTCATACAATTCATTGTTAAATGAATAATTGATGTTTTGTGAGCTTGATCTAATCCGATAAACCCAACCCCATAGTTACTTTATCAACACAAAATCTCTTTCAACTTTTAGATGGATAATGTAGATATAATAAAATATGAACAAAATTTAGGTACAGTAACTTAGGTGCCATTCTTTAGGTTTCCCTCTTAACACATACACTTCCTTTCCATGAAAAAAAATTCACATAGTATAATCTTAAAATGAGAACTTAAAGAATAACACCTAAGTATTGTACCTAAGTCTTACTCATAAAATATATATTGCCGATCAAACACATGTTTAAAGTTCCGTGCAATTTTTCTCAAAAGAAAGTTTTGTGCAAGTCATCTAAGTAATTATATATAATAATAATACTCAATAATTAATTTTGTTTAAAAAAATAATGATGATGTGGCAAGGTCTGGAGAGGTCAAAAAAAAAAATCAAAAGTTTTGGTTTTATATATATAAACTTAAATACAGTACCTTAGGTGTTGTTCCTTAGGTTCCTCTTTTAAAATTCAGTCATGTGATTAACTAAAAAATACACTTCCTTCCTATGAGAAAAAATTCACATGGCAGAATCTTAAAATAGGAATCTAAGGAACAACGCCTAAGTACTATACCTAAGTCTTGCTCATAAAATATATATTGCCGACCAAACACATGTTTAAAGTTCCGTGCAATTTTTCTAAAAAAAAAGTTTTGTGCAAGTTATCTAAGTAATTAAAGATAATAATAATACTTAATAAATAATTTTGTTTTTAAAAATAATGATAATGTGGCAAGCTCGGGAGAAGTTAACAAAAAGTCAAAAATTTCGGTTATATATATATATATATGTTGGATTGGTGGTGCTTAAAATAATAGTTTGCAAAATTCTGTATGTGTATATAGTGAACTAGACCCTTTTTTGTATTTTCATTAATGTTTAAGTATATGACAATTTATTAATTTGATAATTTTGTATTTATAGATTTATGAATTATGATTATTTTATCAATATTGCAATTTGGTCCCCTCAAGTTAAAATTCCTGAATATGCCCTTGCACATACATAGGAAAGAGCATCTGTTCACAGAGGGAAAAACCAATAGGTAAACGTACTTTGTGGCCGAGCCCAACTAATCAAATTAAATATGAAGGTTGTTGCGGTATGTACTATACTTACTAGGCTTTATATGTACAAGCACATGAAGTGCATCCAATCTCCTCACTCCTGCTATCAACTTCAGACTCATGCCTTGTCCTTCACAGTCACTTGGTACCACAAGTCAATCCATCTACTGTAAAACCGATCTCTTATTCACTCCAAAGCTTCTTGAAGATTTGATGTAGTCTCTATGGTTTTAGTAGCAACTCCAACACAGTTAAGGTGATCTTTGTGTCTGAAAGAGTCAACCTCTAAAGGATGTTCACTGGGAGAGGATTGCAAGACAAATATTAGCCATCTCTAGGTTTTTCTACGTTTTATTGTGGTTGTCTTCCTTCTCAAAGGATTAGGGTTGAAAAAGGTTTTTACACAAGTCGGGTTTAGGCTTAGTGTGGCTACCAAAGCAGCCTTGAAAGAAAATAACAGAATTTCCATAATGAGGTCTCGGTCAACTAAGTGTCTATGGAGAGTTTCTGTCCGAATCAACCATCTCACACAACCAAGCCTCGAATCTCGCTCGACCGAGTTCGTTAGTCTTGCACAATGAGAAGATCCGTCAACCTTTAGCCCCCATTACCACAATCACATTACAAGTACAAAACTTAAAAATTACAAGTAAACTTGTCATGGAATTAGCTCCCACATGCTCAACTGACTTATAGTACATCCAGGGACTATAATCAATGATCTAATACTTCTACCAGAAAGAAACATAAAACTTAAAAAAAAAAAAAAAAATGAAACAATTACTTAATTGTTGTCTAATCTAGGATCAATCCACAAATTAAACAAGAAGAAAAGGGTGGTGGTCATCATAACAGCATCAATTATTTCTAGATTGCTTACTTTGGGGTTGCTTTGGCGTTTCACTTGGAAGACAACAAATAAAAGACGTAAGTATACCCATCCATTTTTCCAATATATATATATATACACACACACACACTCATCCATCCTTGCTCATATTAAAGCTAGATTTTAAATGAGCATGATAAATTGTACAAAGACTAAAATTAAAAGCAGTTCCTGAAAAGGTTATATATGGGTTCAATAGGTGAAAGAAAGAAAGAAGATGTAGACGTACCATTATTTAATTTCACAACGGTTGCTACAGCAACAAACAAATTCTCTCCTGCAAATGTGATCGGGGCAGGTGGATTTGGTCCTGTTTATAAGGTAAAAAGGATTCTGATTTAATTACAGCTCAAAAAATTTATGGTGATACTATACAAATTTAGACGGAAAGATTCATCTTTAACTGATGATTTGCAGGGACATCTACATAACGGACAAGATATTGCAGTGAAGAGGTTATCAAAGAGTTCAAGACAAGGTCTTGAAGAGTTCAAGAATGAAGTTGTTCTCATTGCCAAACTTCAACATAAGAATCTTGTCAAGCTTTTAGGCTACTGTGTTCAAGGAGATGAAAAGATGTTAATCTATGAGTACATGCCCAACAAAAGCTTGGATTGTTTCATTTTTGGTATGATTCTCTTGACCCTTAATGTATGATAATTACTTTCCATCTTTTAAATGTTGCGTGCCTGAGTGTCTTGACTCTTGTCTATTATGTACTTGAATAGAATCCTCCAATTGATTTTCAAAAGAACTTCACAAAAAGAACTAAAAATAGACAGATGCAATCATGGTAACAAGGGCAAAAATTGTATGCAGAACAAAATGATACTCTGCTAGCATGGCCAAAGCGTTTTGACATTATTATCGGGATTGTGCGAGGACTTCTCTATCTTCACGAGGACTCTAGACTTCAAGTCATCCACAGGGATCTGAAAGCGAGCAATATTTTATTAGATATCAACTTAAACCCAAAAATATCAGATTTTGGCTTAGCAAGAACTTTTGTAGGGAATGAAAGTGAAGAGAAGACAGATAGAGTTGTTGGAACATAGTAAGTAATATAAAATTGGCACTAGATTTTTGTTTTTCAAATTGTAGCAAATATTTAATCAATGTGCTTTGACTCAAAGTACCCCTCATTCCCTTATAACATGATGTAAGGGTGAGATGATATGTTAAAGACGTACTAAAATTTAAGTTATCAGTAACAACAATAATGATAATAAAGCTTATTTGATAATAAGCTTATTTGATGGTTTCATGCAGCGGCTACATGTCTCCTGAGTATGCAGTTGATGGAAGATTTTCAGTGAAATCTGATGTGTTTAGCATGGGTGTGCTTATGTTAGAGATAGTGAGTTCCATGAAAATCAGAAAATTTTATCACCCAAATCACCATCATAACCTTTTGGGACATGTAAGTGGAAAACTCTCTCTCTCTCTCTCTCTCTCTCTCTCTCTCTCTCTCTCCCTTTTGGTGGATTATGTATCTGTATTGTAATTGTGCTAGGCATGGTTGCTGTGGAAGGAGGGCAAGGCCTTGGAACTATCGTATACATGTTTGGAGGATTCACATTCAAGATCTCAAATCTTGAGATGTATTCAAGTTGGTTTGCTATGTGTTCAAAAGTATCCTGAAGATAGGCCAATAATGTCTTGTGTGTATTCTATGTTAACGAATGAGGAAGCAATTCTGCCCCAGCCTAAACAGCCTGGTTTCTTCATAGAAAGAAGTCCCAGCAATTCAGGTGCAATATTAAGACATGAAGAATCTAACATAGAGAATGCAGTTACTATAACTATGCCAGAAGCTAGATAGGAAATTCATAAGTAGCTTGCCTGAGAAGTTATATGTGAAATTTTTTTAGTATTTAGGGGTGTGTTTGGGATTAGATTGCATCTTTTTGTTTTTAGAAGTAAATTCTATTAATTGTTCATAGTTGCAACTTGCTTGGGTGTGTAAAACTAATGAGCTTTTCTGTATTTTCTTTAATGAAATGGCTGGACCAGCCAATTCTTATCTAAAATATAAATGATTGAGACTCCTAAATATGGGCTTCTTTGCCTTTAAACCACGGATCCTATTAAAAGTGTACAGAGGTTTTAATCACAAAAGCAGAAGGTGCAGAACCAGAAGAAGCAAAAAACAAAGATAAAAATGAAGAGTGGATTAAGTGAAGAAGAATGATTCTATTCACATGAGCATATGATCTATACACTATTGGTATATAAACACGGTAAGACTGAGTTGATAAATTATATATCTATCTATATGTATATATATCTAAAAGCTAAAGTATATCATTTAAACGATAAGACTGAGTTGATAAATTATATATCTATCTATATGTATATATATCTAAAAGCTAAAGGATATCATTTAAGTCTCATGAAATTTTGTTTTTAGTTTTTCCATTCCATTGTGTATGCACATGCATTTTATGATTATCTACCCACACAATTATTAGAAAGTGTGCTTAGTTCATATGCTTTTTTAAAAGTCGTTATTCAAAATATTCTATTATATTAAAATTTGAAAAGTAACAATTCTTCAAAATCTTCATGACTTAGAGCATCAGTATCCGATTTCATAAATGCTATATGTTAGTATATTTTAGAATCAAAGCACTAAAGAACCCATTACCTGTTCTTCCAATTGTAAAAAATTTTACAATTGTGCTAAAGTACCATCATAAATATATGATGGTATTGTAACAAGCTTCTATAATTCTTTAGTATATTTTCTTCTCTCTCTCTCTTCTCTCTCTTTCTATATAAATTACTTTTCTCTCTATATTTATTACTTTTATTTTATTGTATAATTTATATTTTTTAATATGTTATATTTTGAAATAAAAGTTGAAATGTTAGGTGTATTGTAAAATAAAAGTTAGGATCATCAATCTCATTTTCTATTCTATTGAAAAACTGTAAATCTGCAGTAGGATATTAGATACTATGAATGTGTTTTTAAAAATTATAGAGCAATTGCTTTAACATGTAGTCGATATGTCCGAGTGGTTAAGGAGACAGACTTGAAATCTGTTGGGCTTAGCTAACAAACCAAACCGATATATCTATCTCTATTCTTTGTCTAATCAAATCCAAATCAGTCTCAAGTATCGCCATTTTTCAATTTATTCATACAAACGTACTCTTTGTTCCGAATTATGATATATATACAAGTATGATATCATAATTTTCTTTATTTTTCATTTAATCAAGTCTAAAATTTATTGCAAATTCTGTTAGTTTCCTACCAGCTATGATTGAACTAGTTTCCCTCTAACCAAATCCAAATTTTTCTATATTACATTATTAAGTTACTTTATCACACAACTTTATAATACACCCTACATCATATCTCTTATTTTAACACATCACCCATCAAAATGGCTTTAAAGCACCAAAACCACAACCAACAAAATGCACAAAACCCATCTGTAAAAAAAAAAAAAAAAAAAAAAAAAAAAATCACCCATGGAGCTAAGCTAACTCTACAGTTGAATCCTTTCTCCATTATACCTCCAAGGCCTCAAGCACTTTGCACATGAGAAGGAGATACCAATTTAGTTACCCGTGTTTCCACCCTTAATTTTAGGGATAGCTTTCTAAATTTGTCATTTTGTGCTCCACAAGAGCTTTATAAGGAGACACTATGAATAGCATCAAGCCATCAACGTAACACTTACGTACTACTCTTTTTTCCTTTTTTTTTTTTTCTTTTTTTTATAGGAACTTATGTACTGCTTTATTTATTTTAATCTTTTTTGAATTATTCCTTTTATTATCATTTTTTTAATTTATATGGATTCGATAGTTCTTAATCACTTACTTTTTTTTTTTTTTTTTTTTTTATTATGAGAAACTTGGAATATATTAACTGAAATTGGAGTATAGTAGAGTACAAAATGACAAATTACAATCACACACCACATAAAAGCTAAAAAGTCTGATATGGTTGACCAAACTTATATTTCTAAGAAAGACATCTATAATTTAAATCTTTATCTCTATATATATTAAGAGGATTCAAGAGTATCACTTCATAAATTGTCAAAAATACTCTTAATCTAATTAGATACAGTAGTCCTTATTCCTTAAAATTAAAAATTGAGATTAAAATTGTAATTCAACAATAAAAAATAAAAAAGTTATCAGATAAATCTCTCTATAAGACTATAACTTCCTTCCATGTCCTAGACAGATACTAACTTCATTCTAACAAGCAAAATACCTCCCACCCCATGTCTCCCAAGTCACAATTTCCTTCCATCCAAAAAAAAAAGTCACAACTTCCCACATCTCCTATTGATCCCACGTATTTCAACTACCACATCATAGTATCTCACAAACTTCTTCTTGGAGCGTGGCTACGAAAAATTTGTGTACAACTTTACTTCAATGCTTTTTTTTTTTTTGGTCATAATTTTTCACTTATTTCAATATGTGATTTACACGTTTTTTCAAAAAAAAAAAATATAAAATTGTGCATTTAGAACCACTTATATGACCAGAAATGTCATAAGGCTAACTACCAAAAAAAACGAAGAAATCCACCCATTTACGTATGATTTCAATGCTATTTCGGTTTACATTTTTCTTTTTTCTTTTTTTTTTTTTAATTATAATTTTAGCTAACCTTACGACACTTTTTGAAAGTTAATATTGAAATACGACAGCCCGTATGGTAAGTGGTAAGTGGTAAATAATAGAATCATTCATTGTGGACAATCATAAAAGAGAAAGACACCGGCAATTGTGGTCTTGCCGACACCGGAGACGACATCATCACCGACTTCATCTCGCTATCGAGTGTGAGCCACTTCTCTCTCTCTCTCTCTCTGTCTTAGAGAAATAAACCCTAATCTTGACTCTCAATTATTTTTAAAATTTCTGTTTGGTGTTTTGATAAAGGAATAGAAGGGTTTATTTATTTAAAATAGTCAGTGTTTTCTGGGTTTGCAATGGTTTGGTTTGATTTAAATGTATAAAAATATTTTTTAGGGGTTTGTTTGGAATTGGGATGATGATAAAAATGTTTAATCCTGAATTAATTTATTTTATACATTGTTTCTGCTGGATGATTTTAGTGGAATTTTATTTATATACGTTGTTGCTGCTGTATGAATTTTGTTAATGCCGAATGAATTTAGATCATTAAACAAAATTGAGAGTAATCATGTAGATGATGAGTTTGGAATAAACATGTGCTTTGTTTTTTTGAAGCAAGTACAAGTTTAACTTGTTTAATGTTTCAAAATATTATTTATTTTTGAAAAAAAAAAATTAATTGACAAATTTTTTGTAACTTTTTTAAGAAAAATAGTTCAGTGTTGGTTTTGATTCTGCTCAAATATACCTTCTTTAGCCATAATGGTTTCTGGGTTTCAACATTCTTCTGGTAATTGATTTTAACTTCCCTTGAGGATATTTAGATGCCCAACATACCTAAAGTTGGATTGACTAGATTATTTAATTATGGATGTGGTTTCTAAGTGTAAAGGTTAGTAATTCATAGTGATTTGTATAGATTAGTGGATCCAAGTTAAGGGAACGAAAAAAAAAGGTAGAGGAAGACCAAAAATCACATTAGTAGAAGCAATAAAAAAAAGGACATGTCAATTAAGGGAGTAACAAAAAGTGTGACTTTAGATAGAGTAAATTGGCGGAAAAGAATACATATGTCATGTGCGAACCTAACTAATTTGTTGACGATCCATAGCCGACTCAAAAATTTTGGGATTAAGGCTTTGTTTGTTATTGTGCCAACTAAATGGCTATAAAAATCATCCTTTTTGTTGTTTCCTTGCTAGTTCATAAGTGAAAGGGATGCCCATGTCTTCTTTTTTATTTATAGGATTTTAGAAAAATGCTGGATTTTCCTCAAATTTTATTTGAGGAATGGGCAGTTTTTCATCCCAAAAATTCCATCAATATTATTTTCTTTTTCTTTTTTTCAATATTTTCTCTCCTTGAAATTTCTATTAAAACTTTCATTACCTATTAAAAAAAGAAAAAGAAAAAAGAATGGGGTGGTGTCAAGCTACTGTAATGTACATGGTGTAGATGCTTGGTTTGAGTTTGAAGGCTTATGGGATTCACAATTTGACTCTATTTTTCAGATTTTTGTAACATTACATTCCTAGAAACAAGACCATAAGATGGCTCGCAATGAGGAGAAAGCACAGTCAATGCTAAACAGATTCATTACGCTCAAAGCTGAAGAGAAAAAGAAACCAAAAGAGCGTCGTCCCTTCCTTGCCTCTGAATGTCGTGACCTTGCCGAGGCCGATAAGTGGCGCCAGCAAATCATGCGCGAGATTGGCCGCAAAGTCGCTGAAATCCAAAATGAGGGGCTTGGAGAGCACCGCCTCCGTGACCTCAATGACGAGATCAATAAACTCATCCGGGAAAAATCCCATTGGGAACGGCGCATTGTTGAGCTCGGTGGGCCCAATTATGCCAAACATGCCCCTAAAATGACAGACCTAGAAGGAAACATAGTGGATGTTCCTAACCCTAGTGGGCGTGGGCCAGGATACCGATACTTTGGTGCTGCAAAGAAGTTGCCAGGAGTGAGAGAGCTGTTTGAGAAGCCTCCGGAATTACGAAAAAGGAGGACTCGATATGATATATATAAGAGGATTGATGCGAGTTATTATGGGTATAGGGATGATGAGGATGGAGTGCTGGAGAGGGTGGAGGGGCCTGCAGAGGAGAAGATGAGGGCAGAGGCACTGGAGGAGTGGAGGAGAGTGGAGGAGGTGAGGAGGGAGGCAAAGAAGGCAGTAAAGAGTGGGGAGGTGGTGAGCGTGGTGAAGGAGGTGTTGTTTGAGGGGATGGAGGAGGAAGTGGTGGAGGAGGAGGAGAGGAAAAGGGAGAAGCTGGAGAAGGAGGAGATGGAAAGGGAGGGGAGGAGGGAGTTTGTGGTTCATGTGCCATTGCCGGATGACAAGGAAATAGAGAGGATGGTGTTGGAGAAAAAGAAGATTGAGCTGTTGAGTAAGTATGTGAGTGATGGTTTGTTGGAGGAGCAGACTGAGGCTAAGGCAATGCTTAATATTCAGCGGTAGATGTGGTGTGACTTGGAATTTGTTGCCCCTAGAATTAGATTGTTGATGTTTCTAGAATTAGATTGGATGAAAGAGTTTCTGTTGTTCTGACTGTTAAGCTAATCGATGGAATTAGATGCTGTATTTTCTTTTTAACTAAGATGATATTAGTCATCATTGTTCAACAGTTACATTGTTATTGGCTTTTGATGTTGGTCATGTTAATGATGTAACTCGACAACTGTACATTTAAGGGTTTTCAAATGGGAATTTTTATTTTAATCTTTATTTTTTTGCTCTAGAATTTTTAGTCAATTTCTATTGATACTTGGCACGTGAGATTGTATCAAACCTAATATGGATATGATAGTGGAATGATCCCTTCTTAACACCACTGTAGCTTAAATTATACTGCTCGCTGCTTTTTAAATTTTTTTTAAAGTGGTATATAAACTATACCTTTTTTAATAGTAAATATTTGAATGAACATATTTTACAGTTTTATGAGATTATTGTGCCTATATCCTTGTTTTCTAACAATGGCTTTTTATGCCAGTTTTGAGTTGATCCGATTTCTACAGAGGGGTGTAATTAAAATTATGCCCTGTGTTCTATTAGAAAAATTGATTTTCTAGATTAAAACAATGCATGCATGGGCATGATGATACTCTTGTCAGAAATCCTGGTTTCATAGCTCATAGCTGGTTCTTTTGGTGGTTGTAGAGGCTGAGGCAGTGGTGTGACAAGAGTTCTAGTGGTGTGACATGAGTTCTAGAGGAGGTGATTGCAGCTGTAATGGAAGTGTTAGCTTCTGTTTGTGATTTTGAGGTAAGAAGTAGCATTAGGATCTAAGCGTTTCTTTTTCTTCCCACTTGAAATAATTCTAGAGGAGTAAAAGAAATGAGAAGCAAAATTGACTTACCAAGTGGAGCTGTTATCTAGAATTTTTATCAAAAACCAAGATTGAGAGTTAAACTCTGTTGCTAGCTTTCATGTTGTTTTGTATTGTGCATGAATATGAGAAACGAAATTAACAGCGTTGTTTTGTATTGTGCATGAATATGAGAAATGAAATTAGCAATGATAGAATTAAATAACAGTGCACTGTGCAAGTTTAATGTTTATCCTTTGTGGAATTGACTGAAAGAAGAGTGAAATTTCAAATAGAGGAGTTATTGAGAAGAATTATTCTTGCTTTTGATCTTCTATTGTCGTAGATATCACATGGCTGCCTGGTTTGTGGTTGTTAAAATTGCGATCTGTTGTAGGATTATCTTGTCCTACAACCCTTGAATTGTGGATCTAGGGTTGCACCTACCAGGGTCAAAGTAGTATGGTTATTTTTGTTTGTTGCTTTATGATTCAATGGACCATTTTTTTGTCAATTCTTGATGAGCCAGATAATTGTCATGAGTGGTTTAAGATATATGCAGAAGCTTGCACTTTTCAGCTATAATGCCTTTGTTCTGTTTCTTTTGAAGCTGTTTGAATCTTAATACTTTTGTCGCTAAAACTACTTCCTTTTAATGTACACACTAACACTTTCAGCTTTGCTTAGATGACCTTATTCATTGCTTATATACATACAGAGGAGATTGCATTAGATTGCCAACTAGTTATACCTTTTATCCTTCATGCTAAACAACAATTGGAAGTGACAGTAGCAGTAGTGGAGATGAGGATCACCTTGGACATGGTAGAGATTCTGTTTATGGTGTGAGGTAATTACTTTACATATTTAGAGGTGATGATACTTTGTAATGTAGAATTGGTGGTTGGTAGCATTGCAGTTTTTACGGTACTGACATGAGGAAAGTAAGAATTTTTTTGCTTTTACTCTAAATAGTTCAAAGGGCAATTAGCTCTAACTCAATGACACCTTTGCTTGGACAACAAGGTGGAGGGTGAGTAGATTCAAAACCATTGGTTGTGTGTAGCTTACCAATAGAAAAAGAAAAAAGAAAAAAAAAAAAAAATCAGTGGGATAAAGGGATGTGAAAAACACTAAATTACTATTGAATAAGATTTGTATAGGTACTTGGAATATAGGGTCTTTAACAAGGAAATTAATGGAAATAATAGCTACAACATAATGTATGATTTTAGATAGAATAGAATGGAGGAAAAAGATACATCTGGCCGAGGATCCATAATTAATCTGTTGAGGATCCATAGTTGACCCCAAAAATTTTGGGATTAAGGCTTTTTAGTTGTTATTGTTGTATGAACATCTTATCAGATACCGAGGTTGATACTCAACATTTTTATTTATTTATTTTATTTTATCTGCTATGATTTTAACCTGCATTCTGCATGATTATGATCATTCTAATTAACAGTGCAACATTAGTTACTACTTACTACTAGTTTAGGATTGGCTTAGATTCAATTCAGTATATGGCATTGAGTGCTAAAAGAATCATTTTCACTGTTGCTTTGAAAGTTCAAATAGTGTCAGCTACTGGGAGGTGGCAACTTTTTTCATGTTTTGAAAGCTTACCATTTTTTACTGGAAGGCTCTTTGTTTATGCAACCTAAAACCCTGTTTCAGTTTTACTATATTTATGTATATATATACACAAACAAAAGGGTTTGTGTTTTGCTTTTGTTACCTGAAAGAAAGAGGAGGTTGCCTGAAATTTAGCAGTCAATGTCCAAACATTTTTTTCCAAACATATCTAACTAATTAATAGGCTGTTGCACTTATCACTAACAATCTATCAACTAACTTTCTACAAGCAAAAGGAACTACTTATCATACAACATAAGCACTAGTAAACAACTAGCTTTAAAAATGAAATGCATTAGGACTGTCCCTCTTTGGAACACACTTGTACTCAAGTGTGGCTAGTTGTAAGATGATTTGGTGCATGACAGGGCAGCAGGTGATGCACATTGAAACTGTTGGAGATATGCATATGATCTGATAGCTCCACTGATCTGCATTCTCGTTAGTTGCTGTATCAAGCTGCTGCATCATGCTAGAGATTAAGGACTGTTGCTGCTTTATGTCAAGGCTGCAAGTGTAAGCATCATCCAACCTTCTTCATTTTGACCATTGGTTTGGGACTAGCTTTCCCTTTCTTTGGTTGCAATGTGTAACTATCTCCTTTCTTGTATAAGCTGAATGTGTTGCTCCTTCCACCCAGAATAGTTTGATATGGACATGATCTTTCCCACCCAAATAAGATATGGCAAACATCTATGGTTGTCACATCACAAAGAACATAATCTTGAAAGTCATTAATTAAGAACGCTAAGCACTTTCTTAAATCTCTAACTTCACCTCCTTTCTTGAAGCAAGATAGCTTTTGTGGTTGGGGCTGGTCCTTAATTCTTCAACATATCTTTTGATCATACACAGTTGCATTCATCAACATATCTTCTTTGGGTGCTAGAAAGGTGTTATCAATGATTAAAGCTATATCTTCTTCTTGGCATGTATTGGCTGCCTTTAATAAATCATATGCCGCATTAACAAAAAACATGTTTTTGCATTTCCCTTATCATTCTTGGTCTGCCAAGAATCATTTTTGTAGATAGCTTGCATATAGTTGAAAGGAAAAAATTGCTTTTGCAATTTCCCTCTCAGCTTGATAAAGACCAACTTCACTTTCTTGGAATCTTGGACTTCATAGTGCTCAAAGATCCTCTCAATTTGATTCAATCAGTCCACAAATTCTTCAAGATTCAGGCTCCCTTGGAATTTTGGAAGGTCAACTTTGATGTTTGGCTCCCATTTTGGCTTCTCTCTGAAGAACTTGCAAATGCACAAGACTTGGCCTTGGTTCTTGCACAGGCACTTGTTGATTTCCCCTCAAAGGTTGGCTAAATGGGTTGTTGAAGTTTTTGTTGCTATCTGCATCAGCATCTTCATATTGTTCACCATCACTTCCAGGATGATGACATTGGTTTCTTCTCATTTCCTCAGTCAAGGCAGCAAGCTGCCCCCTTAGCAGTTCCACAGTCTGCTCCAATGTCACCTGAAGTTCTCCTTCTTGGTTTGGTTGCAGCTTCTGCCTGAGATGAGCCTGCACCTGAGGTTCATGTGCTGCAGAAGCTTTCTTGTTCCTTCTGTTGTATACTACTAGTGCCATCTACACAAATCGTTAGGCTCATTGGTAGAGGATAGGAAAATGAGTGCAAGAATTGAATCTTCATTTTGCTATGCTGTAGAATAGAAAGGACAAGAAAGAGCTTGAATTCCCAAATGGATCTCAAGATCTAATACCAAATTATGATGGAGAAAAATGGTGAAAAGGAAAGTTGTTTTAGAAAGAATAAACTAGCTTTTCAAGATACACACTCTTGGAATAATACCTCATAGGTATAGATTTCTTGGATACAATGTTCAACTAGTTACAATGAGGGCTAGGAAGTTAGTTACAAGAACCTACCATGTGGCTGCCATGTGATTGGCCAAAGCCTAACAAACATCTCTAACATTTTTGTTTTTTTTTTTTGAGAAGATAGACTATTGCACTTATTACTAACACTTTATCAACTAACTAACTTTCTATTACAAGTGAAAGGAACTACTTATTATACAACATAAGCACTAGTAAACAACTAGCTTTAAAAATGAACTGCATCACTTACTCTCAACTAATACAGTCATGTTTCCAGCAATATATGAGAAAATTTGAGAGTGAAGAAACATCCCTCAAAACGTGGGTTGGAGGAGAAAGTATCTTTTGAAACACTCTCCACCTCAGTATCTCTATTTGGTGAGACTAACCAATAAAAATAAAACACTTGTACAATACGCACAAATACCATCATACCCCCAAAATTTCAATAGCCCGCCTCTAGACCGTCCTCCTCCTTTTTGAAATCAAAATTCATCTCTCTCTCTCTCTCTCTCTCTCTAATTCTATTTGGCCCAACAATCTCAACCTCCATCTAGGCGAAGGCTACACTTGATGATAGTGCTTAAAATAGTTTCAACCTTTCAGCCACCACCATCTAGAAAAATAATAAATAAAAAACATCCTTTATGATCTTTCTCTCAACAAACTCAGATCTGGTAAGGAAATTTCGATCTTCATTTATTTATTTGTTTTTCTTCTTTATAGTGTTACTTTGTAGAATCTTTGATATTTCTTTTTTCTTTCACTAATTTTTCTTATATTACAAATATTACAAATGAATATCATCTTTGGTTGCAAAAGATTATCAAGTCTTTTGATTTCTGTCTTGAAGAATTTACCTTGTGATGTTTGTTTTCATTTGCAGTCTGACTTCTGATTACCTGATTCAGGAACATTCCATGAAGGTGTTTTTATGTCGTTTTTCATATTAAGCCCCGCATGTGGTTTTGATTGGTTGCAATGTCTTACAAATTACCTCAGATTATTATTGCAAAAAGCATTATTAGGATGTCATTGACAAAGTAACTTCAAACCCAACTTTTTAGATGGCTAAGCGACTCTTAGATGAACGTGTCTCATGTGGTTTGCTTTTATTGTGATTCTGCTCATGAGTTTTTTTTTTTTTTTTTTTTTTTTTTTTTTTTTTTTTTTTTCGTGCGTTTATTTCTTAATTTCTTGTCAAATTTAGTGCATTGCACAGACTTTGGGATTTTAGTTATATCATTTTGGAAATATCATTTATAATTTGTGATTCATAGGGACATCAATTTAGAAATTATGTTGCTTGGAGCTTGGTTATGAGGTATTCTAAAAATCCTTGTGGCATTTCTTTTTTGTGATTCATAGGGACATGACTGGGCTCTTGGCGTATTGTAAATTGTAATTCATTATAAACCACAAACCTTGGCTCTTCATTGCTGCACTTGTGGGTAAAATTTTTTCTGGCTTGAATTGTTACTAATCATACCAAGTATAGCCCAAATTTTAAGCCATCAATCTCATATTTTTATATTATGGGTTTTTAGATCAAAAGAATCTTTCAGAATTTGGTGATGCTAGTTTTTAATTAATAAAGCGTCAAGTTTTCTATATGAACTGTAATTCTACTTTGGCATATCTACTTGGGCATTTCTATGTTGTGTAATGACTAATATGTCCCATGTTTTCTTGTTAACAAGTAAACAATTAGCCTTTACTGTTGATGATTGCAGGGAGTTTCTGCTGCAGGTTCCTCAAGCTAAGATGATTCACTGCTATAGAGAGGCAAATTGCTGTGCTGATGCCTTAGCAAAGATGGGAGCTAGTTTATCTTCTTTTTGTAATCGTTTTATTTCCCCACCCCCTGTTGTAACCCCCTTTTTGTTAGCTGATTCACTGGGGACAGCTCGGACCAGGATGGTCCCTGTTATTTCTTGTAATAGTTCTTCCTAGTTAATATTACTTCCCGGTTTACCAAAAAAAAAAAAAAATTAGCCTTTACTGTACAAAAGTTTAATCTATCTTGCCAAAAATGGTTTTGAAGCATTCCGTGATGGATCAAGTCATGTATCATGAAGTTAAGACGACTAAAAGTTTTTGTGAAAGTATAACTGGAAGTCTGGATGTCCAAAAGTTCAAGATGTTGCTTCTTAATTCATAGCAGTGTAACAAGGAGAAGACTTTCCAGAGCATTATTGTCTTGTTTTCTCCAATTAGAACAATTAGAGAATGTAATAAGATGTTCCCTCTATCATTAATATAAAAACTCTTACTAGGATGTACTGTACAAACCAAGAGAGTGCAATAAGATGTATTTATTCTTCTCTATAGTTTTAAAATGTACTTATTGTTTTCTTCATATTTGGTAAAAAAGATGTTTAATTTTTAATTCAACATGCATATATAGAAACCAACATGTTTGAGTAACTTCGTAAATCAACTAAAAAAAACTATCCAAAAAGCTCCTAAAAATTGTACATAAACTATTTGAAAACTATCTTAGTAGTCTTTGTGAAGATCCAAGAGCAATCCAATATTTATTTATGGTGTTTGCCTTTGGAAGAACACAAGTAAAATGATTTCCAAAGTAATTTGATTGAGGTAATCCAAGCCTCTTTAAGAAATAATTTGGATAATAATTTAGATGATTTATTAGATAATACCTTTTGACTTTCACATTTTAAAATGATTTCACATTTTTTTGACTTTCACATTTGACAACAATGTTTACATGCAACAATAAGGAACAATAACAACCGACAAAATTAAAAGCTCAATTTAAGGACTCACTACAAACTCAACAAAAATAAAGGATTGAAATAGGACGCAAATTCTCTCATACTGCTGCTTGATACTTGGTCAGGATTATAACACTTTCCCAACCTTATTATAGATAAACAACTCAAAACATAATAAGATAAACATCAATAAAAATTCAAATCTCCACTTCTTCATGTATGCTACTAGCTTGCTCCTCATGCAACAGCTAAAGGCATAATCGTATCGTATCATTGTCATCGTTTTTTTTTTTTTGCTGAATAATATCATTGCCGTCATTTGATGTGGCAGAGTCCTACATAAAAATAAAAGTCATAATTTTAGAAAAGCAATAAACATCGAAGTTTAACCTATAGTAAATAGGTGATTCAATTGTGGCGTTAAGATACTTACCTAAAATATTCTTATAAATAATCACAAGACATCTTAATAAGTGGAAAAAATGGTGCTTCAACATCTTCTAAGAAAAGGAGGAATAGAAACAAAGGGTTAAACTCAACAAGTAAAACTAATAAAAAGAGTGATTGAAATAATATAATTGAACTTCGCCACTCTAATGGACTTCGTACCCACGACAAAAAATATCATAATTTTGTTAGAGACAACCGATGAGAGTGAAAATATGACATAATTGAGATAGAAAATTTAGCTGCCACTAGAATTGCTAAGTGAGTGCAAAAACTGATGAGAGTGAAAACTGATAAGAGCTTTGGCAGGTCTTTTGGCCTCTTTAAAGATGGGGGTTGAGGGTGTTCGTGAATCTAGCCAAAGAAATGGAAAAGCAGCAATGGATTGTAGTATCTTTTGTAAACACATATGATAATGTTGTAAAATCAGGTCTGAGTATGTTGAGAGAGAGAGAGAGAGAGAGAGAGAGAGAGAGAGAGAGAGAGAGAGAGAGAGAGAGAGAGAGAGAGAGAGAGAGAGAGCACCATTTCTTTTCTTGAGGTCAGCTTCGTGAAATGGAAGTGGGTGGCTGAACGGGCTAAAACTCGCGATGTCAAAGCGTTGTAGGGTGGAGTTTAAGCACTGTGATGGAATGAAAGTAGAGAGATTTTCTAAAATTTGATTTGAGAGAGAGAGAGAGAGAGAGAGAGAGAGATTCTGAAATTTGATTTCAAAAAAAAGGAGGCGGCTTTTGAAATTTTTAAGGGTATATTGGTCTTTCGGATATATTTCATTTGTCCCATTTTTATTGGGTGGTCTCACCAAATGTGGGGTTGAGGTGGAGAGAATGTCTCATAAGATACTTTCTTAGAGGGCCCTTTGATATAATTAGAATATGGAATACAATGAGCAGAGGCCGATCCACAAGTCAGGCAGAGTTAGGTGCCTAACTCTTTCCCATATTGATACCTTAATGCCGAATACAGACTCTAGATAGATCAAGCCCTTATAAATGGCACATACACGATTCCAAAACCTAATCTAGGTGGCAACTCCATGAACCCTTTGCCTCTAATCCACTCGGTTGAGGCATATTCCCTAGAGTACAACGATCATGCATAGCAAAGGGGAGTCAAACCAAGCACACTAGGTGCGAGCATTTGCGCCCATACCACCTTTGAATTTTGGTAACTCAATGGAACTTTGATATAGTATAACAGATTTAGTCATCTCAAGATCATAGCTTTGATACCAATTGTTAGAACCTAATGATTCCTAAAAAGGATGGATGGGGATTGAATGAGTCTTGACCTTGTTATTCTCCCTCTAAAGAATTGTTAAGAGACAAAGTTTTGAGTGTACAAATGTGAATGAAGTCCCACATTGAATACTGATGACAGGAATGAGTAATTAATATAATATAATTGAGCACATACCCATTGGGCTTAGACCTCTTGGGTTAAAGTATGTTTCTATGTGTTATATTAATTATTCAAGGAGGTTTCCCAAAGTGTTTATCTCTCTAACAAGTGGTATCAGAGCCCATGGTGGTGTGCAGCGAAGGTGGCGAGGTGTTCATGGTCCTTGCCTAGCGGGAACAGAGCAAGCATAAACGGCCCACACACAAAGATCCTAGAGAAACAGCCCTACAAAGGAATTTTGCTAATGGAGCTAAATAAAGGTGGCGCAAGGTTCCAATGGATATGGACGTGCGGAGTTGACACATGGTTCCCATAGATGGCTTACAAGAGGCCCATAGATGACACGTTGATAAAGAAAAAAGCCCATAAAGTAAAGGGGAGCGAGTAGGACTTGTTCATAGCCCACGGAGAGGTCTTTAAGCCCACAAAGAGGCAAAGACTCACACGTGACGAGGAAATTGTTGGGTGTACACGTGTAAATGAAGTCCCAATGTGTATCTATATAATATATTAATTATTCAAGGAAACTCCCTAAGGTATTATCTCCCCAACATAAAGACATTTAAAGATTAAGAGAGCACTAAGAAAAAGGTTGGTCATTCTTTATCTAATATTTCCAATAGTCCAATTAAGAGTACATGTAACTATTTATATAATTCAAGACCTACTAAATCATCATACATGTGATTAATTTGTTACAGTGACCTATAAAGATTAAGAGAGAAAGAATGCACTAAGAAAAAAGTTGGTTATTCTTTATCCAATATCTCCAATAGTCCAATTAAGAGTACATGTAACGATTTATATAATTCAAGGCCTACTAAATCATCATACATGTGATTAATTTGTTACAGTGTTAAATTCTAAGTAACTCAATCCTATATCTTGGAAAGCATCCTAATCCATTAGAAGTCATACTAACTGCTCAGTCTCTTACTTGCAGGTACAAAGAAGCTTTTAGTTGCTGTTCTACATCCTCCCATAGAAGCCCTGCTCAAAACAAAGTGGATCATATTCCTGGAGAACCATGGCAGCTCATAAATCATAATCAAAGTTGCTGGTGCAAAACTAAAGAAACTTAATAGATCCGGTTATGCATATGGAGCCAAAACTACTCAAGGGGGTGTCATTCTGCAGGGAATTTCAAGCTGTATAGGGAAAACTGTTCCAGTCACCATCTAGGAAGCAATGCTTGAGGCAGCAATCAAGGCTAGGGCCTTGGGTTATAAACATGTTTTGTTCCTTAGTGATAGTAGGAGAGCTGTTCAAGTCAACAATAGGAAACTTACTCCTAGCTGGCAAGAGAAGAGTCTATTGGCAGATTGGTCTCACCTAATGATTTAATCTATCACTCAGTGTATGTCCCAAGGATTGTAATTAGTAATGTTAGTTATCTAGCCAAGTTGGCAACGAAAATGCCAATCAGTTGCTGTATGGTCAATCAGACCTTTTTGTAAACTCTCCTTTTTCTGAAATGGTATAAAAATATATATATGCCTACATGAAATGTTGGGTTTTGAAAATTTTAATTAATCTTGGCCTCTTATTAGTGTATCAAGTGCTTGAAGTGAATTATGAAACGCAAAACTAGAGGTGTCAATTCGGTTAGCGTGTCATGTCGAGGTAGGGGTATTCGACTAAATGGCTCAACCCTAACTCAACCCATTTAATAATCATGTCATGATCCTTCAACCCTAACCCGACCTGTTAATAAGGCAGGTTGGCCGGACCCAACCTATTTGACACGCGTAATAAACGAGTCGTGTTAGGTTGACACAAATGTAACACAACCCATTTTAACTTGCATAATATTTAATATAACATCCATCTAGAAATAATTTTTTTTTACATCCCAAAAGTAGTGCATACACTTTTAATCTTCAACCTACATTCAAAATAATATAGTTCAACAAAAATATAACATTCATCTAGAAATAAGTTCTTTACACTCTAAAAGAAGTGCATACACTTCAACCCAAATTCAAAACAATATAGTTTAACAAAAATAATATAGTTCAACAAAAATATAATATCCTTGGAACTCGACAAATGCTAAATATTAATATTGAAAGAATTTGAGCAAACAGTAGACTAATCCTGACTATGACTACGATTATCATACATAGAGAGAAAAAGACAGCAATAACCGATTTGAGACTTTGAGTTTGAAAATTGGGCATGAGACTATAAGATAGTAGAGTGAGTAGTACGACTGAAATAAAAAAATAAAAAAAATAGATATTTATAAGAAGGTTTAGAGATTTAGGGTTTTTAGGGTCTAGAGATCTAGGTTTGGTAAAGTTTCAATTTCCAATTATATCTCTTGTAAGTTTTTGTAATTACTCACTTTTCTTTTTAAATTTAAAATGTATGTTGGATATAAAAGGTATTTGACAAATCCAAAATAAAATGAATATTTATTTGTTACACGAGTTAAACAGATTCTGTTAAGTGGGTCATTTTGGGTTAACACAAATAAATTGGCGTGTCAAACGTGTCTATTGCAGGTTATGCGGGTTGACCCGCTTATGACATGTTTTTTATCGTGTCGCTTTCGGGTCGACCCATTTATGACCTAAATCCATTAAGGCATAACCCTAACCCGCAAAAACTCGAGTCAAGTTCGTGTCGTTTTTGCGGGTTGGGTCGAACATTGACACCCCTATGCTAAACCCAATTCAAATTGAAATTAGACTTCAAGGATTAGAGTTTGGGGTTCGATTTTTAAAATACAGGTGGCCAACTTTAAAATCCTTCTAATAAAACATTTATTAAACACCCAACTTTCATATAAAAAATGTACTACCATATAAATGTAACAATTGAATTGGAAAATCTAAAATTAAATAAATAAAACATTAAGTAATGTGTATTAGATAAGATTTTAAAATTAAGAGTAAAAAATATGCTAATAAATAAAGAGAGTAAAAAATTATGCTTTAACAAAAAAAAAAAAAAAAAAAAAAAAAAAACTACTTGAGAATTTTACTATGGAGTGGATTCGAAAAATGAGCACTCTATAATTTTTACCAATCCAAATTAACACAAAATAGGTAAATAAAATAAAATAAAGAAATGTAATTATTTGGTAATTTAAAAAAATACATAAAAGTACATATAGGTTATGGGAGAGAGAGAGAGAGAGAGTTTCATACCATTTATTGCTACGCATAGATACAACAAACTTACACCTTAAAGGTAGTCCTCACACTTGTAGAGTCTGAGTTTTATAGAATCTCCATTGGTTTCTTTTTTACAAAGAAAAGATAAAATATTTGAATTTACATTCCACACTAGTTTTTTCAAGAAATGTGCAACAATTTGCACAATTTCTGTCACTGATTTTGCATAAAGACCATCATATGCAATTTTTGTCATTGAAAATCGCCGAAATCTTCTTGGATTTGGCCGAATTTGGCTAAATCTCACAAAATATGGTCGAAATCTCACCAGATCTCCTTGAATCTAAGCTTGATCTTGCCGAAGTTGGCTAGATTTGTATATAACATCGGTCGGAGCATCGGTTCAGGCTAAAATCGAGTAGGGATCGGGCGAGTTGGTCAGTCCAACGGATTTGGGTCAGGTCTGGACACCCCTACTTTTTACATTCTAATATTCTACACATCAAGCACTAAGCACGTTTTTTAAAACCTCTCTGTAGTAGATAAAGGTAGAAACTACTTTTTAATCCATTCCAAAACTTTTTTCAAACAATATTTTCAAGAGTCTTTTTTTTTTTTTTTTTGAGTTGTCACTGACAAAGAACTTTTGAATTCTTTGATTCTCTTGATTATCATTAGATCTTATTGTGTAGGCATTGAAGGGCCGGTTAAATATCTTCAAAGTTGTGATCCATAAGCAAAGTAAGTCTCTCTCCATAACTCTTCCTTAATTTAGATTTTTATAACTTGTTCTTCTTAAATTGATTTATATGTTATGCATGCTTAGAAGTTATTTTTGATTTGTTTAGTTTAATCTATTATGTTATTTTCAGTCCTAATTAGATAGTTGAATGATTACATTGATGAATATGATTAGACTTATGATTTGATGAACATGTTTTGTTTGAGTTGTGTTGTTCTTATGTATATTTGAGTTTTTATGCATGTGTAGAATTAGGAATTGGTTTAGATTGGCTTTGATATTTTCTGCAATATGTGTTTTGAATGAATGATCATATTAAAAGTCATATGAATTAATGAATATACTTTCTTTGTATTTTCTTATTCTTGTTAGATTCAATGCATGTTTAAAGCATGTTTAAGGGTAGATTTTGATTTGTTTTTCTTGATTTATTTTAGTATGTTCTTGATTATTTTTAGGAATACTTTTTGATTCGTTGTGTTCTTGATCTTACTTTAGGGGGAATCCTAAGTATCTCCCTAGATTAGGGTTGGAGTGAAAACCAAGGATATTGCAAAATCCTTCACGACCCTCTTAGGCGGCAGTGACAAAGCCACTGAAAGCTTAAAACGTGTTACTAATTAAGTACCATAGATACTCTATTTTGCAATTTACATTTGACCTCACCTCATCACAATTGCGTGAAATAAATGAATCTTGAAGTCACAAATGTGGTGACCCGCACCAATTAGCATTCTATATTTCTATTCGATCATGTTACCGCTGTCCATAACCTGAATAGAATTAACAAGATTAAAATGATTTAATGGACCTATACAGAAGAGTATGTACATATTTTATGTGAACTGCGCCTGTATGATTGCATGTAGTATATAAGTAAGCAAGTGGTAACCATTGGATGTTCTATATATATAACGGAAGGTATTAGTTTGTTCATAGAAATATAATGGACCTGCTTCAACATTGACCTCTGTTTCTACTGTAAATTCTGCTTCACAAATCTGGCTAGAGGAATACCCAGATGACCTGGCACCTTGTTTACAGAGATGCATTGTGATTTGTTTAAAAGTCTTTTTGAGTTATGATGAAAATTGTTGTTTAAAAAAAAAAAAAAAAAAAAAAAGAGATGTGTGAGATCTCTGCATGTTCTCGCTCAAACCTCATTGATATCTAGTCTTGTGTTGTCGCTAAACTAGAGAAGCCATTGGAGTATACAGCTTACACGAATATGAAAAGAGACATACTTTGGACAGAGAGAAAAGAGGTAAGAGTTTTGGATGCATGGAAGAGATAAGGGGATAGAAAAATTAGGAGAGACAAGATATGAATTTTGAGGCATCTATTTAGTGGAATCAACAGCTAGTGTAAGAGATTGTGTTGTATACATATACACACACATATAATATATATATATATATATATCCAATTTAGATAATTTTCACTTATACAGGTCAATTCATCAAGTGTAAGAGTGTCACATCAAAAAAAAAAAAAAAAGTCTAAGAAAATATGTTGTATATAGTTTAACTTGTCTCGCCCTCTCTTAAAAACGTTTGAGTAGAGTTTGTGATATGACTTAATGTTAAAACTTATTTCTCTGCGATAGTTTTTATTAGAAAAAAAAACAAAAATAATGTCATCAGCAAGTGACTCCAAATATTTCCTCGTTTCCTGATTAGAAGGGGTCAGATCCGATAAAGCGGTACGGGCGAAGAAGAAAAGTGGGAAAAACCTGTGAGTATATCAAACAAAAACTATCACCAAGTTTAAAGGAAGGAGAGTAGAGGACAAGGTGGCCTTGAAATATATTTACAAGATGGCAGTTAGTATTGTGCGGAATGTTCATTAAAAATTCACAGACAAATTCAACATAAAAAAAGAAACGTACTAAAAATTAGTATACTCTAGCCACCTTCACCTCCTCTCCTCTCCCTCCCTTCGACAATGAGGACCATACGTAAACTTGGGAGCAATGGGGCACAAGAGACTGAGAGACTAATCTGGGATCAGATATAACATCATAAATTTCAAAGTTCATTTGATAGATAGCATAGCAGTAGCAAGCAAACATCACAAGCTGTGCTCTTTACTCAGGTCAACCGCATAATACCTATGGAGCCCAAATAGAGCCTCAAAAACATTGAAGAAACCCATTGACTAGGAAGTGGGAAGAAGACGGAAGAAAGTGACAGCACGAGAAATAAATTCACCAACAGTATAGTATATTGAGACAATAAAAGAAACATACTGTAGCCAAATCAAGAGAAACCAATATTCGTTCATAATTTATCAAAACATAGTGCACCATCTCAAACAAACAACAAAACTCATTACGACAAAATCCTCAAACAAAATTGTAAGCAACTGCCTAATCTATGTAACCTCAGTACTTAACCACAGCAAGGATGTCAGATTGGGGACCAAGTTTCTCCTCTGCAGCCTTCTCAGCCTTCACCCTAAGTTTGGTCAGCTGCTTCTTCCTCTCATATGTTACCTGAGCTCTCTCTTTTCTCTTCTCCTCCAGCTCCTGTGGCAAAAGAATGGTTAGAAATCTTTGAATACAAGTTCTGCTCACAAACTATGACTTTTACTTTCAGATTTGGTTAATCTTAACAATAAAAAGCCAGCATAAGCATGTTGATAAACCAACTCATGGACAAGGATTTTTTTATATGTTATAGCCTGTTAATCCAAACTCTACCTTGCTATCAAGGGTATAGTGAAACAACTATCTTGACCACAGCCCAAATAACACACTATCTTTCAGGTTCATGTTCGGCGAATATTCAACCCTTATATCAAGTTACCAAAAAATAATGCAGACAATCATTGTCCAATAAGGAAAATGGATAATGTAGCAGTGCATTCTTATATGGGCTTATAGTTCGTTCGGTATTAAGTTGATTGGGACCTTGACTGCCCACTTGATGATGTGCATCATAACCAGTTGAATGTATTTCTTGTACTTAAGCTTTTGTAACAAATAACAAGCTTGTACTATTTGTAACAAAGATAGTTAGATATATCATAAAAGCTAGAAGCCTAGTTAGTTCAATAAAGACCAATCATAGGAGAGGAGAATGTATGATGGCATTCATCCAAGCCTAATTATAAATAGGCAGGCCTGAGTGTAATTGAATCAGTTTTTCTCATATGCAATGAAAAGTACTCGCCGAGAGCTATTGTCCAAGAGTCTTTTTTTTCTTTTCTTTTTTTGATCGGTAATATAGAATTTGTCTCTTGAATAGTTAATTACCCTCTAGCAACCTCTAAGCAACTTACCTATTTCCCTTAGACCAAGTCCTAGCATAACCTATCACATTACCATTGACCCAAGATACCAAGGGCGAGCTATATGTATAAATTCCGTGAGCAGCAATTGAAATGAATGTTCCAAGTGCATCCAAAATTTTTGAACCCAATCCATTTAAAATGAGGGACTATATTCCTTATAAAATATTTCTGAAGTTCAAAAACTGATGTCATTCATTAAATATTTTGCAAACAAATCAAGTGACAAAATACTGAAGGATACAAATCTTACTTACAGCATTAAAATAAAATAAAAATTCCTTTTCAAAAAATACACAACGTCAGGGACTGATGAATTGGAAATCATAATCATCTCTTATTATTTCCTCAAGATTTGTCAAAAAGCAACAGTTTCAAGCATTTGAAAAGTAAAGGGTATCCTCAAATCTAAGAACATCAGCATTATAAATTAATTAAACCCCCTGACCAATCTAAATGTGATGGGGGGCAGAAAGGAGACATATGGGATTGCTAGAAACAAGTAACTTATAAAAGACTAATTAGTAGACAACTGGTGGTTGGAACTTGATCTAGGACAAAAAAAACAAACAGGCAATCATAGTTGTCAAAACACGAACCGTATCGTGAATCGATTTTTTATTTTACTATATCGTATTGTATCATGTATAGTAAGACATGCAAACACCTAATAAAAAAAAAAATTATAGATATGCGCATATATAAAAGGTATATTCATTATAAATTTGAAATATTTTCAACTAACGACCAATTTAATCATTAAGTATGTAATAATATTTAACAAAGCTAACTAAATAAATTGAATTAACAAATGTTTATAATATACACATTGAAATTGATTAAACACAGAAGTGATAACACATGATATATGAGCCAAAACACTAATTTCATTTCATTATCTTGGCTAATCATCTCCATCTAAGTCAATGTTATCATTATATTCATCATCTTGCAAAATTATTTTCTCATTGACACTTTGTTCATCGTTATCAACATTTACCATCTCTTTTAAAAAATAATTATTAATTTAATGCATTATTCAAAGAATAGAAAAGAAATTTGCAAATATGAAAGTGAAGTGTCCCAAAAAAATGGTGACAATATTATATTAATTACCCTGATAGTGTCGTAGTGGTTCCATCCAACCTCGGAAGAAAGGCGACCTAACAAGCAGTACTTGTGTCCCTTCTGAAGCCTCAGCACCCTAACAACAACAACAACAACAACATTAAAAATCAATTCAAAATACTAAATTATACTAAAGAGAGTGAAGAGTGAATTTAGACAGACTGACTGACTTTAAAGCGTCTGGAATAACCATCCTCTTGGTCTTATCATAAGGAGGAGGAATGACCTCATAAGCCTTAAAGCGAGCAAGAGCAGCGGCACCGCACTTGGTCTTATGAGGGATCATGTCGCGGATTGTGCACCACAATATCTTCGCGAGTGCCCGGAAGTGGATGGGACCGTGAGATGGCTTTGTGTTCATACACTTTCTGAGGAATCTCATGTACTTCATCTTCTGCCGCACGAGCCCTCCCGATATGCATAGCTCCTCGCACCGAACTACTACCACTTTTTGACCGTTTAACACTTCTTTTGCTATGATTGATGCAAGTCGACCCAGCATGTGGTGCCTTGCGTCCACAACCACTCTTTGAGCATATCCCCGACCCTGACACCATTTCTCTCTCTCTCTCTCTCTCTCTCTCTCTCTGATTCTCTATAGTCTATACACACACCCATTTCGGTTTCTCTGGGCCTTTATCTTCTTTCTCTTTCTTTCTGGCCCAATCAACTTTTTGGGCGTCTTCCTTTTTTTTTTTTTTCTTTTTTTCCGCCCATTAAACACCCATTTTGCACAAGAGTTTTTTTTTTTTTTTTTAATTAAATTGTAATTTGCACGCTTAAAAGTTTGAGTTATTTTGATTAGGAAAAAATTTAATTACAAAACTAATTGTAGCATAAGATTACAACTTTACTTAATAAAATAAATATTACTATATAATTTGAAAATCTAATCATTGAATCACGTGATCTTTACGCTCTTAATAATTATGGTGGTCTATCCCACATGTACGGTGACTCGACCTAAGATTACAACCTTACTCAATAAAATAAATATTACTATATAATTTGAAAATCTAATCATTGAATCGCGTGATCTTTACGCTCTTAATAATTATGGTGGTCTATTCCACATGTACGGTGACTCGGCCGACAATAGGACACCCATCCAAATGTTCTCATCACTCTCCCTACATTTGCTCAAAAATGGAAACTCTTATGCACCATGCCTAGGGATTTGAGCAAAACAAAAACTAGTCCAAAATTGGTGCTAAAGAAGAAAAATAAGTATAGGATTTGAGAAGAGAAAATGAGTATAAAAAATGAAAAATGAAAATGAATACAAACCCATAAGTAACCAAACAGACCCTTAATGATTTTTTTAGACCACTGAGTTTTTGGTTCCATGGGCCCCTGTGGTGGGTAAATTATCAAGGTTATACTAGTCATTTCACTTCGGAAAAAAAAAATTGTTAAAATATAAATAGAATAGTCAAAAAAAAAAAAATTTTTTTGAGAAGAAAAATAGTCAACAAATTGAACACATAGTTATCTGATATTTTTAAGATGAACAATGCGTAGAATATAAGTTCAAATCATTATTTTTTTTTTATATAAATTTGAAAATTACAAAGGGAGGATAATTTAAACTCCAGAAGTTTTTGTTTAAAACGGTAGAATGAGCCGATCAATTAAGGTAGAAGCTCTTACTAAACTAAAATAATTTTCCCATGAAAAAAAAAAAAAGAGAGAGAAAATTGGTAGCTACAAGCAAAAATGGGTCCAAGTGAAAAGTTTTGCCTTATACTGTGCATAATAGTAGAGTATAATGAATGCTGTCGTGGAGTCCAGTCTCAAGGCAAGCCAATTTTTTAATGATTCACCTAACCTTATCAATCTTCTTCTGTCAATATTCAACGCAGCATGAATCAAAGATAAAGGTGGAGAGAAATTGTGGTTGTTGATTCGATTGCCCAACAACAAACAATCTTTTAGTATTTTTATTTATTTATTTTGTTTGCTTAAAAAATAATAATACTGTAAGTAATCATATCAGAAAATAGAAGTATAGGTAAACTGACATTGTTCCGAACCTTTAATAATGGAAGGAAGCATGAGCTATGTTTGGGCTTATCCAAATAGAATGGTGCTTGCTTACGAGTTACGAAATAACTACTAATAAGAAGTAAGAAGTCGCAATATCTTCTTCTTCTTCTTCTTTTTTTTTTTTTAAATTTATTTTATATATATATATATAAAGAAACACAAAGATTTTATTCACAGAAGAAACATAATTACAACTTTAAAGATGAGATTGCTCGATAAGTCGCAATAGTTGAAATCTTAATATTTATACAACAATTTCGCTCAATTCCTTGAAGGTAGAGACAGTGTTGGGGGCTAACTTGCTAAACCATACTCTAGCCGATCCCTTAAGCGTGGTGGCGAACGCCCTGCACATGATCTCATTTAGGACCCTTTCTAGGTGCGTAAGGGTCTTGAATGATTCCAGATGATTGGGTGGGTACCGTGATCCGTCATACGCTTCCACCTGCGGCATCCAAAACTTGGTTAGAAAGGGGAAAGAAGTCACCTGTGTTGTGAAGGGTGAGTCAGTCTGCTGAACTGGCTTGTCCAAGTTGGTGGATACTTGTCCCCTTATGGCATTCATCATCATGTCCATTTTCTCCTTGATCATCTGCATGTCTTGCGCCATGCGTATTGCATTGCTCTCTAGCTCGTCCAGGTTGGTCAATATCTTCTTGCTAATCCTGCCTGTTAGGGATGTTGCTTTCTTCTTTATCTTCCCTTTCCCGTCGACCTCTCGTTAGGAGGTGACTACCATTCTACTATTCATTATCCCGTTCGTCGTACTAATCCTTAGGATGTCATTCATTCCTTTGGTTTAATTGCTGATCCAACTCCTAATTGCACTGGGTAAGCCGCTCAACTACCGTTGCCAAGGTTTGCACTTGTCTTTCCAAGGCGTTGGGGGGTTCCCTGTCTCCTGGTTGATGGTAGCCATTGATCATGCTTGGACCATGCAACTCTTTGTCTTAGAAGCATTGATATGGCTAATCATTCATTCCTCACAGACAGCGTTAGCTGATGATGCCCAAAAATCGTCAATGAGCTGATTGTTCTTGAACACTCTGATGGGTACCTGAAGAACAAGAAACAAATACCAACAGAGAGCACCGGTGGGGTGCTGGCTAAAGACCCTCCAAAGGTTAAGTCAGCAAATGAAAGATCTCCAAGAACATAGTGAGAGAGTTAGGGATTTTCTACGTACCTAGGAGAGGAAGAGGCTTAGCGCTTATATAGTGGTATAGAGGTTTACAAGGATCTCATGAATGAAGGAGCTTTCCTTATAGAGAAGATCTTAGGTTTAAGGTCTTGAGATCTTAGGGTTTATCTTCCCATATAGGGTAGATACAAAATGTATAGTTGGGTCCTTAAACGTGACGTGCAACTTATTTCTATGTAGAGACTCATAAGCGAGGGACAAGCAAAAACTTGTGGGACCCACCATGCTCATCCGTTGACATGGTCATTCGTTCGTCAACATGGATACTTCATCCGCTGGTACGTGATGCAAGGGTCTCGTGGGTTTTGATGTCTCTCCGTTGGCATACTTAGTCCTCCATCAAACAGTTGTTACGTATGGGCCAACCATCAGTTTTAACTGGATGATGTCCAACGGACAAATTAGGAGGTAGACGGTTGCTGGTTGAAGAGCCATGAGCGAAGTTTGTTCGTCCCAACGGATGAGGAAGGTCTATTTTCTTACTGGACGAAAATGCCCTTATCAATTAGGGGCCTATGTTCAACTTGTTTATTGGAACCAAAGAGGTCAAGAATTAGGAATCAACGGGCCTTCTTTTTTCTATTATTGTCGTTGCAAATTTACTCTTTTTCTTGTTTGAAATCTCCCATGGTGTGGTGTAGGCAGCATTACTCCATTCCAACCTTTAAGTGATGGTGAGACAATAGTGTCCAGAGAAGGAAGCTTTGTACTTTTTATATTACATACTAATCATAATAGAGTATGGTGTTTATATATATATATATATATAATCCTTTTTCTTTGCTTGAAATAAGAAAATTTTAACTTGTGAGTCACTTTAAAGTAGATTCCTTCATTTTGTAACACAAGTAGAGTTGTCTTCTTTTTCGGAAGCAGGGACGGACCCAGGATTTTAAGTTAGGGGAGGCGAATTTCAAATAAGCATCCATATAGTTAGTGGCAAAGTCAAAAATATTTTATAGGAGGCCAAGCCAAAGATAATAAAAAATTTTAACTTAAAAAAAAAAAAAAATCTTGACAAAAAAAATACGCTATTCTACAAAATTAATAAACAAGTCTATAAGAATGAGTGAATGGCTTAATGTAATTGCTCAAGCAAATACTACTATTATAAAAACACTATTATTAATTTAAAATATAAGAAAATTCTTCTTTTATATTGTAAATTTATATTGTATACATAAAAAAAAAAAAGTGGTAAATATTGTATACATTTGAAAAAAATATACAATATTTACCATTTCTTTACAAACATGTACAATATTTATTACTTTTTGTATGTCTGTCATGCAAGTTTACATTGAAATTGCAATGCAGACATAAAAATTATATTGAATATAAAGCAAATTGATGATCACTCACAAGTTAACAATATAGCTACTAGTCCTCTACAATACTACACAGTGGTCTTATTTTGTTTGATTGGACTACATGTATCAACATATAAACTTACGGACACAGATTTCCTCCAAACATGTTTGCAGCAACTGCTGCAAACATGGACAGATGTCAAACACTTAAAGAAACACATAAGCAAAGGTCATGTGCAACGCACATGACCCATTTTAAGAGGATTGCAGGTATCCCTAACGTTAACAGTGTTAGTAAGAAAGTCTTCTCCTCAAACACATACGCCTCTCTCTCCTCTCTCTCATCTCCTCCACCTCTGTTTTCTCAGCAACCTTAGACCGGCAAGAGCGTGGCGGCCACGTACTGACGGGAAGAAAATACTCTCTCTCTTTAAAACCCAACCAACGCCTCTTTCGTCCTCATTTTTTGTTCTTCTCAGAAACCCCAGCCACTGCCACATGCTCCGCCTTTCCCATCCCCCACCCACCTCTTTGCCGCCAAGGACCACCGATTCTACCACCCATCATTTCAAGGTTCCAACTTTTTTCCTGGTTTCTTACCAAATCCCTCTGTATTTGAAACAATTTTGGTTTGTTTTGTGTGATATATTTGGATGATTTAATTCTGGTTTTTTCTTGCTGTGATAATTAGATTTCTTGTTTGTAATTTTCTTAAAATTATCATTTTGGCTAGCTTGAGTTCTTGTTGTGATATATTTGTAATTTTTGTTCTGTATTTATTTATTTATTAATTTTTTTTTTTTTTTTTGGAGTGGGTTTTGAGCAATCCAAGCTCCTCTGAAATTAACGACTGTGGCTTGGAAAGATCTCTAAGGAGATGTCTGAAAACCATTTATGAGCATTGTAGGCAAAAAAGGTAAAGGAAGGGAATGCCTTTAATCCGACATCTTCAGGTATCTTTTGAATCACTTTTCTATTGTTCTTGATATTATGTTCAACACTATGATGTAAGCTACTTTAGTGGATGTAATCCCCTGTGTAGAGAGTGCACTTGAGTTATTAAAGGATTCAGCATCTACTGAAGCAATCTTAATTTTATTTACTTTTTTCAAAGATGTTAATACTGAAATTACGTTTAGATTTTACAAAATTTAGTGCTGATATATTTTGTCAATTTGGGGGGAAGTCATCTGCTTTTGTTAGTTCCTTTTTTTGGGACGTGAAATTCATGCAACTCCTATTTATTTTGCTTGTGTGTGTGTATATTTATATATTTTTTGATAGATATTTTGCTTGTGTATATTTAATCTGCTTGTTCGTTTGTATTCGTATTTAAATGTATATCAAGGCTCATTTTATTGTGCTTTATTCAGCCACCGCTGTGGGAAAGGTATCAACAAGAAGTGAAAGAGTGGGAGCTAGATTTGAACAAAAACAATACCAACATCCCTAATGGATGCCAGGAGCAAGCTGCACCAATTGAAAAGCCACCCATGTTTGCTTTCTGTTTGAAGCGGCGAGGTTCGGAAGTTCCCAACAAGGGGTCAAAACAAAGGTCACGTAGGAAGTTTTCAATTTCTGGGGAAAGCAATGCCATCTTGCACTAAAGTGTATGCAAAGAAGCCACCCAGAATTGCTGCCTGAAGTGTATGCAAAGAAGCAAATTGTTGCAGCATTTCATATTGCATTAAAGTGCATTGAACTTGATCCAAAGATGTGACTTAGGATGCGAACAGTGTTAGAGAGTCTTGATTGTATAAAATCACAAATAAGAAAGTAAAGAACTTAGTAGAATTTTGGTTCTTGATACTGATTTTTATGTTTAAGGTGTTTGGTTTGTTAGCAGTTCATGGTTAGAGGGGGATTTTGATGTATTTTTTCTTGGAAATATTTTTGTGAGCCAATGTATATTTCAACAAATCTATTGCTAGATTTAAAATTCCAGAATTTAAATTTCCATCCACATCACTATATTGCATTCATCAATTTTATTTCCAAAACACTATATTGCATTCATCCTGAACAAATCCATAGCTAAATTTACACTAGAGTATTTTCCTTATAAAAGAGAGCTAGATAAAAGGAAAATTTCAACAAATCTATTGCTAAAATTAAACTTCTTGAATTCAAATTTCCATCCACATCACTATATTGCATTCATCTAAAGCTGCCTTTGTTCAAATATGCACATAGATACAAAAATATAAAAATGAACTTTTCCATTGCATATAAAATATCCACCCTTTGCAATTATAATTGGTACCTAACTAGAAGCATACTTAAACATGCACATATAGGACTTAATATGTTCAAGTAGCTTCATTAGTTACAAAATATGTTTAAAAAGATTCTATAAGCTCAAATGTGTTGTCCAAAAAATCTGTCCAAATTGTCATATATGCTCCCAAAAATCTGTCAAAGTCTTCCATGTCCAAAAAATACTCTCAAAGTTTTGTCCACTAGTTGTTATAACTATGTAATATGTTGTCAACTATTGTGCAAAAAACAAGGAAAATAACCAAATATGGTGGTTTTCAAAGTTTATTAATATCAGGATCTATTGAAGCCTGCAAAATATGCCACCAAATATGAATTAGTAAATGAAAAAAAAAAAAAAAAAAAAAAAAAAACTAAAGGAAAATATAAGTTCAAGTTATAGAAAAATTCATAAGGACTATGCACACCTACACCTGACTCAAGCCATATATCCCAACGTGATATTGTCCAACCAAAAATCCACAATCAAAAGATTCCTACACATGACATTTAAACAAATCAATATTTCGTTTTCTATGCTAATGAAAGTAACTGGGTAGTAGGATATTAGACAAGATTTATAAGTGTTAGGTTCTAAGGTCTTAGGATTTTGTGTATTTAGAACTCTAATTTGTAATGTTGACAACCCATGATCAAAACAATGTATTTAGTCTAGTTTAGGCTTGCTCAAAGTTGGTTTAATATTGTAAAGTTGGAATCGAGAGACTGCAGAAGCATTGGGGCTTCTTGGCCTGGCTCGATCGATCGAAGGTAATTCTCGATCGATCGAAAATCGGCCCAGTTGCGATTCTGCAGAAATTCCAGCTCAGCCCAAACTCTTTTAAAACGTTTAGGGTTTTCTGTTTTTGCCCTAGGTATATAAGACAAAACCCTTGCCACGTTTTTAGAGTTGCACAAGTTGTATTGTTGCTCATACATTGCTGTTTATGTGAATCTCTTGTGAGATCTTTGAGGAGCTTTTCTTCACATAAACTTAGGGTTTTCAAGATTGAGATTCTTCAACATCTTGATGATCAACTTGGTTGCTGCCACTGAAGCTTAAAGATAAACAAGCAGGGAGCTTGTACCTGATTGAAGGAATACAAAGAAAGAAGTAGTCCGTGGACTCGGAGCCTGCGTGTGGTCGTGTCAGGAAGTTTTACTGGTGGGTAGCATTAGGAAGTCAAGCGGGGAGCTTGTAAGTCCTTTTGTAAGAACTTCAATTCTTTCTTAGTGGATTCCGTTTTGCCTTGAGGATCGGTGGGTAAAATCCTCCCCAAGTTTTTCCGTGTGGTTTCCTGGGTGATCATATCTCTGTGTTATTTATTATTCCGCTGCATTATATTTTTGATATGATTATTTGATTGCTTTAACCTAGAATTGCTTAATTTGACTAAGTAAAAACTTGGCTAATTAATCTAGGCTACGCAATTTATTTGTGGTTTAAAGGGTCTAAACCCTACAAGTGGTATCAGAGCAGGTAGCTCTTCTTGTTTTAGATCTTTTGATTTAAGAGCTGATCCTTGACCCCTGTTGTCATGGATAATTTGAAGTGTCTTTCTAATCATGTTTCTACTCATGCTTCTGCTGATTTTGTTGATGCCTGTGATGTTTTGAATAAAAAGGACACTATTGTTTCTGTTGATTTTTTTGATGCTTTTGAAACTCTTCGTAAAGAATTATCTAAATCTTTGAAAATTTCTAAGAAATTCAAGGAAGAGTTAAAATTGGCTAATCTTGAAAAAGAGGAATTATTTGTTAGATTAGATGAATCTAATAAAAAGAATGAATTTTTGAGAAATTAAATTTCCTCTCAAGATGAGAAGTTGAAAAGCTTGGAACAAGAGTTAGTTGAATCTAAAGCTAAAATTGAAAATTTGACTAGTTCTAAGCCTGCTGATGATAATAGAATTGTTTCTGTTTCTCTTAAGCCTAAAACTGAAAAAGTTTATATCATTCCTTTTAAGAGGAATAATAAAGAAAAGGCTTATTGTGCTAGGTCAGAAAAAGGTAAAAGTTCTGATGTAGACGCTGAAGTTTCTAAACCTATGTCTAAATCTACTGCTTGTGTGCAAAAGAAATCTATTTTTGTGCCTACCTGTCACCTTTGTAGTGTTGTTGGTCATATTAGACCAAATTGTTCTTTGTTGAGGCAAAAACAAAAATCTGAGACTAGATTTGCTGTTAGGAATACTGATGTTCCTAAATTTGTTCCTGTTTGTCACTTTTGTGGTGTCTCCGGTCACATTCGTCCTAATTGTCATAAATTGAAATTTAAGCATTCTATATGTCAATCTAGGATATGTGATGATATTTCTCCTGCCGTAAGTCCATATAAATTGTTTCATATGCTTTTGAAAAATTTAAGCTTGTTGGCTTGTGAAAGGAATTTGCAGGATTTTAGTCTGTCTCAGAAGATTGGTGTAATTCCTCAAATACACTCTGCTTCTCATGGATTTTCACCTACAAAGCCGAAGACTCGTGCTATATGGGTGAGAAAAGATCCTTCAAGATGAGTGTTGCTGACTTGTCCCTGTTTTAATTCTTTCTATATTTGTGGACATGTCTTGTTTCTGTTTTTGGTTGTTTTGTTTTTTCTAGGTTGTTTTTTTTATTAAAAAAAAATCCAAAAACATTGAAAAATTTTCAAAAAGACAAAAATATTTTATTTTGTGTCTTGTTTTATTTTTCTTGAGGATTACATGAGTTTTGATATCTCTCTTGATTTAGAACATGCTTAACATTGTGGAGAAACTTGAATAGTTTGTGCTAAGCTATTTTTGATTTTGTGTGAGGATGTACTAGTTTGTACATGTACTCATGGGTTAATTAAAAAATTGATATTTCTTGTTTGTGTACCCTCTATAGCTTAGTTAAGCATTGTCATGCATTGCATTTACATTGTTCATTTAGCACAATGTGTGTCTTTTGTTTTTGGTCATAAATTGTTTTTCAAAATCTCAACAAGTGGTTATAAAGTTTGTTAAAACCAAAAAGATTTTTGTGTTTTGTATTATAGATCTTGGATTTATAATCAAGGATTGGCCATTTTATCTTTACATAACTTGTTTATGTACCCTGTTTAGCTTGGATGAGCTTATTTTATTGCACTTTATTAGTTTGAGCTGTGTAGTGCATGTTGTGTGGGAAAGATGTTTGTCGTTATTAATCACTTTGTCTTAATCTTGAAGTCACATGTTCTTTGACTGTCGGACTTGATCATTTTGAGAAAGGCATAAATAACCATCTCACCACTGTTCACTAGCCAATCATGAACACCTTAGTGCATATCATAAGATTTTGTACTCGAGAAAGTGTAGCACATGCACAAAAAGAACATAAGGTGTAGCCTCAATTAAATTAAAACTGGTATGTACTATTAGGCCTGATGCTAATTCACTTAATTCAAACCGGTGTGTACTATTAGGCTTGATGCCAATTCACATATATAAGAGGCAAAAATTCAAGAAACTTACATGATTGCAAGTTTTTGTTCTTGGAGATGTGAGAGTTATAGGATGTAACTCTTTAGGTGATAGTCTCTTTCAAATTCTATGTGATGAATTTTGTCGATTTTGTGATTGATTTCTATTCACATATCACCTCACATGTATCTCAAGTTTTTGCTAGTTGCACACACTACACAAGTTACTCTTTGTTAAACTTGGTACATTTTATTGTGTGTGATTTTGTTGTGGCCATCCAAGATTAAAAGTTCCTTGATTTTAATGCAAAATGTGCTTAATGTTTGCGCTTTGAGGACAAATTGATTGAAAATCTTGATTTTGGAAGATCTGGGTTGAATTCTAGTATTTTTGAAAACGCATTCCAT
Organism: Quercus gilva; assembly: GCA_023621385.1. Taxonomy (NCBI): domain Eukaryota; kingdom Viridiplantae; phylum Streptophyta; class Magnoliopsida; order Fagales; family Fagaceae; genus Quercus; species Quercus gilva. The sequence goes on from CM042481.1 coordinate 67,215,313, forward strand.
CTCATACTCATGCATTTTGTTTTCGTTGTTTAATGCTTTGAGGAGTTGTTTTCAAAATTAGGTTTGTGTTTTCCAAAACTGTGTTTTTTTCTCAAAAATTTTGTGAGCCTCTGCCCAGTTCGATCGATCCATTCTGATTTTCGATTGATCGAAAAAGTGCTTTAATTTGTTTAAAAATGACTGTTTCATTCGATCGATCGAATGTATTTTTCGATCAATCGAAAGTCACGAATCAAGTTTTTAAAAAGGGTTTGTTCTTGATCCGAATTGGGTTTTTTGTGAAATTGAGTTGAATTTGATGAAATTGGCTTGTTGTTTTGATGAAATTAGGCATTATACTCTATGTGCTGTGTTTAGTAATGCTCAATTCATCAATTTGTTTAAAAATTTTTAACAAGTGGTTTTCAATTTTTGGGGTTTTTGGTAGAAATTCCCTGCTCGTGCCAATTTTGTCAATTTGATCTTAATTGAACTTAGTTTTACTGCATTAGTACATGCATCATGGCATTGTATTTGTTCATGCATCATATAGATTTTTATTCTATATTGTTTTTGTGCTAACTTGCAGTCTGCCCTTGGTTTGTGTTTAAGAGTCACATGCATTGCATTGATTTCTATATCCATCTTGCAGTTTTGCAGTCATATCTCTCATGTTTTCACACATAGCATGCATACACTTTGCTACATTGGGTACTCAACTTGATCAAAAAATTGATTGATTAATTTTTGAGCTATGTACTTTCTAGTATATGCCTTTTTATGTGTGAACTGTAGAAAATATTTTTCTTAAGAGATATGATGGATAATCAATGTGCAAATATTTTCTCTACTCATGCAACTGTTTATGGGTCACATAATGCCATGTTTGCATTTTATTGAAAGAGAGAATATATTTTCTTCATGTGTATCCTCACCTTAGTTTTTAACTATGATTTGTGTGTTTTTAACTTTGGTCCTGTTGGTGATGCTGCTGATGCTGCTGATTTTCCCCCACCCCCTTTATTTTTCCCCAAAACTGTTTTTCCCACAACTGGTTTTGTTTTTCCTATTTTTATAGGGGGAGAAAAGTTTTTTTTTAACCTGTGTTGTTCATAGGGGGAGCTGTCTCTATTTTATATAAAGTTGAATTGTTTTGTGTTCCCCTTGATTCTCTATTTTCTCTTATCCTTTATTGCGTATGTTGACTGTTTACTTTTTGTATGAGTTGTCTTTGTCAATACGTGACAAAAAGGGGGAGAAATTATTGATTTATGGGAATCATGTTTGTCTTGTTTAGGGGGAGATATTTTTTAGCATGAGATTTTCTTTTGTAGAGTTTATTAGATTGTATCTAAGTGCTTCATTTTGTATATCATTTTTGGGGATATTCATGTTAGGGGGAGTAACATTGATATATTGATATAGATTTTTTCTTATTTGATTCTTGTTGTCTCATGATTCACTGCTTATTGATTTATATTTATGAGTGTTCATTGATATATATCTTTATTTTGTGTTGTGTGAATCTTACAAGAATATTATACCTGTTTATATACTATTTTCTGCCACACATGCGTTTATGTGTTTGTTGAGTATTTCAGGAATATACAGGTTGTTTCAATTGAGCTGCTGTCTACACTTGCAACTGATGGATAGTAGTTAGGATTGAATTTTAGTTTATGAGCATTATTTTGTAAAGGGCTTTTTACTTGTAAACTTTGAGCTTTTAATTTGTGTTTTGTCACGGATTGCCAAAGGGGGAGTTTGTTAGGTTCTAAGGTTTTAGGATTTTGTGTATTTAGAACTCTAATTTGTAATGTTGACAAACTATGATCAAAACAATGTATTTAGTCTAGTTTAGGCTTGCTCAAAGTTGGTTTAATATTGTAAAGTTGGAATCGAGAGACTGCAGAAGCATTGAGGCTTCTCGGCCTGGCTCGATCGATCGAAGGTAATTCTCGATCGATCGAAAATCGGCCCAGTTGTGATTCTGCAGAAATTCCAACTCAGCCCAAACTCTTTTAAAACGTTTAGGGTTTTCTGTTTTTGCCCTAGGTATATAAGGCAAAACCCTAGCCACATTTTTAGAGTTGCACAAGTTGTATTGTTGCTCATACATTGCTGTTTATGTGAATCTCTTGTGAGATCTTTGAGGAGCTTTTCTTCACATAAACTTAGGGTTTTCAAGATTGAGATTCTTCAACATCTTGATGATCAACTTGGTTGCTGCCACTGAAGCTTAAAGATAAACAAGCGGGGAGCTTGTACCTGATTGAAGGAATACAAAGAAAGAAGTAGTCCGTGGACTTGGAGCCTGCGCGTGGTCGTATCAGGAAGTTTTACTGGTGGGTAGCATTAGGAAGTCAAGCGGGGAGCTTGTAAGTCCTTTTGTAAGAACTTCAATTCTTTCTTAGTGGATTCCGTTTTGCCTTGAGGATCGGTGGGTAAAATCCTCCCCAGGTTTTTCCGTGTGGTTTCATGGGTGATCATATCTCTGTGTTATTTATTATTCCGCTGCATTATATTTTTGATATGATTATTTGATTGCTTTAACCTAGAATTGCTTAATTTGACTAAGTAAAAACTTGGCTAATTAATCTAGGCTACGCAATTTATTTGTGGTTTAAGGGGTCTAAACCCTACAATAAGTAATAGCAATAATTGGTTATAGTCTTCCAAACCAATTTTTAAACCCAGCAAAAAAAACCATAGTTGCTAATAGTCTTCCAAACAGTCACGATGAACAACAACAACAATATTCAGAACTCAAAATACCTAAAAATCCTATTCAACAGAAATTATACTTAAACTCAAACTCCATAAAAATTAGTAAATAAATCCTTGCCACCAACAATAAATACCCATTCAAAACCAATAAAACCGTCAGCTCTTAAACTATAGAACTCAGCTATGGTAATAATCATAAGGACAAATATTCAAACTTCAAATATAATGCAATTTGAGGAAATAATTATCTTTAAAAAACAATGTTTTTTTTTTTTTTAATTACAATAAATTCAATGAAAATCAGACCTGAACAAATTGAGAACCATTGCATTTGTCACTGTCAGGGAGAATGCCGAGAAACGATGGAGTGGTAGGTCCTTGGCGGTGCATATATGGGAGCGGCATCGGCTGAGTGAGAAAGTGAATGGGGCGGAATCGGCGAAGGGGGAAGCGGGTGAAGAGGAGAAATGGAGATATGGTCAAGTGAGATCGGCGGCCACTGCATGTGGCCGTGAGTCTTTGGCCGGTCTGGGGTTCTGAGAAAAACAAAGGTGGAGGAGGAGGATGAGAGGGGCTTGGCTTGGCTATGTGTCGTTTGGGTTAGATTGAGAGAGTTGCCGGTCTGAGGTTGCTGAGAAAACAGAGGTAGAGGAGAGAGGCGTTTGTGTTTGAGGACTGAGGAGAAGACTTTCTGACTAACACTGTTAACGTTAGGGTTAACAGCAATCCTCTTAAAATGTGTCATGTGCGTGTGTGTTGCACATGACTTTGCTTATGTGTTTCTTTAAGTGTTTGACACCTGTCCCTGTTTGCAAACATGTTTGGAGGAAATCCAAACTCCTTACTTATATTCACCAATGAAAATATCAATCAATAAAATAATAATATAATTAACAATCCTATTTTATATTACTATTTTATGAGTTACTATAGTTTTCCATCACTTTACTAAAACAAAGAGCAGCTGAGTCTTAAACTTAAAGTGAACACATTTGAATATACAAATAGAGAGAGGGATTCAAAGAGAGATAAATACAGCAGTGGAGCCGTAGAGGGCCTGGAGGCTAGATTTGTGCCGATCGTCCCTGGTTGGCTGGTCAGATCTTCAATTTGATGGAGCTCTTTGCAGCAAGCGGCGATGGGTGAAGGATGAGATTTTTTGTTTGATTCATATATATATAAAGATGATTTTTTTTTTTCAATTTTATTAGGAGGAGTCTTGAATCTCTTGATTTAAGAGTCCTAAATAGAAAAGATTTGGGTTTATTTTTTCTATTTATCCTTTTGCGATTGTTTGAATTTATTAAAATTATTTTGTTGCTTATTTTGGAGGAGCTATGGATCAACAGCTCAATGAATGGCCAAATTTTATTTTTGATTCCGGGTTCTTTATATCAAAATTTTCTCTTTCGGTTGAAAGTAAACTATTCAAGGTCTGACTCTGAAGTTGTTTCTTTCCAAAATTCTAGGGGGGCTGGTAAGTAAATCCCTCTTAAATTTTAAGATAATTTTTGGGCTTATACCTACTATTTTATTTTTTCACATAAGGACACGGGGTCCGGGCTCCCTTGGGCACCCTACTAGGTCCGTCCCTGTTCAGAAGGCATGCGTCCAAGTCAACTGCCGAGTCGTTCAGGGTTTATGCCTATCTAATGGCCCTTAACGATAGATGGCCTATCTTGAACTTGTATATAGGAACGAAAGAGGTCAAGAGCTGGGAATCAATGGACCTTCTTTCTTCTATTCTTGTCGTTACAAATTTACTCTTTTTCTTGTTTAAAATCTCCTGCGGAGTACTAGACAGCATAACTCCATCTCAAATTTTAAGTGATGGTGACACCATAGTGTCCAGAGAAGGAAACTTTGTACTGGGTTTCTTCAGTCCTGGAAGTTCCAAGAATCGTTACTTGGGAATTTGGTACAAGAGCATCCCAGTTCAAACTGTTGTTTGGGTTGCAAACAGAGTTCGCCCAATCAACGATACTTCTGGGATTTTGATGATAAACAGCACTGGAAATCTTAACGTCATCCAGAATAATTCGGTTGTTTGGTCAGCAAGCACTTTGAAAGAAGTTCAGAGTCCATTGTTACAACTGCTGGATACTGGGAATCTTGTGGTAACAGATGGCAATTCAGAAGACTATTTGTGGCAAAGCTTTGATTATCCATCTGATAGAATTTTACCTGGGATGAAACACGGTTGGGATTTGAAGAGAGGTCTCAACAGGCGCTTAATTGCGTGGAAGAACTGGGATGACCCATCTCCTGGGAACCTTATCTTTGAGATGACACTTCATAACTATCCAGAAGCTTATTTGTGGCAAGGCTCAACAATATACTTCCGTACTGGGCCTTGGAATGGCTATGCCTTCAGTGGTTCACCTGCACTAAAGCCAAATCTGGTGTTTGCCTTCAAGTTTGTGTTCAATCAAGATGAGGCCTACTTCATGTTTACCATGAAACGGTCACTTCACTCAAGAGCACTTCCCAACCAAACTAACTCTATGTTTCAACGCTTCACATGGACAGAACAAAGTTGGAAGATTTATACATATCTGCCTATAGACTATTGTGATACTTATGCCCTTTGTGGAGCCTATGCAAGGTGTCTTGTTACCGACTCTCCAGTCTGCCAATGTTTAAAGGGATTCAAACCCAAGTCACAACAAAGATGGGATTCACTGGATTGGTCCTAAGGATGTGTACGCAATAAACGATTGAGCTGCGAGGAGAAAAGTACACATGGGTTTCTTAAATTTTCTGGATTGAAACTCCCAGATACTGCACACTCATGGGTGAACACAAAAATGAATCTCAAGGAATGCAGGGCAGAATGCTTGAATAACTGTTCTTGTATGGCTTATACAAACTCAGATATCAGAGAAGGTGCTGGCTGCGCCATCTGGTTTGGTGATCTAGTAGATATTAAACAGTTTCCGGCTGGTGGACAGGATCTATACATTCGGATGCACCCTTCAGAACTGGGTATGAGTTTGATTTTGTGAAAGATGATCTTCAATTACTGTTTTCAATTGTCTTTCCATTTTTTGTTTTTTAGAATTTAAAATATATTTATCCATGGTAGACGGGATTAAGGAACACATTAGGAAATTAATCCTTCACAGGTGAACCAAAGCTCTGATAACAAATGAAAATTACTTTTAGACCTCTAATACAACTTAACTACCAATTTTAGCCAATTATTCTGTATTAAGTGAAGTACTTGATTCATCAATATTCAAGCATGAAAATAAGGGGAGCGGCTCACCTCCAGTTTTTATTTCTCTTGTTTCCTCCGTTTTTAGACAAATGAATGACACCTGGAAGCAAACTGATCCAACGATTAAAAAAGGAAGCCAACTTGGAAAAATACAACAGTGACCTAACTACCTCATCCTTTTCTCTCTGGCTCCATAAAAGAATGGGTAGCTGTAGAAAAAGATAGAAAAAGAGAAGAGAAAGCAACGCACAAATTGAGAGAGAGTTGTGGGCTTTTTTTTTGCCTTTGGATGGTTGGTGTGCCGGATGTCATTCATCTATCTAAAAAAGAGGAAATAGGAGAAATAAAAAAGGTAGGTGAGCCGCTCCCGAAAATAAGCATAGATATACATTAAAGCATATGAACCACAAACACACATCAACAGTTGCGGAGCTACGTTGTCCATGGCCCCCTAGAATTTTAATTTTCTTCTACTGTTAGGCTGAGTCTGATACCAACAGAAAAAGTAAAAGGTTATGGCCCCCAAGAAAAATATGACCCTCCACTTCTTTCTAGGAACTCTACTTACTACTTAGTCCAATAGATAACAACCCAAAATCCTCGAAATAAAATGCGAGCTAACTCTCCCAATTTTTCAAATAATTTGTTGTAATGTCAATTCAATAGACAATAACCTACACTCTCAAAATAGCATCTTTTACCATCCATTTTCAAACAAAATTTACTTTTTTCCCATCCTTCTCAACCTCAAGGAGCCACCTATGGGATTCTCATGATAGATACCAGCCCCATGTTTCTTTCCTCTCATTGTTTATTGCTCTAACACTCTAACTCGGAAACAAATAAACTCATTTCATCTAGAAAAAAAATATGACCATATTTGCTTCGAGTTCTAGCTTCTCCTTGCTAATTTTTTTTTTTTTTTAGCCTTCAAGAAAGTAATGGAACCTCAACATTTCAAGTTTGTTTGTTTCTTTAACACCACATGGGCATTTAGATTTATGCTTTGCTATATATACATATATATATATAGTTTATGAATATGCTTTGTTTATTAAGAATATGTTGTTCAATTTTTTGTATTGCTATATGATAATATATTATCTCTCTCCATATCATCAATTTTTTTTTTTTTAATTTGAAATTTGGTGCTGAATAATTCATTAAAAAAATAAGGAAATTTCAATACTATGAATAACTAGTCGCTAACCCATGCAATGCAGGGGAACCTACTTGTTTGTGTGGTAGACTAAAATGATTTTATAAAATCTTAAATTGAGTAAGAAACTACATTATTGCATGAATTGCTCTTGTACAACTTCAATTTGTGTTACAATTTGATGAAGAAGTCATTGTGTGACCATGCAATGGCTTTCAAAAAATATTAAAGAATTAGAAGATTCATTGCTTAAAAATTATTGAAATAAAACAAAATATATATGACTACACAATAGAGAAATATAAGAGAAAGATACATTCAAAAGAATAATTCATGACTATAAGCCTATAACTATTGAGAAGAATCAAAAGATTAAGAGCCTACAAATTATAGAAAATATATATGTGTGTGTGTGACTACACAACAGAGGAATATAAGAGAAGAATGTGTTACACTCAAAATAATAATTCATGGCTATAGTCATTGAAATTTGCCAGATAGTTTTAGATATTGAAAAAATATAACACAAAAATTCAGATGATAAAAATTTCAAAAGGCCAAAAAATATTAAAGAATCATAAGATTTAATTCCTATAAATTATTGAAACAAAACAATATATATATATATATATATATGATTATACAATAAAGAAATATAAAAGAAAAATTGATTACCTCCAAAAGAATAATACATGGTATAGTTGTTGAAATCTGCTAAACATGTTCAAATACTACGAAAACTAAAACAAAAATTCAGATGTTAAAACTTCCAAAAAGCCAAAAACATATGACTATTCAAAAGAGAAAAATAAGAAAAAGAAAAAAGTACACAAACCCATAAAGTAATAAGTTTTAAATTTTAATGAGTCTAAACTTAAAAAAAAAAAAAAAAAAAAAAAAAAAAAAATCATATGTGAGGTTGTGTTCCTGGCAACCCTGAAAGAAAAAGTAAAGGGAAAAAAAACCATGAAATACCATCAAGCAATTAGTTTTAATGTGTTTAAACTATATACCGTGAAAAAAAATTATAAACAATCATAGGTGCAGGATTTAGTTACCAAGATTGGATGGCTGTAAAACGCAACCTTTCAACATTGATTTAGGGTTATGCCGAAGAATATCAAGCCCTTGCATGGATGTTATTTGTGGATGATTGTGCAACACTGCAATTCATAGACTCTATTGTTAATAAGACAATCGAATTCAAAATTAAAAGCGATTAGGTGGCCTTTATACAACAGGATTTGTTCTTGTTGAAGAATCAACTTCCTTGCCAAGTTATATTTAGGGTTTTGAGGTGGGAAGAGAGGAGTCCTAACATTAGTCTTGTAAGGACTAGATTTGAGTTCCTAGCCCAAAAGGTGGATGGACCTAGGTTCAAAAAGGCCAAAACAATGAATTTGTAGAGAGTAGGTTAGAAAACTGGGTTTTAGTTAGTCAAATAACAAATAAGTAGGTCTTGATGACAAAAAATTAAAGTTAGACAAGTTTAAACTGAATAAAAATGTCTTCAGCAGAGTTCGAGGAGACCGGTTCTTATATATTACTCTTAAGTTTGATTAAGTTTTGTTTCTGATTGTTACAGTGTTTCTCTCTTGATTTTTTGATCCCTTTTTCTCTAGAGGTCTCTTACATTATATATCTCCCTTTTAATGATCTTGGCCCTCTATTTGTTGATCATCCAAGCCACTACTTGAGTGCTTGTCCTATCGAACACCATCTCTGGCCCTCTGTGAGTTGGGATAGCCAAAACAGCACTATTCAAGGGTCTTCTCCACATAAATGTAGCTAGAAAGTTAGCTGCAGAACATTCAATGCGGCGGCAGTAGTTTTTCCTTAGATATTTTTGAACTTCCATCCCTCTTGCACGTTTATAATACACGTCTCTATCAGTAGAACATCTTGAAAGGTCATTTTGAATTGTATATTTGATCTATGCCTTGCCCATCCGAGGAAATAACCCTCCTCGGACCACCTTTCCCAGTCTTTCCGTTTGCATCTTACTCATGGGCTTCTGAACGTAACATCCTCATTACTGTTTATCCATCCTCAAACTAATCAAAGTCCTTGGCTAAGGCCCAAAGCCCAATACACAATTTTGGGCCCTTACCCCTACAAGTCTAATTAATAAAATTAATAAGTAAAATTAATTATAATGAGGTGTAAATTTGTGAAGCTTGCAAAGCTAATGTGTCAAAATTTTAAAAGGTCACTAAAAAGTAAAAAACTTTGGTTTTATATTATAATAATAATATATAGATTAATAAGGACATAAAAAAAAATTCATACAATTCATTGTTAAATGAATAATAGATGTTTTGTGAGCTTGATCTAATCCGATAAACTCAACCCCCCAGTTACTTTATTAACACAAAATCTCTTTCAACTTTTAGATGCATAATGTAGATATAATAAAATATAGACAAAACTTAGGTATAGTACCTTAGGTGTTGTTTTAATCTGATAAACTCAACCCCCCAGTTACTTTATTAACACAAAATCTCTTTCAACTTTTAGATGCATAATGTAGATATAATAAAATATAGACAAAACTTAGATATAGTATCTTAGGTGTTGTTCCTTAGGTTCCTCTCTTAAAAAATACACTTCCTTCCCATGAGAAAAACTCCGCATGATAGAATCTTAAAATGAGAACTTAAGGAATAGCACATAAGTATTATATCTAAGTCTTGCTCATAAAATATATATATCCGACCAGACAATGTTTAAAGTTCCATGCAATTTTTCTCAAAAGAAAGTTTTGTGCAAGTCATCTAAGTAATTATATATAATAATAATAATACTCAATAAATAATTTTGTTTTAAAAAAATAATGATGATATGGCAAGCTCTGGAGAGGTCAACAAAAAATCAAAAGTTTCGGTTTTATATATATAAATTTAAGTACAGTACCTTAGGTGTTGTTCCTTAGGTTCCTCTCTTAAGATTCAGCCATGTGGTTACTTAACTGAAAAATACACTTCCTTCCTATGAGAAAAAATCCATATGGCAAAATCTTAAAAGGGGAATTTAAGAAACAGCACCTAAGTATTATACCTAAGTCTTGCTCATAAAATATATATTGTCAACCAAACACATGTTTAAAGTTCCGTGCAATTTTTCTCAAAAAAAAGTTATGTGCAAGTTATCTAAGTAATTAGATATAATAATAATACTCAATAAATAATTTTGTTTTTAAAAAATAAAGATGATGTGGCAAACTCTGAAGAAGTCAACAAAAAGTCAAAAGTTTCGGTTATATATATATATATATGTTGGGTTGGAGGTGCTTAAAATAATAGTTTGCAAAATTTTGTATATATATATAGTGAACTAGACCCTTTTTTGTATTTTCATTAATGTTTAAGTATATGATAATTTCCCATAAAAAAAAAAAAGTATATAACAATTTATTAAGTTGATAATTTTGTATTTATAGATTTATGAATTATGATTATTTTATCAATATTGCAATTTGGTCCCCTCAAGTTGAAATTCCTGAATATGCCCTTGCACGTACAAAGGAAAGAGCATCTGTTCACGGAGTGAAAAACCAATAGGTAAACGTACTTTGTGGCCGAGCCCGATTAATCAAATCAAATATGAAGGTTATTGCGGTATATACTACGCTTACTAGACTTTATATGTACAAGTACATGAAGTGCACCCAATCTCCTCACTTCTGCTATCAACTTCAGACTCATGCCTTGTCCTTCACAGTCACTTGGCACCACAAGTTAATCCATCTACTGTGTAAAACTGATCTCTTATTCACTCCAAAGCTTCTTGAAGATTTGATGTGATCTCTATGGTTTTAGTAGCAACTCCAACACAGTTAAGGTGATCTTTGTGTCAAAAAGAGTCAACCTCCAAAGGATGTATTGGAAGACAAATATTGGCCATCTCTAGGTTTTTCTATGTTTTACTGTGGTTGTCTTCCTTCTCAAAGGATTAGGGTTGAAAAAGGTTTTTATACAAGTTGGGTTTGGGCTTAGTGTGGCTACCAAAGAAGCCTTGAAAGAAAATAACAGAATTTTCATAATGAGGTCTCAGTTAACTGAGTGTCTATGGAGAGTTTCTGTCTGAATCAACCATCACACACAACCAAGCCTCGAATCTCGCTCGACCGAGTTCGTTAGTCTTGCACAATGAGAAGATCCGTCAACCTTTAGCCCTCATTACCACAATCACATTACAAGTACAAAACTTAAAAATTACAAGTAAATTTGTCATGGAATTAGTTCACATATGCTCAACTGACTTATAGTACATCCAGGGACTATAATCAATGATCTAATACTTCTACCAGAAAGAAACATAAAACTTTAAAAAAAAAAAATGAAACAATTACTTAATTGCTGTCTGATCTAGGATCAATCCACAAATTAAACAAGAAGAAAAGGGTGGTGGTCATCATAACAGCATCAATCATTTCTGGATTGCTTACTTTGGGGTTGCTTTGGCGTTTCACTTGGAGCTGCTGTTAGTATTTTTGGCTAAGTTTCCTCGATTGGAAAATTATACGTTTAATCCATATAGAATTTTGGTGAGTAATAGACTAGTTGGTTGATATTTGATGAAGTTTTAGAGATGTAATTATGGTCTTTTTGTATTTTAACCAAATCTTGGAGAGTAAGGAGAGCATTTAATGCTAGATATGAGATATTAATATATATTTAGCCATGTGCTTGGAATTGATTTAGATGATAATAACATAATTTATATGAAATACTATAATTACATTTTTAAACTTATATTATATGATAAACATTAATTTTTATGTAAAGAGCATGGGGAGTTTTATCATTTTAAATGTTATGTGATATGAGAGGCTTACCAAATGTTACCTATTGCATACTGATCCATCATAGTTCAGGGAATTGGAGAAGACATGTCAAGCAACATGCTTTCCTTTATCAACTTTGAACCACTAGAGCTTTACTGAATATACTTCTTGGCCCTCCAAACCATGACTCCCAAAATTCCCCTAATGAGACTCATGAGCTTGGATCATGAGCCAAAAAATGAAATGATGTGCTATGAGTTTGAACCATGGGCTTTGACACTTTTTTGTGTAAATATGGGCTTTTTTGGGCTTTAAAAGAGATTTTCCTAAAATCCATGACAGTGTTGACGTGGTGTGGGTTACCAATGAAATGAAGCCGTGTGGTGTGAAAAAATTTTCCTTAACAAAAGTTAGGCTTCAATAGATCAAACAACACGCACAGTGAATCAAAGATAGTAAGAAAATAAAGAAAAACAAGCTTTGTGCAAAGAAAAACCTTCCTCGGCAAAAATCCATGGAGAGTGGTCCTCATGTATATTTCTTTTAAATTGGGATGCAATTTTAGTTTTTGTTGCTATGTTCTCTACAAATTTTTCAATCCCTTCTTCCTAGAGGGTCTCTTACATTATATAACTCTCTTCAAATGATCTTGGTCTTCCATTTGTTGATTGTTCAGGCCACTACTTGAGTGCTTATTCTATCAGACACCTTCCCAAACCTCTTGTGAGTTGCGGCAGCCAAAGCAATACTGTTCAGAGGTCTTCTCCACATAAATGCAGCTAGGAGGTTTGGTAGGATGTATTAAATGTGATGGCATCCACCATCCCTTCAGTCATGTCAGGGCTAACCCCTTCTCCAAAGCTCTTTCTCTATAGTATGACTTCCTCTAGTAACTTGCCACTGATGTGGCCTTGTTGTCTGAGGGTGTGGCCCCCTCAGCCATGGGTATGACACGTGACATGATTTCCTTATTTAAATTCTTGTACCCCACAATACCCTTAATCTAATTAAATAATTCTTATTCCTTAAAAATAAAAATTGAGGTTAAAATTGTAATTCAACAATAAAAAAAAATAAAAAATAAATCTCTCTATAACTTCCTCCTATGTCCTAGATAGATACAAACTTCATTCTAACAAGCAAAATACCTCCCACCCCATGTCAAAAATTCTTAAATAGAATTTTTGACAGCCAGCTATTTTTCTCACCAAAAAAAAAAAAAAAAAGGCTTCTTTGTATAAAATTTGTGTGCAATAGTAAAAAATAAAATAAAATAAAAGGTGAAATATTCACTTCATTTTGATATATAATTTCAACACAAACTTCCTTCTTGGAGCATGACTACAAAAATTTTGTGTACGAACCTTGCTTTATTTCATTAAAAAGGTATGAAAGTTTACTTAAATGCATTTTTTTTATCATGTACTATGGTTTTGTTTATGGATTTTTTTTTTTTGTTTTTATTTTTTTGGAGAATCTGTTATGATTGCCTTTTTTTTTTTTTTTTTTTTTTGGTGAGAAACAATATGTTATGATTGCTAAATCCACTAAATCACTACAAATTTACAAATTATGTCTTAAAATTTGGCCTATTTATTAAAAAATTAATAATTATTGAGTTTTGATTGTAATTGAGAACATATGCCATAATTAAGAAGTTTAAAGTAATGTCAGTTACATGCTCTCTCAATTCACTAAATCACTCATAATCTTTTCCTAACATTACTTTAAACAAATACTACCCTCATCACACGTGTAAAACACACGCTTCATGCGTGCGGTGAGGTTTTTTTTTTCGTTTATTATCATAATTTTTCATTCATTTCAGATTGTGATTTACACGCATATTCAAAAAAAAAAAATTGCTCATTTAGAACCACTAATATGATCAGAAATGTCATAAGGCTAGCTAAAAAAAATAAACAAATCCAAAACATATGTTTCAATGCTATTTCAGTTTTCATTTTTTTTTATTTTAATATTTTAGCTAACACATTTTGAAAGTTAATACTGAAATACGACAGCCGTATGGCAAGTGGTAAATAATAGTATCATTCATTGTGGACAATCATAAGAGAAAGACACCGGCTACTGTGGTCTTGCCGACACCGGAGACGACATCATCACCGACTCACACACTCATTCCTTCATCTCGCTGTCGACTGTGAGTCACTTCTCTCTGTCTGTCTGTCTTAGAGAAGGGTTTATTTATTTAAATTAGTCAGTGTTTTCTGGTTTGTAATTGTTTGGAATTGGGATGATGATAAAAATGTTTAATCCTGAATTAATTTATTTTATACATCGTTTCTGCGGGATGATTTGAGTGAAATTTTATTTATATACGTTGTTGCTGCTGTATGAATTTTGTTAATACCGAATGAATTTAGAACATCAAACAAAATTGAGAGTAATAACTAATAATGTAGATGATGATTTTGGAATAAACATGTGCTTGGTTTTTTTTTTTTTTTTTGGGAAGCAAGTACAAGTTTAACTTGTTTAATGTTTCAAAATATTATTTATTTTGAAAAAAAAAAATTTAATTGACACAATTTTTTGTAACTTTTTAAAGAAAAATAGTACTTCAGTGTTGGTTTTGATTCTGCTCAAATATACCTTCTTTAGCCATAATGGTTTCTGGGTTTCAACATTCTTCTGGTAATTGATTTTAACTTCCCTTGAGGATATTTAGATGCCCAACATACCTAAAGTTGGATTGACTAGATTATTTAATTATGGATGTGGTTTCTAAGTGTAAAGGTTAGTAATTCATAGTGATTTCTTTTCAAAAAAAAAAAAAAATTCATAGTGATTTGTATAGATTAGTTGATCCAAGTTAAGGGAAAAAAAATCGTAGAGGAAGACCAAAAATCACATTAGTAGAAGCAATAAAAAAAAGGACAGGTTCATTAAAGGTCCGTTTGAATTGAGAGGGAGAGAGAGGGAGTTGAGTAGAGTAGAATAGATTTAGTACAAAATTAGCTTATTTTTAGCCAACTCTACTCTACTCCCCTTCACTCTCCCTCATTCCCCTCTCCATCCAAACAGGCCATATATTTATCGCATTTTTTGTTATTGAAAGGTACTTCTCATCCATACTCTTTGAGTGGCCTTATAATCTAATTAATGACATCTACTCTTGTCCATAGGGTTTAGTTCCAAGGGTCGAATCTTGTTACTTATGATAATAAATAAAATTTTTTAAAACTTAGAACACAGTGGCAAATAATCCTTAATATTTTTAGTATTTGTAAACTGAAATTATAAAGGAGTTAAGGAGATGTAAATTCGGTTACCCTAAAAGCATATTATAAGGCTACAGAGTACAAATATCCCTGTATCACATGTATATATGATATATATTCTCATCAATCATAATATTGATGTAAGTATATAACAGTAAATTTGGTAGGATCAATCTCTTCAAAACGTAAAATGATTGCCTTTGATTGAGCCAATGGTAAACAATAACCCATAATTATAAATTGTTGAATGGAAGGTTCTTCTTGTGTGGTGTATGAATTAGTCGACCGAAAAAGGCCGGTATTTGCCGAGAATTTTCTTTTGCTTCATTTTTGTAAAGTCATACAAGTATAAATAAGTATCGAAATTAGTAACATATAACATAGTGATAGGTTAGGCATACAATTTAAGTAATAGGCAGATTAATTGTCACAAACGTTGTATTGTAGAATTGACAAAAAATGATCATCGATTAGGATGGCAGAGTGCTACAGGTAGTACGTTGCTCTTGCTCAGTGACTCAAGGGTGCTTCAAAACTTTCAATATCAGGATTCCTCAATAATAGCAAATTAAAGCCTATTGGATTTTTTTTTATTTTTTATTTTAGAATTGGATGATTTGGATTTTAAAAAGAGAAGTAAATAGTTAGGTTTGGAAGATAAAAACAAAGAAATATATGAGATAAGAGCCAATGATAGAATCCAAAATAATATGAACAGTATTATATCTGTATTGATGGACAAAATTAAAATACTTTTTCAATACCTATATTAATCCGCTTCAGACTTTGAAAATGGGTTGGTTGAACTTTTCAAATCACTTATTCATGAAAGTGAATCAGAAAACAATTAACTTCAATATGTAGTTTCTCCAAATATATATATATATATATATATCGTAGTTAGGTGATCTAACTTGTGTGCTAATTAACTCCCAATTTCTTATTGAATCAACCAATCAATAGCTTTGTTCTATTTTCTATCAAACAGTAATTTTGGATTGTAATCGTTTTCACCAAATACTTGGACAAAACTATCTAGCACAAGTCCTTGCCAGCGTTGTCATTTAATTTTTTTAATAACTTGATGATCGGGGGAGTAACATTTCAACATTGAATATCCTTATCGAAAACACTGTAAATCTTAGTTAAGCTACAAGACCTTAAACTTAATAGCCTACTACCATATTGTTGTATAATGAAAATTAGAATTTTATTTAGCAATACAGCAGTGATTTATATATTAGGTTCCTTAAGATCGAGGAACATGTCTGGTTAAGGGAAAAAAGAAAAAAAGTTGTATCTGGTTATAGCTAGGTTGATGTTGGAATCAGGGACGAACCCACGTTGGGGCAGAGGGGGGCCATTGCCCCCCCCCCCCCCCCCCCCTCCCAATTAAAAAAAAAAAAAAAAAAAAAAAACTAGTATAAAAGAAATTAAGACTTGCCCTTTAATATATATATATATATAAATATATATTTGTCTCTCTTCTAAAATATTTAGATATTAACTTACAAGAAAATAAATAAAATCCATGCCCCTTTAACTACAAAAACAAAATAAAAAAATAAATATAGACTAAACAAAAATCGCGCACAAAATAAGAAACAATTATTTTGTATGTTATACTTTGTTGATATGTTTTATAATATGAAATGTTTAAGAAATACTTATTTTGTATGTAGTATTTTGTTGAATATAAAATAGATATTAGTTTTTATTTTCATAAATTTTTTTTTTTTTTTTTTTTGGTTTTAAGCTCTGGCCCCCCTCAGGTATAAATCCTAGTTCCGTCCCTGGTTGGAATTGACAAGCAAGATAGATCACCTTAATTAGCCTTTATCACTAATTCTTCTTCTTTTTTTCCCCATTATTTAAATAAAATGTATCACCATCTTAATTGAACATAATTAGTTCTTTGGTTCTAAATCATACCCACGAAATATGACTTTTAATTATGAGTAGAGGCTAGAACTGTAAGTTTCACATGCATTATCCATACTAGAAGTTTCTTCTTCTTCTTCTATCTATGAACTTTCGGCATCATTGTGGCTTTAAACCCTGAAGTAAAGCCATAATAAAAAAATAAATAAATGTGTTGGCGAATGCTTAGAATGCAAGTTTAGCAAACGCATCGCATACGTTTCTTATTAAATGCCAGCTTTTTTTAGTAAGAGAAATAGTAAATAATCAGTATATTAATATTTGAATGCATATATTGGATGCTTCATTGACTTGACCCCGCATCAAAATCAAATGATTGGTTTTTGTTGTTGTGGTTGTGGTGGTGCTCCTTTAGCTTTGCTAACCCATATGATCCTTGGCCATTTTTTCCCCAAGAGTTTTAAAAGCAGGAATCTCTCTCTTTCTCATAATTTAGAGGTGTTTTCAAATTTATAAATCTCACACTTTTAAAAGGTTCCAATTTAACCCTGCTGTAAAATTGTATATACCAATTACTTAATTAGTTTAAATAGAGTCACAATATCATTAGTGACAAATTGTATATACCAATTACTTAAATTAATTGACATTCATAAAATTATAATGATCACTTCTTTATCTTAACAATTATCTCAAAAAATAAAAGAAAACAAATTAAGGTTTTAATCTTTACACTTCACAACTTGTAACTTAAATTAAGATGCTTTATCTTTTATATTATTTTATATTATTTATTTGAACAGAACCTAAATGATTGTTTTTTATTATTATAAAGGCATATGGCTGTTGATTAAAGATAAGTTAAAAATATCAAATCTTTTTTTTTATAGCAATATTGGCATAATTGATCAAATTTAATAAATCAATACATATATATATATATATTTTATAGAACATTTATTGAATGTACTTAATTTATATTTTAAATTGTTTTATAAAACCATTTCACAATAGTAGGAACTAGAAAGTATGAATAATGGAATATGGTATATACATAAAGAAAATTTAATCATATTTTTATTTGATTCTCAAAAGCAAATTTCCGACCACTAACAATGAGCAAAGGGACTATCGTTATTAAGTCAATGGAATACTAACACCTAATTGCTCTCTTAACGAAGATTGCTCCCAATACTAAATATCAATCTATTAATTTTTCCCCTAGTAATAGCTTCTCTCAACTAAGGGCACATTTAATAGACTATAATGGTAATTACATAGGAATAAGAAAACTTTTTTTTTTTGAGAAACAAACACGCACACACATACAAAGGAGAGGAAAAATGGTTTTAACATAAAGGCACACCACATATAAGAATAAGAATACTTATTATAGGGAATACAAAATGCTGTAATAAAATACTTATTACTATTCATTTGTTTAGTGACAATACAATAATAAAACCCTGAAGACAATTTAATGAAACCATTTTTAATCAAACTTAAGATATATTTTAGGAAATATCTTACACATAATTATTTTCCTAAAAAATAATTTTTTTTATACAAGATAGAAATTCTACTCTAACTTAATCTAAGTGCATATATGTGTGAAGCTCTTCCTAGAAACCTAAACCTTAGCCCTTGCCCTTTCCCCCCTTAACACCCTACAAATATTTATATTTGTGGAGTGACCATCGCGTCAAAGGTGTGTGGTATTTTGTAAATTTGAAAGAGAGATTAGTTATTCTTTTTATGATTTTTTATTTTCATAATTGTCATTGGCATCTGGAAAGTTTTCTAGTCTGGAGATCAGCAAGGACAGTGAAAGTCTTCTCTCCCTTTCTGTATCGATGGAATCCCACACCTCATACCTTCTTCACTGGGTGTCAAGAAATATCTCCCTCTCTAGAAGATGTTTACGAGATATTGAGACTGAAAGCTTGCTAAGTGTGTAAAACACTTGTGAATGTTTAGACCCCAAATTCAAAATTACCAAAAGCAAGCTTATACTCAAACAATATATATGCAGAATGATAAATAAAAGATATACCCAAATATGCAAACTACTATAAGCCATAATTTAATCACAACACAGCAGTCGTTAATAACAAAGAGTAAGGGATAGAGAGAGGCAAATGCAAGATAACACGGGCACGTGTTATCGAAGAGGAAACTGAAGAACTTGGCGAAAAACCTCTCCGCCGCCCTTCAAGCGGTAAAATGATTCACTAGAAAATCAGTTGGGATACATGAATAGCAATAGACCCTCCAAGCCTAATCTACCCGATGCACCTAAGCCCTCCAAGCTTCTTGCTCTAACAAGGTTACGCTTAAAATTGTCTTCTCTAGCTTACTGGATCCTGCAATTAGCCTATTGCATGAACCAAAATGAATTGGTTCTCTCTTGAACTGCTTCCCAAACACAAAGAACCTCTCACTGCTATGAATATGGTGAGGTAAGGATTTGGCTTAAGATCCTTTCAAGGGTATGACAATGGAGAGTGTGAGAGTAGAGGAATTTGGAGAATCAAATGTATAAGATTGTGGATCTATCAATCTTGTTGTTCTCTAGGGTTTATCTCTCAAAATTCTCTCTATAAGCTCTCTACATTTCGTGGGTATAAGGGTATTTATAGTAGGGTATGAGGAGGAATGTGAGAAGTCATTTTTCAGCAAAACAAGGTGCACTGGCGAGTCACTCACGACTGGGATGAGTGCGAGTTCCAGTCGCCAGATAACAGAATGGCCAAATTGTACTTTTTGTCTAACGATCTAGCTATCCTGACCCTTCAACTTCCTGCATGCTCCACACGTATGACGCGTTCTGGCGAGTCACCACTCACGAGTCAATCATGAGATCCAGTCGTGAGTTGCCTCTTGATTGCACACATTTAATCAATTCTTCACACTCTCTCACACACAACTCTTACATTATTCCGACCTAAATACAGGGTTTTTAAATGCTGAATTATAAACAAATTTGGCGCGGAATAAAGCCAACACATAGTTGAATAAATTCAACTTTACAATCTCCCTCTTTGGCTATTCCATGACAAAACCCTAAAACAGACTCTAACCTTAAAATGTGAGTTGGGAACAGTTGCCAAAACTCACTCATACCTAATTCTAGAACTGTGAAGCTCTTGAACCATATGAATAAGTTTCTTGAAAACAATATCACAAAATGCACTCATTAAGTTCATTGTAAGTGAAAATCTTAGAAATCATATGGAGCAAGCACAATACGATCAAGCAAGTATGAATATAACAATAAAGTATAGCTTGACCAACAAGAACAATTACTATAAATAGTGACTACAATGAACATTCACACTGTGAATGAACATTCGGACATGCAAGCAAATAAGCTCAATGCAAAGTATCATTTGCATGTCGAATACATAACCGATGCAAGAACACTAAAGCAATTGCATCAAGGATACACGATCCAACAGGGGCACAAAAGTACTAAAGAAAATGCAAAAAATTAACTAAAAGTACTAAGCTATATAAGCAAAGGTACATATAAAGTCAAGTACACAACATAAGCTTAAACTATGAAATATGAACATAGACTAATAGTAGAAACAAAAGAAGAAAATAGAAAATCTTGTTGATTGATTTGCTTGCTTTTGCATTGCTTGCTCCGCCTTTGATTTAGCTCTCTCCCCCTATCATTACTCTCCCCCTATCATGGTTACCATCTCCCCCATTTTATTATGGAATAGATAGTCATCATCTTCTTATAACTTCCTTTGGATTTGATCCAATTGAGTTTGGAAAGAGGTAAACTTTGTCTCAAATCGGGTGTGCTGAAAGTGCATGATAGTTGTGAGGCCGAACAATTTTGTGCTGATGTCTTGCACGAAAGCCATGATGTTGTCCAACTTCTCATAATAGGAGTGTGAGCTAGAGCTTGTATCACCTTGAGGAGCATTACTCTCTTGCTTAGCATTCTTTCGGCTATGGCCTATTATAGCATTGAGAATGCTAATGTTGATTAGTCTTTGCTTGGGGTGAGGATACTCATCTTCCAATGTTGGTACTCCTTTTAGCTTCAATATCTTTGTGATGAGGCAACAAAATGGAAGACAGTTCCTAGAGGTCGTCCTTTCAGCAGTTTTGACCAAAATGTGAAAGATATGAGAGCATACATCAATTTCTTCATCGATAATCAAGTCATGAAGAAATAAAGCCCGACCAAGATTCATGTGTCCAGTGCTTGAGAGAGGATAAAGATTATGGAACATTATTGATGAAGCAAAATTTCACCTTGTCAGTATGTTTCTCGTTAGTACGTGGACGACCTGGAGCTCGTCAGTATGTACCACGTCAGTACTATGGATGACCTAGAGATCCTGTGCCAAAGCACTAAATAGATAATGGCACCAGTTTGGGGCTGCCAAAGACCCTTCGATGCTTAAATTAGCATAAACTCTTTAGAAATCTGTAATTTGTAAAGTAATTTGTGTGTTTGTTCAACATGCCTCACTTACTTGTCTGTCTTGGCTTTATATAGCCTTTGTGTGAGTAAATGCTCAGTCTATTGGCCTCTCTAACGTTGTACCACAACTGGAGGATTTATGGCCTAATAATGACCATTTATCCCCAGTCCTTTAACGTCTACAATGGCCATTAAATGCGCATAATTGGATGGCAGAAACGGCTTCGTGCTCATTTATCATTTGGACATTAAATGCTGTCTGGAACTAATGCGCTTATGCTCGTCCATACTTTTACTCGTCATTAACATGAACGATTTTGCAATATGGACGAGCATTTTATCGCTATCCATCAGTTATGGTTGAACTGGAGGGTTGAATGACTCATTTAATAGCCATTTAACTTCCCCATTCAAAGTCCTGTAACGGCTATGTAATGGTCAGCTTGAGATAGTTGTAACAGCTATGAGCTGTTGGCTGAAAATACTGTACGTCCATTACACTTATGTCATTTAAGTAAGGAATTTATATCTAAGTATTATTGTGTGCTTATGATCGTCCTTAGTAATGACGGTCATTCTTAGTAATGACGGACACTTTATGGACGACCATTTTATACTACTCGTCAATTATTGTTGTGAGAAACCTCAATTCGAGAGATAACGATGACAGACCGATTAATTTCCCACTTGAATATACCTCCAAATTTTCTCTAAGAGCATCTTGAAGAATGTCAAGATCCGATTCCAACTCATCATACACCGATGGTTTGATAAACACTGGTCGGTTGATGTTTAGAATGATAGCAAGATAAGAAGGCATTATAGTGAAGTCCTTTCCTCTTACCCAACATCTTAGCTCATCCCCATCGAAGAAGGCATTTGCATAAAACTCTTTCACAAGCTCTTCATAAGGATCTTTAAGATTTGATAGAAGGTAGTTCCAGTCCTTAGAAGCAAATCATTTAAGAATGTTCTTATCAAGAAGAATGCCTTGCTCAACAACCTGTTCAACTACCATGGGGGCATCTTTGAAGCAGTTCAAATATGCTTGATATGCGGCATATGATCTGAATTGAGTGTCATCAAAAACTCCAGTCGAAGATCGAGTTTTCTTCGACTTAGGGGAGAAGCTACTGAGATCAATGACCAATTCCTTTCCTTTATTGCTACTTCCTTTCACTGCTGACTTTTTGAAAGGAGACATCTTCAAGCAAAGATCACGAAATAGCAAAGAGCAAGATGAAAACCAATGGCAACAAACTTGATTAGCAACAAGTTATTACCCAAAACATAAACTATGAATTAAACCCTAAAAACTAAAATGTAAAGAGTAATTCAAGAAAAATTGACATGTGAAGATGCTAAACATCAAAACATGATACAATCATGGCATTAGTCACTCAACATATCAAAGGTTGTGTGTGTGTGCATCATATGAAAAAGTGTGCAAATAGGGCATGAAAACATGCAAGGGGCAAAATGTGGAAACACATAATCATTTGATGTTTCAAAACAAGGAAACATGATTATTCCCAAAATTTTGTACTCAATGGAGTCCAAAAATACACACAAAAACATCTAAATAGACATTTTATCAACAACATGATATGCACAACACAACACAAAGCATAGTATAATGCATGAGCATGTAATAAAATCATTTAAAACATGTAAAACAAGCATTATACTATCATTCTCAACAAAACCCATACAACAATTTCATCACATACAACAAAAAACCATGTTCATCAACCATATTTCAATATCTCAACAAAAACAACAAATCCATGAAAAATAAGGCTTTAAACTTGAAATAAAGTGAAAAGAAGTGAAAACCCATACCATTTCTTGGATTTTGAGTGAAGATTGAAGATGAAAATGGAGGTTTTTGGAGTGAAAATGGTGGTTTTGAGAGAGGGAGAGGTGGAGAAGACAAAGAGAAAGGCACGTGATGCGAGGGAAACTGAAAAGTTTTTGAAAAACTGTTTGAGTTTAACCCTATTTGTGCAAAACACGCGATTTTCACGACTCAAATGACTCGCGAGTGAGTCGCCAAACTAAGTCGCTAAAATCCCTTGAACAAGATTTTGAAAATTTTTCTTTAAATCTTTTTCGTGACTGGGACTTCCACTCGCCAGTGAGTCGCAAACACCTCTGGATGAACTCGCAACTCACGAATGAGTCGCAAAAATGAGTCGCCAAAAAGTCAAAAACCCGGATTTTTTAAAAAATTTCTAAGTGTTTTTTGCGACTTGAACTCTTACTCGCCAATAAGTCGTGAACTATTCTAGGTAAACTTGTGACTTAAGCCTCGAAAACTCACGACTTGTGAGTGAGTCACCAAAAGGCAGAGTTGAAAATTTTTGGATTTTTTGAAAATTTTCAAAATAAAACACTTTTCAAAAACAACTAAAATACTCAAAAATCTTTTTGGGTTTGATCAACATATGCTTGAGTATGTACATCACATTTAATTAAGAACAATCACACAAATGAATAAGGCATTCATTGAACATAGACATGCCTAATGTAAGTGGGTATCAAATGTAAGATAGTTCTTAGTCTAACATGAAACTTTAATGATCAATTCAACCAAGACATACACAATTAGCACTAAGTAGAGTGACCTATCTCAATTATAGAAATGAACATATATGATCTCCCACATGAACTTGATTACATATCTTTGAAACTTTTCATTTGGCTTCTTACAATTCATAATATTTGATCATTTTAGATCATTACATCTCTTTTTGATATCGATGCCTGAAATTTTTTATATTTCAATTTGATGAGTAAGCCTTTGGCTTTTGGCACCATACATTTCAATACATGTCCCTTTCCCTTTTTCCTAGTCGGATACTAGTATATGCGACAGTTTTTTCAACTCATTATCTCTTTTCAAGATTTGACATTGGTTGAGCTAAAAAAAAATGAGTGAGAAGAGATATAGGCACAAGTCTATGCATGTCTCAAGATCAAAAAAACTGTTGACTAATCATTCATGACAAGTTTGAAGATCTATTTACAACAATTACATAGATGTCAAGATGTTTCCCACAAAGATACAAGTGCATAAAGAACGAGCTAATCTCATGAATGCACAAAGCCATTAGTACGGAGGTACAAGGCTAAACATGCGTATGACAATACACAACAACGCCGATCAAACTTTTTGGATTTTATACTTTTTATGTGTTTTTGGATTTTTTGACACAAAGCAAGTAAAGAATGATAAAAAAAACAACAAACAACCAAAGCTTTTAAACAATAAAAACATGCTAGAATGTAAAATAAGCAAACAACCAACAATGTCACATTATATCAAAAGAGTTAATGCATGGACATGTTATAATGCTTATGCATGAGTACCCTTCTTCACCCACACAACACGTGTGTTTTGGGTGATATCCTTTAAGGATTGGGTACTTGAGCCATGTTTCTCAAACCTTAAGGTGAAGTTGGCTAAACATGAGGTAATGGTGTCAATCATCTTTATCACATCACTCATAACGGGTTCTTCTTCTCGCCCTTTTGATTGCTTGGGTTTCCCATTGCCTTTTCCTTGCCTTCTTGGCTTTTGAAGATCCGCATTCTTCAATGCTTGGAGATTGTGGCAATTTGGCCTAGTGTGCCCTCAGATTCCACAATGATAGCAATAATGTTGAGTTTGAAGACCTCTTTGTGCCTTAGGAAGAAACTCTCCTTCTGCCTTGGGCTTAGCCACAATTGGATTTGGAGACTTTGTCAAAACCTTTTGAATCACCGCATTTGGCTTCTTTTCAACTTTTACATTTTCAACAAAAGGAGTTTATACCAATGGTTCCTTAGCCTTGACAAACTTCATTTCCTTGGACACTTTAGAGCTTAAGCCACTTTCTCCAGTAAACCCTAAGCCACTTCTATCCGAAGAGGGCTTTTGATAGGCAAGCACTTCATCAAGTTTCTTGGAAGCAACACGCTCTACTTTGGCATTTGCTTGAATAACCTCAAGCTCAAGAAATTTTAACCTAGAATAGGCATTTGTTAGCTCTTCATTTAGCCCTTCAACTTCACACTTGGTCTCTTTGTATGGCACGAGGATGCTTTTGTAATCCTGTTCGGCTTTCTTCATCTTTCTAATGGCTGCCTTAGCCACTCTTGCATATTCTCCTCTCTTTTCAAGAAGTGCGTTGTAGGATTCTTGCAATCTATTTGTTCCTTCATAAACGCATTCTTCTTCATCATCATTAGATTCATCTCCAACACCCATAGATTCCACTTCGGTATGTTCACCAAGCTCTTCCACTAGATTGCTTAAATCTTCCGAAGAGTCTACAGGTGCAATGGTCATGAAAGCGGAGTAGTTTCCTTCCCCATCACAGCTTTCTTCAAAATCGGAGTTTAGGTTATCCGAATCACTAAAGGTTGTAGTAAAGACTTTACCCTTTGCCTTCAAATAGGTGGGGCATTCTCTCCTCACATGACCATGCCCTTTGCACTCATAACAAGTGATTGCTTGAGAAGGAGAAGAGTCTTTGGAATCCTTCTTCTTGAAGTCCTTCTCGTCTTTCTTGAAATTGGAGAATTTTCCTTTCTCAAAGGATTTCCCATCCTTTTTGAATTTCAAGAACTTCTTTGCAAGGTATGCCACCTCTTTTTCAACCTCGTCCTCATCCGAGGAATCTTGAGCTTCAATTCTCTCATTGATTGTCTTAAGAGCAAGGGATTTGCTCTTCCTTCGAGATGGTAGAGACAACTCATATGTTTGAAGAGAACCAATAAGTTCTTGGACCTTTATCACATCAAGATCCTTGCTCTCCTCAATGGTGGTCACCTTGGCACGGAAGCTCTCCGGCAATGATCTAAGGATCTTTCTTGCAACTTTGGAGTCTTCTGTCTTCTCACCTAAGTTCAATATATATATATATATATGTATTATGGATGCACAAGAATTTTAAGGTTTTTAGCTTTTCTTGAGTTTAGAAATGTATATTGAAGTTCAAATAAACTTTTCAAATTTTAATTTAGTTATATTTATATGTAGTAATAATAAATGACGAAAAGTTTTAGATTTATTGGTATATTAATTTATTTTTCTTTTCCAATACTTTCTACAACTTATAATGAAGATTTGAAATTCAAGATTTGCAGTAGTGTCTGTGGTTTTAGTATCTCACTCCATAACAACACAAACGGTGATTGTTGTATTTTGGGTAGCTTGAATCTCTGGAGATAACGAAAGTTTCTACCTGACTTTCGCTCCACTGATCAAGATTCTGACTTTCTAACTATCGACTGAGTTTTAATATCAAATACCTATGATTTTTGCGTTTGGAAAAAAACAAGAAAAAAGAAGAGGAAAAAGATTTGAGCTCTGATGTCGCGGAAGCCTAAAGAAAAGCACACACGATGCTCTCTTGATGGAACAGAAACTAAACTATTAGTTTCTGGTAGTAAACCTCGAATCCACGAGGGGTTTCCCTGAATCCACAAGGAGATAGAACTGGAATCCACCAGAAGAAAATTTGACAAAAGTCTGAATTTTTTATTGATAATCAACTCCCTTGCCTCTGACGGCTACAAAACATATAAATACTAAGGAAAACGTCTAAAACCCTAATTCGCACTAATTACGCGATTAGGGGACAAAATTACCGAATTTTACCAAAAATAGCAAAATTGAGTTAAATGCAAAATCACAACCTATTGACCTTAAGGGTCGTCCCAAAATAGACGGGACCTTATTCTGACTTTTAAATTAAAAGTTATTAAGGAAAAACGAATAATACTATAAATAGCAAAAACATTGTTTTCAGGGCCTTAATGAAGGAATTCGCCTAAATTTTGGCGACGTTCATGGCCTTGTCATGAATCTGGATCAGAACGCCGTTTCCCTTCAACCTGCCAAATTTCATGCAATTCCGACACTGTTACCCCGACAGCCCCCTACTGGCACCCCCCTTTGATCCTGCGTTGTGACTTCCTACGCCCCTGCTGCTCTAGGAAGGCAAGTGCTGTCTGTTCTACATCAGTCCCTCCCACTTGAAAAGAACTCGACCCCGAGTTCCCACTATCTGGTTCATCAGGAGGATGATAATCATACAAGTCAGCAACATTGAAGGTAGAAGAAATGTTCATGTCTGGAGGAAGAGCAACCACATAAGCATTGTTGTTGATCTTCTTAGTAATCTGAAATGGCCCATACTTCTTGTCCTTCAATTTGTTGTAGGTACCAACAGGAAATCTTTCCTTTCTAAGATAGACCAGCACTAAATCCCCAACATTGAAGATCTTCTCACGCCTCTTCTTATCAGCAGCTTCCTTGTACTTGGCATTTGTAGCTTCAAGCTTCTGCCTCACCTCTTCTTGTATAGCCTGAATACGGTCAGCCATATTCTCTGCTGCTTGACTCACTCCTGGAAGCTCAGGTAAAGGTACCAAGTCCAAAGCGTGTTTTGGGGGCACGCAGTAGACAATGGCAAATGGAGACTTACCAATGCTTCTATTGACTGAGCTATTGTATGCAAACTCTGCTTGGGACAATGCAAGATCCCACTGCTTGGGCTTCTCGCCTGAGATACACCGAATCAGATTCCCCAAAGTGTGATTAACCACCTCTGTCTGGCCATCAGTCTGTGGATGACTAGTGCTGCTGTAATTCAAGGAAGTGTCAAAACGTTCCACAAAGTCCGCCAGAAGTGACTAATGAACTTGGTATCCCAGTCAAAGGTGATGGACTTTGGCACTCCATGCAAACGCACAACTTCTTTAAAGAACAAATTGGCCACTCGAGTAGCATCTGAAGTCTTCTTGCATGCTATGAAATGGGACATCTTCGAGTACCTGTCAACCACAACAAAAACAGAATCCATACCTCGCTGGGTTCGAGGAAGACCCAATATAAAGTCCATAGACAGATCCTCCCATGGTGCTTGTGGAACTGGCAGAGGCATGTATAAACCAGTATTCTGAGATTGACCCTTAGCAGTTTGGCAAATTGGACACTTTCGCACATGATTGCCAACATCCCTCTTGAGTTGTGGCCAATAATACCTTTCTTCCACCAGTGCTATAGTCTTATCTCTGCCCATATGCCCACCTAAACCTCCACCATGCAGCTCCCTAATAATCTGCTCCCTTAATGAACTTTTAGGGATGCATAATTGGTTACCCCGAAAAAGGAAACCATCCTGGATGTACATACTATTGATAGCAGTATGAGTTTGTTGACACTTACCCCAAATATCACCAAAATCCTCATCATTCTCGTACAGCTCCTTGAGGCAATCAAACCCTACAACTTCAGTACGTAGGGTGGTTAACAAAGATGCTCGCCTGCTGAGTGCGTCAGCCACCTTATTAGTGACACCAGACTTGTGCTTCAATGTGAAATGGAAGCGCTGAATATAAGCTACCCACCGAGCATGCATCCTGTTAATGCTAACTTGACTGTTGATGTGCTTCAATGCCTGATGATCTGTATATAATACAAACTCCCTCTGAATTAGGTAGTGCTCCCAATGCTTAAGAGTCTGTACTACAGCAAAGAACTCCAGCTCATAGGCTGACCATTTACTTCGAGCTTCACAAACTTTCTCACTGAAGAATGCTACTGGTCTATTGTCTTGTGAAAGAACAGCGCCTATCCCGACCACAGATGCATCACACTCCACCTGAAACACCTTATCAAAGTTAGGCAATGCCAAAACTGGGGCTGTGCTCAACTTCTCCTTGATCAAGGCAAAGCTCAGTTCTGCTTCCTTTCCCCAGGAGAACCTCCCCTTCTTCAGACACTCAGTGATAGGGGCTACTATGCTACTGAAATCTCGAACAAACCTCCGATAGAAGGTTGCTAGCCCATGGAAGCTTCGCACATCACTCACTGTCTTTGGGGTTGGCCATTCTCTAACTGCACGGACCTTGTCCTCATCAACGTGAATCCCATCCGCACTGACCACATACCCTAAAAACAGCAACTTATCAGTCAAGAAACTGCACTTCTTCAAGTTGATATACAACTCATTGGCCTGCAACACCGCCAATACCTCTCGCACATGATTATAGTGGGCTGCTTCTGTCTTACTGTAAATCAGGATATCGTCAAAATAAACTACCACAAACCTTCCAATAAATGGTTTTAATACCTGATTCATAAGCCTCATGAAAGTGCTGGGAGCATTAGATAATCCGAAAGGCATAACCATCCACTCATACAACCCCTCCTTTGTCTTAAAAGCCGTCTTCCACTCATCTCCAGGTCGGATCCGAATCTGGTGATACCCACTCTTGAGATCCAGCTTGGTGTAACACTTGGACCCACTCAGCATATCAAACATGTCATCTAGTCGGGGAATAGGAAATCGATACCTGACTGTGATCTTGTTGATTGCTCGACTATCCACACACATACGCCAGCTCCCATCCTTCTTTGGTGTTAGCAGTGCCGGTACTGCACATGGACTCATACTCTCCCTGATCTGCCCCTTGCTCAAAAGCTCATCCACCTGCCCCTGTAGAATCTGACCCTCTTGAGGATTCATCCTGTAATGTGGCAGATTCGGTAGACTAGCTCCAGGAACTAAATCAATGCAATGCTGGATGTCCCGCATTGGTGGTAAACCTGCAGGCAGCTCTTCTGGAAAAAGCTCTTCAAACTCCTTGATCAATGGTTGAATTGCCTCAGGTACCTCAGTAACCTTCTTTGGCTCACCATCTGTCACCACTACAGCGTATACCTGTTTCAACTCCTTACACTCCCTGTCAAACTCATCTTCATTGTTCACTATGAGGAGTGCTGGTTTCCCCTCCACTTTAGAAGCTTTGGGTATACTGCCTTCCTTAATAGGACCAAGGACAATTTTTCTGCCATTCTTAAAAAACACATACACATTATCCTTACACCTATGAGTAGCATCTACATCATACTGCCAAGGTCTACCCAGTATTAAATGACATGCATCCATTTCAACAACATCACAAACTACTTCATCTACATAACATTTACCCATAGAAAAAGTAACACGACATTGTTGAGTAACAAGAGTTTCCGTACCTTTCTTGATCCAACCTATCTTGTACGGAGAGGGATGCTTTTCTGTTTTCAGTCCCAGCTTAGTAACCAAACTCCTCAATGCAATGTTCTCTACACTGCCACTGTCAATGATCAAATCACAGACCCTCTTATTGATGGTACATCGTGCTCGAAAGATCTCATTCCGCTGATCACCGTAATCCACCCTTGGTGTGAGCAACAACCTCTGAATCACCAAAGACCGCCCTAGTGGCACGCCTTCCTCATCCTCTTGGACCTCATCAGGATTATAGGCATACGGATCTGCATCATTATACACCTCTTCACCCTCCTGTTCACCTTCTATCTCGCCCTCTTCTGCCACCACCAGATTCACTGCGGCTCGCTTAGGGCAAGTACTAGATTGATGTCCTGGTTCTCCGCATCTGTAGCACTTATTCCCAGTTGGCCTAGCATAAGGGTTGGCTTTCGCTATCTGCTGGGCTGCGGAACCTGCTACTGCCACTGTGGATTGGTTGACACCACTGTTCTCCCTAACCACGGGTTGTGATCGTGGTGTAAACATGGGCTGTTTACCTTTGTTGGCAGTGGAACTAGAGGACTCCGAATTTCGATTGGAAAACTTCGAACCTGCCCTGAGATGCTGATATTCTATTTTCTTGGATAAGGTTACAGCCTCATTCAAAGTATATAGGGTTTGTAAGGATACCTAATCTCGGATGGAAGCTCGTAGCCCGTGTACAAATCTGGATATCCGTTGATCTTCAGTTTCCTCCAAATCATTGCGATTCGCCAGCCTGTCAAACTCCTCCATGTACTCATTAACTGTCCGCGTACCCTGCCTGCAATCTTGGTACTGTCTGAACAACTCCTGCTGGTAATCTGGTGGTAAGAACCGATCTGCCATTAATCTTTTCATTCTCCTCCATGATCGTATTGGAAGCTTTCGTTCACGGGTACGGTTTAATTGAACACGATCCCACCAGGCAGATGCTCCTCCCTTCAATTTGTAGGCCACCAAACACACCTGTTTGTCATCTGCTGTACCCATATAATCGAAAAACTTTTCCACTTCACTGACCCAATCCAGATACTCTTCAATGGAGACATTACCATTAAAGGATGGTAATTCTACTTTCATTCGATAGTCCCTCTGCTCCTGATAATCTCGGCCATTATCCCTTGCGGGACCACGATGATTTCCAAGGACTCTCTCTGCATACTCCTCGTCTTCACTGTCTACGTCATTGTAGTCCTGCTGCCTATTCCGGTTTGGACCACGATAGGGAGGACCACGCGCTCGATTATCACGTCGCTCTCCGTCATCGCGATTAGGGTTTCGGTTAAGCAAGGTGGCAAGTGCTTCCTGAATCTGGTCCAAAGTCTGCTGGGTTGAATCACGAAATTGTTGATGTTCATCACGAAATTGTTGATTTTCATCACGAAAATCAAGGAACTCAGCCCTAGTGAGGACTGGGTTGTTGACGTCGTCACCGCCGTCATTGTTGTGAAGGTTACCGTCTCGCCGGTTAGCCATCAGACCAGGGTAAGTCAAGGCTCTGATACCAACTGATGTCGCGGAAGCCTAAAGAAAAGCACACACGATGCTCTCTTGATGGAACAGAAACTAAACTATTAGTTTCTGGTAGTAAACCTCGAATCCACGAGGGGTTTCCCTGAATCCACAAGGAGATAGAACTGGAATCCACCAGAAGAAAATTTGACAAAAGTCTGAATTTTTTATTGATAATCAACTCCCTTGCCTCTGACGGCTACAAAACATATAAATACTAAGGAAAACGTCTAAAACCCTAATTCGCACTAATTACGCGATTAGGGGACAAAATTACCGAATTTTACCAAAAATAGCAAAATTGAGTTAAATGCAAAATCACAACCTACTGACCTTAAGGGTCGTCCCAAAATAGACGGGACCTTATTCTGACTTTTAAATTAAAAGTTATTAAGGAAAAACGAATAATACTATAAATAGCAAAAACATTGTTTTCAGGGCCTTAATGAAGGAATTCGCCTAAATTTTGGCGACGTTCATGGCCTTGTCATGAATCTGGATCAGAACACCGTTTCCCTTCAACCTGCCAAATTTCATGCAATTCCGACACTGTTACCCCGACAGCCCCCTACTGGCACCCCCCTTTGATCCTGCGTTGTGACTTCCTACGCCCCTGCTGCTCTAGGAAGGCAAGTGCTGTCTGTTCTACATCAAGCTCTGAAAACTACTGTGATGAGATGAAAATAACGATCCATTCTCCTTTTTTTCTCTCTACAGACCACAAAGTAGTTATCACAAATTTGGTTAACAAATTAAATAGAGTGGACCTATTTGCTATTAATAGTTCAAAAAGTATTTGTGTTATAAATTTTTTAGTTTGATTTATTTTAAGTTTTGGGATTTTGTTTAATATTTTTAATTTAATTTGATATTTATACAATTAAATTTAAATGTTATGCCTGTAAATTGTGATCATTTATTTAATAATAAGTTCAAATTGTTGAATGAAAATATAAACTTGAAAAATAATATTAAAACATTAATTGGAATCACCCTACGGTGTTATCTCCTCACATATTAGCAACAAAAAAAAATATTAATGTTTTGTGCTTATCATTATTTGTTAGAAAGATAACAAAAGAGTAGGCAATGCCTTTTAGTGTTCAATAAGTCTAAGGACAATTTAATTTTTGTACAACTTTTGTCACAATTTGGTGAAGTGGTCAATAATGAACAATCACTTTTCATGGAGGCACTACTTCCTTCCGCCACCTCCCACTATTCACAAACAACCACTTCAACAAATTGTGAAAAAGTTGCTTCTATATAATTTCAAATATAGATACTATTGAATCTCAAATTTATGGTGTCTAGAATCTCTAGATTATAATGATTGCTCTTAATCATCAGACCAAGACACCAATTGGTTTCAATGTAGGCAGGGTTCAAACCTTGCATCAATGTTTGTGTATTGTATGAGTGTATGCTACATTGCTATGTCTTATATCGGACATGTACTGAGTTGATTAGTGCTTTCTTAGGAACTAGAAGGGGCTGTAATTGTGACTAAACTAGTATTTTTGGAGTGTAGTGCTAATGTGGCTAGAGCTTTAAACACAATGATATCGGAATACTAAATGCTAACATTCTCTAATCTCTAACTTTGCCATCTATCCAACTAATATAGTCTAAATAAAAAATATTCACCCATTCACACCACAACACATTTCAACACATGACACTAGTTTGTTAACTATTTTGTCCTAATAAGCATTTTACTTTAAATTTTAGGGTGTGTTTGGTAGAGTGGATTTTACGGAGGATGGAAAAAAAAGGTGAGAAAATGATGAAGGAAAACTTTTTGGAGGGTGTTTTGTTGAGAGGGGGGAGGGGAAAATGATGGTGGGGCCCACCAAAAAGTTTTCTCCCCCAAAATGGGGAGAAAACTTGGTGGGGGATTTGATAAGTGAAGGATAAAAATGCTCATGTGTAAGTTGCACATGGCATCACTACGTGTTGTGTGTTTTTTTTTTTTTTTTTTTATATTATTATTATTTTAAATCCAGTTTTAATAAGTGTTTGATTTTTGTTCTTTTTTTTTTCCCTGGGCTTTAGTACCCTTGTTCAATGTTTCTTTTGTTCTCATTCCTTTTTTTTTTTTTTTTTTTTTTTAGACATGATTTTTTTTTTCTAGACGTGATTTTTATTTTTAATAAATTTGGGTGATTGTTTTTTTTTTTTTTTGGTTGTTTGTCACTTTTTTTTTTTTTTTTTTTTTTTTTTGTAATTGTGCATCATTTTTTAACAAGGGTAGATGAGTAAATTTATACAAACTCACTTTTTTCATTCCTTCACTTTTTCACTCTCAACCAAACAAAAAAAAAGGAAATTAAAATATTTCATATCCTCCCATTTTTCCATCCTCCCACCATTTTCTATTCTCCCAATTTTCCACTCCCCAACCAAACGGACCCTAAAATCAATCCTTCAGAATTATTACTTCTTAGGACAAAATGCAAAATGTCTCCTTCAATTTATGCACCAAAAAAAAAAAAAAAAAAAAAAAAAAAAAAAAACCTAATAAGCAAAACTACTTTCATAAAATGAGGAGTGAGAATGTCAAATTTAGGATAAACCACCACTAGTTACCCATTTTGCAATGAATTCCTACAAATCATTACTGTCTAATGTCAAAAGTTTGGTTCACATTCATGAAACTTTCAAAAAAGGCATTCTCAATAATCACTATTTTAGATAATAATCGCTTCACCTTTTCACATGTAAAGCACATGACTTTCTATTAAACCTGTGTATACACTCGATAAGAAATTCCAATGCCTCTTATTTTGTCAAATGAATGTTGGAATTCTTCACTCAAACCATTTTGATTAGCAAATCCTGGGCTAGAGCCTCACTCTTTTTGACTTGACATGGATGGTATTTTCCACAACATACAAACATATAAAGAAAAAAAACTATTGAGTGTATTTAACGTTAGGTTCAATGGGAAGAAATTAATTTCGAGTAAAAGACAATATTTTGAAGAAAGTTGTGGCCAACACTAGAAAGAATTCCAAGGCACAAACATTGACTGATAAGAAAATCAATGTCTCCATTTTTTTTGACACACTTAAAAGTTATGACATTCTTAAATTTTTGTTTTACTTGTAGTTTTAGATGATAAAATTCATAATATTGTGCCTCTCATTCCATGAGCTCAATTCATTATGCTTTCTAGAGTGTTTAGCAAGGTGAAGTTGACAATCCTCCCAGGCAGAGGTCTTAGTCTCCTATCGTCCCTTTGGTCATTCATCCAGGAAAACTTTCTTCCTCTATCCTGACACGAGTCGTCTTGTCTTTCCCTTTTCTTCAGTCTACTCCCTTAAGCTATCATGGCATCCTCAGCGTTCATATACTTAGTGACCTTGTATAACATGTCAGCCATCTTCTTTGGGTCATTCTCATAGATGGAAAAGAGGAATTCTCTTGATTGGAGTCCATTGGTGAATGCAGTGACCAAGATCTTA
The DNA here is from genome assembly GCA_023621385.1 of Quercus gilva. Taxonomy (NCBI): domain Eukaryota; kingdom Viridiplantae; phylum Streptophyta; class Magnoliopsida; order Fagales; family Fagaceae; genus Quercus; species Quercus gilva. Next base: position 67,250,810 of record CM042481.1, read on the forward strand.
TCGTTGGCGTCGTCAATCAAAAGGGACTCCTTATTGAATCGAGTCACATATGATCTCAAGCTTTCATCTTCACATTGCTTGATGTTTAGCAAGCTTGCCGAAGATCTCTTGTACCTTTAGCCTCCAATGAAGTGGGTGACAAAGTGTTCGCTAAATTCCTTGAAGGTAGAGATGTTGTTGGGGGCTAACTTGCTAAACCATACTTTAGACAGTCCCTTAAGCGTGGTGGCAAATGCCGTACACATGATCTCATCTAAGACCCCTTCTAGGTGTGTAAAGGTCTTGAATGATTCCAGATGATTTGGCGGTCCCATGATCATCGTACACTTCCACCTGTGGCATCCAAAACTTGGTTGGAAGGGGGAAGGAAGTCACCTACGCTGTGAAGGGTGAGTCAATCCGTTGAACTAGCTCATCCAGGTTGGTGGATACTTATCCCCTTATGGCATTCATTATCATGTCCATCTTCTCCTTCATCATTTGCATGTCCTGCGCCATGCATATTGCACTGCTCTCTAGTTCCGACGAGTGGTCAGTATCTTCATGCTAATCCCGCCTACTAGGGATGTTGCTTTCTTCCTGATCTTCCCTTTCCCGTCAACCTTCCATCAGGAGGTGACTACCATTCTACTCTTCATTATCCCTTTCGTCGTACTGATCCTTAGGACGTCATTCGTTCCTTTTGTTTAACTGTTGCTCCAACTCCTAATTGCACTGGGTAAGCCACTCAAACACCGCTGCTAGGATTTGCACTTGTCTTTCCAAGGCGTTGGGGGGGGGGGGGGTTCCTTGTCTCCTGGTTAATGGTAGCTGTCGATCACGTTTGGACCATACAACTCTTTGTCTTAGAAGCAGTGATATGGCTAATCACTCATTCCCTACAAATGGCGCCAACTGATGATGCCCAAAAATCATTAGTAAGATGATTGTTCTTGAACGCTCCAAAGGGTACCTGAAGAACAAGAAACCAAGAACCAACAGACAGCACTGGTGAGGTGCTGGCTAAAGACCTGAAGGTTAGGTCAACGAATGAAAGATCTCTAAGAACTCTATAATGAGAGAGCTAGGGATTTTCTGCGTACCTAAGATTTTAGGGAAGATACAAACGTATAGTTAGGTCCTTAAACGTGGTGTGCAAGTTATTTCTATATAGAGACTCATGAGCGAGGGACAAGCAAAAACCGGTAGGACCCACCATGCACATCCGTTGACATGATCATCCGTCCGTCGACATGGATACTCCGTCCACTAGTATGTGATGCAAGGGTCTCGTGGGTTCCAACGTCTCTCCGTTGGCATACTTAGTCCTCTGTCGGACGGTTGTTACATATGGGCCAACCGTCGGTTTAACTGGATGATGTCCGACGAACAACTTAGGAGGCGGACGGTTGTTGGTTGAAGAGCCATGAGCGAAGTTTGTTCATCCCAATGGATGAGGAAGGTCTATTTTCTTACTGGACAAAAATGCCTTTATCAATTAAGGCCTATGTTCAACTTGTTTATTGGAACCAAAGAGGTCAAGAACTAGGAATCAATGGGCCTTCTTTTTTCTATTATTGTCATTGCAAATTTACTCTTTTTCTTGTTTAAAATCTCCCGGTGTGGTGTAGACAGCATTACTCCATCCCAACCTTTAAGTGATGGTAAGACAATAGTGTCTAGAGAAGGAAACTTTGTACTTCTTATATTACATACTAATCATAATAGTATATATATATATATATATATATATATAATCCTTGTTCTTTGCTTGAAATAAGAAAATTTCAACTTGTGAGTCACTTTAAAGTAGATTCCTTCATTTTGTAACACAAGTAGAGTTGTCTTTGTTAGGATATATGTGAAACTTGTTAGAGACATATGTTATGTAAATTGGCTAATTCTTTAACAAAACACACTTTATTTGTAATTGTTTGTTTTGATAATAATGGATTCTCGGGAGTGGTAACCTTAAATTCACCCGGAAGGGTTTTGCTTCGGTAGTTTTCCCCATTCATAAACAAATCACTTGTGTCAAATTTATTTTCCGATGTATTTAACTTAGTTGGTGATTTATTTGTAATACCATACTTATTGCATGCAATTGAATCTAATTAATTAAGCTAGCTAATTAATTGATTAGTCAATTTATTCTTGGCCTACCAGTCTTCTTTTCTGTAAGGCATACGCCCAAGTCAACTGCTGTGTCATTCGGGGTTTATGCCTTTCTAATGGCCCTTAACTATTAGATGGCCCATTTTGAACTTGTGTATAGGAACGAAAGAGGTCAAGAGCTGGGAATCAATGGACCTTCTTTCTTCTATTTTTGTCGTTACAAATTTTCTCTTTTTCTTGTTTAAAATCTCCTATGGAGTACTAGACAGCATAACTCCATCCCAACGTTTAAGTGATGGTGACACCATAGTGTCCAGAGAAGGAAACTTTGTACTGGGTTTCTTCAGTCCTGGAAGTTCCAAGAATCGTTACTTGGGAATTTGGTACAACAGCATCCCAGTTCAAACTGTTGTTTGGGTTGCAAACAGAGTACGCCCAATCAACGATACTTCTGGGATTTTGATGATAAACAGCACTGGAAATCTTAACGTCATCCAGAATAATTCGGTTGTTTGGTCAGCAAGCACTTTGAAAGAAGTTCAGAGTCCATTGTTGCAACTGCTGGATACTGGGAATCTTGTGGTAACAGATGGCAATTCAGAAGACTATATGTGGCAGAGCTTTGACTATCCATCTGATACAATTTTACCAGGGATGAAAATCGGTTGGGATTTGAAGAGAGGTCTCAACAGGCGCTTAATTGCATGGAAGAACTGGGATGACCCATCTCCTGGGACCTTTATCTTGGAGATGACACTTCATAACTACCCAGAAGCTTATTTTTGGCAAGGCTCAACAATATACTTCCGTAGTGGGCCTTGGAATGGCTATGGCTGCAGTGGTTTACCTGGACTAAAGTCAAATCCGGTGTTTGCCATCAAATTTGTGTTCAATCAAGATGAAGCCTACTACATGTTTACCCTGAAACAGTCACTTCACTCAAGAGCACTTCTCAACAAAACTACCTCTATGCTTCATCGCTTCACATGGACAGAACAAAGTTGGCAGCCTTATGCATCTCTGCCTATAGACTTCTGTGATACTTATGCCCTCTGTGGAGCCTACGCAAGATGTCTTATTACCGACTCTCCAGTCTGCCAATGTTTAAAGGGATTCAAACCCAAGTCACAACAAATATGGGATTCAATGGATTGGTCCCAAGGATGTGTACGCAGCAAACGATTGAGCTGCGAGGAGAAAAGCACGCATGGGTTTCTTAAATTTTCTGGATTGAAACTCCCAGATACTACACACTCATGGGTGAACACAAAAATGAATCTCAAGGAATGCAGGGCAGAATGCTTGAATAACTGTTCTTGTATGGCTTATACAAACTCAGATATCAGAGAAGGTGCTGGCTGCGCCATCTGGTTTGGTGATCTAGTAGATATTAAACAGTTTCCGGCCGGTGGGCAGGATCTATACATTCGGATGCACCCTTCAGAACTGGGTATGAGTTTGATTTTGTGAAAGATGATCTTCAATTACTGTTTTCAATTGTCTTTCAATTTTTTGTTTTTTAGAATTTAAAATATATTTATCCATGGTAGACGGGATTAGGGAACAAATTAGGAAATTAATCCTTCACAAGTGAACCAAAGCTCTGATACCAAATAAAAATTACTTTTGACCCCTAATACAACTTAACTACCAATTTTAACCAATTATTCTGTATTAAGTGAAGTACTTGATTCATCAAATATTCAAGCATGAAAATAAGCATAGATATACATTAGAGCATATGAACCACAAACACACATTAACAGTTGCGGAGCTACGTTGTCCATGGCCCCCTAGAATTTTAATTTTCTTCTACTGTTAGGCTATGAATCTTTTTTCTTTTTCTTTTTTTTTTTTCTTTTGATACCAAAACAAGAAAAGGATTACATCACAGAGTTGGGAGACCAACTTGCTACCATAATAGCAAGTTTCTTACATTCAGATAAAATAGAGTCCGGAGCTCTCAAAAGGACAACAAGCATAGAGTATTGCTTAACAATATTATGAATATCATCTATTAAACTATCAATCAACCAACGCCAGTAGCTCTTAGATCTCCAGAAGAGTTGAATTTCCTTACTGTCAGTTAGGATCACCACCCTTTGAAGACCTGAATGGGCTGTGTAAATGCGTGCTTCACGGATTGCAGAATTTGTTGGGGTAGAGGGATTTTCCAAAAAGTTTTCCATATCTTTTGTGGGATAGCAGCTGGGTTTGGGAGAGCTGGAAGGTTGTCATTGAGAAGGATGGAATAGGCTTTTTTCACTTGGAATTTACCAGTGGTAGAGAAAGGCCAAATGATTTTGTCTTGGGATTCCAAAGGTCTCAATTTGGGTATTGAGATGTTCAGGATGTTCTCAGCTTCTTCCTTATTGTAAAGAGAAGCGATGAGTGGCAGGTCCCAAGTATTGGTGGCAGTTTTAATCAGATTGGCAACACAAAGGGCAGGATCTAAGGTTGAAGGGTTTTTTGGTTTAAACCAAGCTGGATGTTGGAGTGGGATGCTATGTCCTCTACTTACTTTCCAAGTGCATTGGAAAAGTTTGGGATTGGGTTTGTTCATAATATTTTTCCAGGAACAGGAGCTGCTTGGTTTGGGTTTGTGTGAGAGAATGTGTTCCCGTTGACAATATTTTGAGGTAAGTCTTTGCCAGGATGGATTGGGGTTGTTGAATGATTCTCCAAAATTGTTTAGCTATTAAGGCTTGGTTCATCAGTTTAAATTTCCTTATACCCAATCCACCTTCATTTCTAGGTCTACAGATGGTGTCCCAATTGATAAGATGGAGTTTTCTTACAGATGGTTGGTAGCCCCAGCAAAAGGCATTGATGATGGAGTCAAGTTTAGTGCAAATTTTGTCAGGAATTTTAAGGCAAGAGAATGAGTAGACCAGTAAGGATTGGAGGACATAATTGATAAGTGTGACTCTTCCAGCTTGTGTGAGGAGTTTAGTTTTCCATCCCTGAAGTTTATTGCTGATTTTTTCTACTAATTCCTCAAAGTTCCCTGCTTTTCTACCTCTCATACAGAAATTAATTCCTAAGTATTTCCCGGGTGGTTAACAAGTTTGACACCAAGGGTAGAATTTAAGACTTGTTGTCTGTTAGGACTAAGATTAGGGGTACAAAAGAGTTCAGACTTATGAGCATTGAACTTTTGGCCAGATAAGTCACAGTACCAATTAAGGGTTTGTTGAAGGGTGGAAATGGTTTTAGGGTCATCATTGAAGAAGAGGAGAGAATCATCCGCAAAGAAGAGGTGTGTAAAGGTTGGACAATTTCAGCCAATTTTAATACCTTTGTGTTGTTTTTCTGTTCATTTTTAATGAGAGCACAAGAGAGGACATTGGCACACAAAATGAAAAGATATGGTGATAGAGGATCACCTTGCCTAAGACCTCTAGATAGCAGAATAGTTTCAGAAGGGCTACCATTAATCAAAATACGATAGGACACAGTGGACACACATTGCATCACCCAATGGATCCAATTAGCTGAAAAGCACATATTATGGAGAACAGCTCTAAGGAAGCTCCATTCGATTCTGTCATAGGCTTTTTGCATGTCTAATTTCAAAGCACCAAACCCCCATTTTTCTTTCTTCTTTTTTCTCATATAGTCATAAATTTCCTGTGCAAGCAGTATATTATCAGTAATAAGTCTACCTTGTATGAAAGCATTTTGGAATGGGGTTATCAAACTGTCCATAATGGGTTTAAGTCTATTGACAAGAACTTTTGAAATAATTTTGTAAGCTACGTTACAGAGACTAATGGGTCTCTGTAACGTAGCTTACAGAGACCCATTACTGTTGATAGAAGCCCGCAGGTATTCCATCTGGTCCTGGAGCTTTGAGAGCTCCAATTTGAAAAATAGCTTGTTCAATCTTTGCCCTTAGGAATGGTTTGTTCAGATCTGCTTTCTGAGCTTCAGTCAGAGATGGTAGTGGTATTTCCTTGAGATAATCTGGTATCTCTGTATCCAGCATATGTTGTTGGGATTGATAAAGGTCCTGATAAAAGGTTGTGAAACCCTTTTGGGATTTCCTCCATATTCTCCAGCCAACTACCATCCTATTCTTTATAAACAAAGCATATTCATAAACTAATTGACCATTATTATATATATATATATATATAGCAAAGCATAAATCTAAATGCCCATGTGGTGTTAAATAAACAAACAAACTTGAAATGTTGAGGTTCAATTACTTTCTTGAAGGCTAAAAAAAAAAAAAATAGCAAAGAGAAGCTAGAACTCGAAGCAAATATGCTCATATTTTTTTTTTTTTTGGTAGATGAAACGAGTTTATTCACTCCAAAGCTTCTTGAAGATTTGATGTAGTCTCTATGGTTTTAGTAGCAACTCCAACACAGTTAAGGTGATCTTTGTGTCTGAAAGAGTCAACCTTTAAAGGATGTTCACTGGGAGAGGATTGCAAGACAAATATTAGCCATCTCTAGGTTTTTCTACGTTTTACTGTGGTTGTCTTCCTTCTCAAAGGATTAGGGTTGAAAAAGGTATTTACACAAGTCGGGTTTAGGCTTAGTGTGGCTACCAAAGTAGCCTTGAAAGAAAATAACAGAATTTTCATAATGAGGTCTCAGTCAACTGAGTGTCTATGGAGAGTTTCTGTCTGAATCAACCATCTCACACAACCAAGCCTCGAATCTCGCTCGACTGAGTTCGTTAGTCTTGCACAATGAGAAGATCCGTCAACCTTTAGCCCTCATTACCACAATCACATTACAAGTACAAAACTTAAAAATTACAAGTAAATTTGTCATGGAATTAGCTCCCACATGCTCAACTGACTTATAGTACATCCAGGGACTATAATCAATGATCTAATACTTCTACCAGAAAGAAACATAAAACTTTAAAAAAAAAATGAAACAATTACTTAATTGCTGTCTGATCTAGGATCAATCCACAAATTAAACAAGAAGAAAAGGGTGGTGGTCATCATAACAGCATCAATCATTTCTGGATTGCTTACTTTGGGGTTGCTTTGGCGTTTCACTTGGAAGACAACAAATAGAAGACGTAAGTATACCCATCCATTTTTCCAATATATATATATATATATACACACACACACTCATCCATCCTTGCTCATATTAAAGTTAGATTTTAAATGAGCATGATAAATTGTACAAAGACTAAAATTAAAAGCAGTTCCTGAAAAGGTTATATATGGGTTCAATAGGTGAAAGAAAGAAAGAAGATGTAGACGTACCATTATTTAATTTCACAACGGTTGCTACAGCAACAAACAAATTCTCTCCTGCAAATGTGATCGGGGCAGGTGGATTTGGTCCTGTTTATAAGGTAAAAAGGATTCTGATTTAATTACAGCTCAAAAAATTTATGGTGATACTATACAAATTTAAACGGAAAGATTCATCTTTAACTGATGATTTGCAGGGACATCTACGTAACGGACAAGATATTGCAGTGAAAAGGTTATCAAAGAGTTCAAGACAAGGTCTTGAAGAGTTCAAGAATGAAGTTGTTCTCATTGCCAAACTTCAACATAAGAATCTTGTCAAGCTTTTAGGCTACTGTGTTCAAGGAGATGAAAAGATGTTAATCTATGAGTACATGCCCAACAAAAGCTTGGATTGTTTCATTTTTGGTATGATTCTCTTGACCCTTAATGTATGATAATTACTTTCCATCTTTTAAATGTTGCGTGCCTGTGTGTCTTGACTCTTGTCTATTATGTATTTGAATAGAATCCTCCAATTGATTTTCAAAAGAACTTCACAAAAAGAACTAAAAATAGACATAGATGCAATCATGGTAACAAGGGCAAAAATTGTATGCAGAACAAAATGATACTCTGCTAGCATGGCCAAAGCGTTTTGACATTATTATCGGGATTGTGCGAGGACTTCTCTATCTTCACGAGGACTCTAGACTTCAAGTCATCCACAGGGATCTAAAAGCAAGCAATATTTTATTAGATATCAACTTAAACCCAAAAATATCAGATTTTGGCTTAGCAAGAACTTTTGTAGGGGATGAAAGTGAAGAGAAGACAGATAGAGTTGTTGGAACATAGTAAGTAATATAAAATTGGCACTAGATTTTTGTTTTTCAAATTGTAGCAAATATTTAATCAATGTGCTTTGACTCAAAGTACCCCTCATTCCCTTATAACATGATGTAAGGGTGAGGTGATATGTTAAAGACGTACTAAAATTTAAGTTATCAGTAACAACAATAATGATAATAAAGCTTATTTGATAATAAGCTTATTTGATGGTTTCATGCAGCGGCTACATGTCTCCTGAGTATGCAGTTGATGGAAGATTTTCAGTGAAATCTGATGTATTTAGCATGGGTGTGCTTATGTTAGAGATAGTGAGTGCCATGAAAATCAGAAAATTTTATCACCCAAATCACCATCATAACCTTTTGGGACATGTAAGTGGAAAACTCTCTCTTTCTCTCTCTCTCTCTCTCTCTCTCTCTCTCTCTCTCTCTCTCTCTCTCCTTTTTGGTGGATTATGTGAGTATCTGTATTGTAATTGTGCTAGGCATGGTTGCTGTGGAAGGAGGGCAGGGCCTTGGAACTATCGTATACATGTTTGGAGGATTCACATTCAAGATCTCAAATCTTGAGATGTATTCAAGTTGGTTTGCTATGTGTTCAAAAGTATCCTGAAGACAGGCCAATAATGTCTTGTGTGCATTCTATGTTAACGAATGAGGAAGCAATTCTGCCCCAACCTAAACAGCCTGGTTTCTTCATAGAAAGAAGTCCCAGCAATTCAGGTGCAATATTAAGAAATGAAGAATCTGACATAGAGAATGCAGTTACTATAACTATGCTGGAAGCTAGATAGGAAATTCATAAGTAGCTTGCCTGAGAAGTTATATGTGAAAGTTTTTTAGTATTTGGGGGTGTGTTTGGGATAAGATTGCATCTTTTTGTTTTTAGAAGTAAATTCTATTAATTGTTCATAGTTGCTACTTGCTTGGGTGTGTAAAACTAATGAGCTTTTCTGTATTTTCTTTAATGAAATGGCTGGACTTGCCAATTCTTATGTAAAATATAAATGATTGAGACTCCTAAATATGGGGTTCTTTGCTTTTAAACCACGGATCCTATTAAAAGTGTACAGAGGTTTTAATCACAAAAGCAGAAGGTGCAGAACCAGAAGAAGCAGAAGATAAAGATAAAAATGAAGAGTGGATTAAGTGAAGAAGAATGATTCTATTCACATGAGCATATGATCTATACACTATTGGTATATAAACACGGTAAGACTGAGTTGGTAAATTATATATCTATCTATATGTATATATATCTAAAAGCTGAAGTATATCATTTAAGTCTCATGGAATTTTGTTTTTAGTTTTTCCATTCCATTGTGTATGCACATGCATTTTATGATTATCTACCCACACAATTATTAGAAAGTGTGCTTAGTTCATATGTTTTTTTAAAAGTCGTTATTCAAAATATTCTATTATATTAAAATTAGAAAAGTAACAATTCTTCAAAATCTTCATGACTTAGAGCATCAGTATCCGATTTCTTAAATGCTATATGTTGGTGTATTTTAGCATCAAAGCACTAAAAAGCCCATTACCTGATCTTTCAATTGTAAAAAATTTTACAATTGTGCTAAAGTACCATAGCATTCACATCAGTAGATGCAAAATCTTGTATAATAGAAAATGACACTACTTTTACACATTTTGTCTCAAAATTGCTCCACATCAATGCTTCCAAAATCTTGTATAATCTTGTATATTTATCCACGAGCTACAGTAACCGTGCATATATACACGATTACTGTAGCATGTGTATATAATATTTTAATAATTTCTGATTCGCTCCTTTTTTTTCTCTCTTCAACATCTGCAAAACTAACCCTCCCTCATCATGTTCTTCCTTCCTCTGATACACACACTCCCACAGACACAAAATCAAAAATCAACTACAAACATAAAAAATCAACCACTAGAACAAAGTCGTTGGATCGGTGATCGATGATTGTGGATCGTGGATTGGAGAGGTGATTTGGATCGGTGATGTGGATCGGTGTTGATGGAGATCGATAATGGGTTGATGTGGATCGGTTTTGACAGAGATCGATGTTGATGGAAATCAGTTTTGTGGGTTGACGGAGATCGGTGTTGATGGAGTGCTTGTGATGGTCCTTCTGGGTTGACGGAGATCGGTGGATTGGAGAGGCGTTGTGGTACTTGTGATGGTTGTGGTGTTGATGGAGTTCTTGCTCTGGTGCTTCTAGGTTTTGACCGTGAGAGAAAGAAGAAGAAAGAAGAGGAAGAAAAGAAAGAGGAAACGGCAGAGATAAGGAAAAAGAATGAAGAAGAAAGAAAAGGAAGTATTGGAAAGAGAAATGGGTAGGTAAAATAATATTAAAAAAAGAATATAAAAATATTATTTATATAAAATATAGTGTATAATAGATGGACTGATGTGGGTGTTTTGTAAAATTGGTTGTGCAAAATAGAAAAAGTAGGTTTTTTTGTGTAAAATAGACAGAATATTTTGCAACCACTAATGTGGTTGCTCTAAGTACTATAACAAGCTTCTATAATTCTTTAGTATATTTTATTCTCTCTCTCTCTCTCTCTCTCTCTCTTTTCTCTCTTTTTATATAAATTATTTTTCTCTCTATATTTATTACTTTTATTTTATTGTATAATTTATATTTTTAATATATTATATTTTAAAATAAAAGTTTGGATGTTCGTTGAATTATAAAATAAAAGTTGAGATCATCAATCTTATTTTCTATTCTATTGAAAAAAGGTAAATCAGCAGAAGGATATTAGAGACTATGAATATGTTTTTAAAATTATAGAGCAATTGCTTTAACACGCAGTTGATATGTCCGAGTGGTTAAGGAGACAGACTTGAAATCTGTTGGGCTTCGCCCGCGCAGGTGCGAACCCTGCTGTCGACGGTTTTTTTTGTTTAAAAGTTAATGCTATTCTGCTTTTACTTTCATATTTTCTTTTCTTTAAAAAAAAAAATGCAATTTTCACTTTTATATTTTATAGGTTAGTTCCTCTGCAGTAATAATCAATCCAATAAATTGTTGCAATTTTGTTAGTTTCCTAAATTCCTCGCTGACAAACCAAACCGATATATCTATCTCTATTCTTTCTCTAATCAAATCCAAATCAGTCTCAAGTATCGCCATTTTTCAATTTATTCATACAAACGTACTCTTTGTTCCGAATTATGACATATATATACAAGTATGATATCATAATTTTCTTTATTTTTCATTTCATCAAGTCTAAAAATTATTGCAAATTCTGTTAGTTTCCTAGCAGCTATGATTGAACTAGTTTCCCTCCAACCAAATCCAAATTTCTTCTATATTACATTATTAAGTTACTTTATCACACAACTTTATAATACACCCTACATCATATCTCTTATTTTAACACATCACCCATCAAAATGGCTTTAAACCACCAAAACTACAACCAACAAAATGCCCAAAACTCATCTGAAAAAAAAAAAAAAAAAAAAAAAAAAAAAAAAAAAAAAAACCCATGGAGCTAACTCCGCAGTTGAATCATTTCTCCATTATACCCCTGATGACTCAAGCACTTTGCATATGAGGAGGAGGTACCAATTTAGTTACCCGAATTTCCACCCTTAATTTTAGGGATAGCTTTCTAAATTTGTCATTCTGTACTCCACAGTAGCTTTATAAGGAGACACTATGAATAGCATCAAGCCATCAACGTAACACTTATGTACTTCTCTTTTTTTTTTTTTTTTTTTTCTTTTTTTTCTTTTTTTTTTTTTTTTTTTTTTTTGTTTATAGGAACTTATGTACTGCTTTATTTATTTTAATCTTTTTTGAATTATTCCTTTTATTATCATTTTTTGAATTTATATGGATTCGATAGCTCTTAATCACTTACTTTTTCTTTTCTTTTTTATGAGAATCTTGGAATATATTAACTGAAATTGGAGTACAGTGGAGTACAAAATGAAATTGGAGTACAATGGAATACAAAATGGCAAATTACAATCACACACAACATAAAAGCTAAAAAGTCTAGTATGGTTGACCAAACTTATATTTCTAAGAAAGACGTCTATAATTTAAATCTTTGTCTTTATATATATTAAGAGGATTCACAGAGTATCATTTCATAAATTGTCAAAAATACTTTTAATCTAATTAAATACAGTGGTCTTTATTCCTTAAAATTAAAATTAAATACAGCAGTCCCTAGCTTCCTATGGTAATCTCATTGAGGAGATTAAAATACATGCAGACTCTTTTCTTAATGTTAGAATTTCTCATATCAAAAGAAAAGGGAATTCTGTGGCTCACAGTCAGGGACGGACCCACGCTGGGGTAGAGGGGGGCCATTGCCCCACCCCCCCCCCCCCAACCCCTAAATTAAAAAAAAAAAAAAAAAAAAAAAAAAAAAAAAAAAAACCTAGTATAAAAAAATTAAGATTTGCTCTTTTATATATATATATATATATATTTGTCTCTCCTCCTCTAAAATATTTAGATATTGACCTACAAGAAAATAAATAAATAAATAAAATTCATGCCCCTTTAAGTACAAAAAAATAAATAAATAAATATGGACTAAACAAAAATTGCGGACAAAATAAGAAACACTAATTATTTTGTATGTTATACTTCGTTGATATGTTTTATAATATGAAATGTTTAAGAAATACTTATTTTGTATGTAGTATTTTGTTGAATATGAAATAGATATTATTTTTTATTTTCATAAATTTTTTTTTGGTTTTAAGCTTTGCCCCCCCCCCCCCCCCAGGTATGAATCCTGGTTCCGTCCCTACTCATAGTCTTGCTCGACATGCTAGATATGTTAGCGGTTACATTTTACTTGTACTTTTAGCCGAAGCTGGCTAACTTTACGTATTAATAATAGTTGATTCAGTTTGCTTCTCAAAAAAAAAAAAAATTTGAGGTTAAAATTGTAATTAAACAATAAAATAAAAACGCTATCAGATAAATCTCTCTGTAACTTCCTTCTATGTCCTAGACAGATACTAACTTCATTCTAACAAGCAAAATACCTCCCACCCCATGTCTCACAAGTCACAATTTCCATCCATCAAAAAAAAAAAAGTCCGAACTTCCCACATCTTAGTATCTCACAAACTTCCTTCTTGGAGCGTGGCTACAAAAAATTTGTGTACAAGTTTACTTCAATGCTTTTTTATTTTATTTTTTTTATCATGTACTATGGTTTTGTTTATGGATTTTTTTTTTTTTTTTGGAGAATCTGTTGTGATTGCTTTTTTTTTTTAGAAACAATCTGTTATGATTGCTAAATCCACTGATCACTACAAATTTACAAACTATGTCTTAAAATTTGGCTTATTTATTAAAAAATTTAATAATTATTGAATTTTGATTGTAATTGAGAACATATGCCATAATTAAGAAGTTTAAAGTAACGTTACTTACCTACCTGGTCTCTCAATTCTCTAAATCACTTATAATCATTTCCTAACATTACTTTAAATAAATACTAGCCTCATCACATGCATAAAAGTTAAAACAGGCACTTCATGAGTGCGATGATTTTTTTTTTTAATTGTCATAATTTTTCACTTATTTCAATTTGTGATTTACACATTTTTTTCAAAAAAAAAAAGAAAAAAAGTGCATTTAGAACCACTAATATGATCAGAAATGTCACAAGGCTAACTACCAAAAAATGTACAAATCCAACCATGAACATATGATTTCAATGCTATTTCAGTTTACCTTCTTTTTTTTTTTTTTTTTTTTTTTTTTTTTTTTTGCTAACCTTACGACACTTTTTGAAAGTTATATTGAAATACGACAGCCCGTATGGTAACTGGTAAATAATAGTATCATTCATTGTGGACAATCATAAAAGAGAAAGACACCGGCGATTGTGGTCTTGCCGACACCGACACTGGAGACGACATCATCACCGACTTCATCTCGCTGTCGACTGTGAGCCACTTCTCTCTCTCTCTCTCTCTCTCTCTCTCTCTGTCTTAGAGAAAGAAACCCTAATCTTGACTCTCAATTATTTTTAAAATTTCTGTTTGGTTTTTTGATAAAGGAATAGAAGGGTTTATTTATTTAAAATAGTCAGTGTTTTCTGGGTTTGCAATTGTTTGGTTTGATTTAAATGTATAAAAATATTTTTTAGGGGTTTGTTTGGAATTGGGATGATGATAAAAATGTTTAATCCTGAATTAATTTATTTTATACATTGTTTCTGCTGGATGATTTTAGTGGAATTTTATTTATATACGTTGTTGCTGCTGTATGAATTTTGTTAATGCCGAATGAATTTAAATCATCAAACAAAATTGAGAGTAATCATGTAGATGATGAGTTTGGAATAAACATGTGCTTTGGTTTTTTAAAGCAAGTACAAGTTTAACTTGTTTAATGTTTCAAAATATTATTTATTTTGAAAAAAAAAAATTTAATTGACAAATTTTTTGTAACTTTTTTAAGAAAAATAGTTCAGTGTTGGTTTTGATTCTGCTCAAATATACCTTCTTTAGCCATAATGGTTTCTGGGTTTCAACATTCTTCTGGTAATTGATTTTAACTTCCCTTGAGGATATTTAGATGCCCAACATACCTAAAGTTGGATTGACTAGATTATTTAATTATGGATGTGGTTTCTAAGTGTAAAGGTTAGTAATTCATAGTGATTTGTATATATTAGTTGATCCAAGTTGAGGGAACAAAAAAAAAAAGGTAGAGGAAGACCAAAAATCACATTAGTAGAAGCAATAAAAAAAGGACATGTCCATTAAGGGAGTAACAAAAAGTTTGACTTTAGATAGAGTAAATTGGCAGAAAAGAATACATATGGACGAACCTAACTAATTTGTTGACGATCCATAGCCGACTCAAAAATTTTGGGATTAAGGCTTTGTTTGTTATTGTGCCAACTAAATGGCTATAAAAATCATCCTTTTTGTTGTTTCCTTGCTAGTTCATAAGTGAAAGGGATGCCCATGTCTTCTTTTTTATTTGTAGGATTTTAGAAAAATGCTGGATTTTCCTCAAATTTTACTTGAGGAATGGGCAGTTTTTCATCCCAAAAATTCCATCAATATTTTTTTCTTTTTTTCTTTTTCTTTTTTTCAATATTTTCTCTCCTTGAAATTTCTATTAAAACTTTCGTTACCTATTAAATAAATAAATAAATAAAGAATGGGGTGGTGTCAAGCTACTGTAATGTACATGGTGTAGATGCTTGGTTTGAGTTTTAAGGCTTATGGGATTCACAATTTGACTCTATTTTTCAGATTTTTGTAACGTTACATTCCTAGAAACAAGACCATAAGATGGCTCGCAATGAGGAGAAAGCGCAGTCAATGCTAAACAGATTCATTGCGCTCAAAGCTGAAGAGAAAAAGAAACCAAAAGAGCGTTGTCCCTTCCTTGCCTCTGAATGTTGTGACCTTGCTGAGGCCGATAAGTGGCGCCAGCAAATCATGCGCGAGATTGGCTGCAAAGTTGCTGAAATCCAAAATGAAGGGCTTGGAGAGCACCGCCTCTGTGACCTCAATGACGAGATCAATAAACTCATCCGGGAAAAATTCCATTGGGAACGGCGCATTGTTGAGCTCGGTGGGCCCAATTATGCCAAACATGCCCCTAAAATGACGGACCTAGAAGGAAACATAGTGGATGTTCCTAACCCTAGTGGGCGTGGGCCAGGATACCGATACTTGGTGCTGCAAAGAAGTTGCCAGGAGTGAGAGAGCTGTTTGAGAAGCCTCCAGAATTGCGAAAAAGGAGGACTCGATATGATGTATATAAGAGGATCGATGCAAGTTATTATGGGTATAGGGATGATGAGGATGGGGTGCTGGAGAGGGTGGAGGGGCCTGCAGAGGAGAAGATGAGGGCAGAGGCATTGGAGGAGTGGAGGAGAGTGGAGGAGGTGAGGAGGGAGGCGAAGAAGGCAGTAAAGAGTGGGGAGGTGGTGAGTGTGGTGAAGGAGGTGTTGTTTGAGGGGATGGAGGAGGAAGTGGAGGAGGAGGAGAAGAGGAAAAGGGAGAAGCTGGAGAAGGAGGAGATGGAAAGGGAGGGGAGGAGGGAGTTTGTGGTTCATGTGCCATTGCCGGATGACAAGGAAATAGAGAGGATGGTGTTGGAGAAAAAGAAGATTGAGCTGTTGAGTAAGTATGTGAGTGATGGTTTGTTGGAGGAGCAGACTGAGGCAAAGGCAATGCTTAATATTCGGCGGTAGATGTGGTGTGACTTGGAATTTGCTGCTCCTAGAATTAGATTGTTGTTGTTTCTAGAATTAGATTGGATGAAAGAGTTTCTGGTGTTCTGACTGTTAAGCTAATAGATGGAATTAGATACTGTATTTTCTTTTTAATTAAGATGATATTAGTCGTCATTGTTCAACAGTTACATTGTTATTGGCTTTTGATGTTGGTCATGTTAATGATGTAACTTGACAACTGTACATTTAAGAGTTTTCAAATGGGAATTGTTATTTTAATCTTTATTTTTTTGCTCTAGGATTTTTAGTCAATTTCTATTGATACTTGGCAATTGAGATCCTATCGAACCTAATATGTATGATACTGGAATGATCCCTTCTTAACACCACTGTAGCTTAAATTATATATCTTGCTGCCTTCTAAATTTTTTTTAAAGCGGTATATAAACTATACCTTTTTTAATAGTAAATTTTTGAATGAACATATTTTACAGTTTTATGAGATTATTGTGCTTATATCCTTGTTTTCTAACAATGGCTTTTTATGCCAGTTTTGAGTTGATCCAATTTCTACAGAGGGGTGTAACTAAAATTATGCATTGTGTTCTATTAGAAAAATTGATTTTCCAAATTAAAACAATGCAGGCATAGGCATCATGATATTCTGTCAGAAATTACCTGGTTTCATAGCTCATAGCTGGTTCTTTTGGTGGTTGTAGAGGCTGAGGCAGTGGTGTGACAAGAGTTCTAGTGGTGTGACATGAGTTCTAGAGGAGGTGATTGCAGCTGTAATGGAAGTGTTAGCTGCTGTTTGTGCTTTTGAGGTAAGAAGTAGCATTAGGATCAAAACAAAATTGACTTACCAAGTGGAGCTGTTATCTAGAATTTTTATCAGAAACCAATATTGAGAGTTAAACTCTGTTGCTAGCTTTCATGTTGTTTTGTATTGTGCATGAAAATGAGAAAGGAAATTAGCAATGTTGTTTTGTATTGTGCATGAATATGAGAAATGAAATTAGCAATGATGGTATTAAATAAGAGTGCACAGTGCAAGTTTAATGTTTATCCTTTGTGGAATTGACTGAAAGAAGAGTCTGAAATTTCAAATAGAGGAGTTATTGAGAAGAATTATTCTTGCTTTTGATCTTCTATTGTCGTAGATATCACATGGCTGCATGGGTTGTGCTTGTTAAAATTGCGATCTGTTGTAGGATTATCTTGTCCTACAGCCCTTGAATTGTGGATCTAGGGTTGCACCTACCAGGGTCAAAGTAGTATGGTTATTTTTGTTTGTTGCTTTACGATTCAATGGACCGTTTCTACGTCAATTCTTGATGAGCCAGATAATTTTCATGAGTGGTTTAAGATATATGCAGAAGCTTGCACTTTTCAGCTATAATGCCTTTGTTCTGTTTCTTTTGAAGCTGTTTGAATCTTAATACTTTTGTCCCTAAAACTACTTCCTTTTAATGTACACACTAACACTTTCAGCTTTGCTTAGATGACCTTGTTCATTGCTTATATACATACAGAGGAGATTGCATTAGATTGCCAACTAGTTATACCTTTTATCCTTCATGCTAAACAACAATTGGAAGTGACAGTAGCAGTAGTGGAGATGAGGATCACCTTGGACGTGGTAGAGATTCTGTTTATGGTGTGAGGTTATTACTTAACATGTTTAGAGGTGATGATAGTTTGTAATTTAGAATTGGTGGTTGGTAGCATTGCAGGTTTTACGGTAATAACATGAGGAAAGTAAGAATTTTTTGCTTTTACTCTAAATAGTTCAAAGGGCAATTAGCTCTAATTCAATGACACCTTTGCTTGGACAACAAGGTGGAGGGTGAGCAGATTCAAAACCGTTGGTTGAGTAGCTTACCATTAGAAAAAGGAAAAAAATAAAAATAAAAATAAAAAATAAAAAAAATCAGTGGGATAAAGGGATGTGAAATAACACTAAATTACTATTTGTAGTCTGAGCAAATTTTTATTTTTTTTGCTGCATGTTACTGTGAATAAGATTTGTATAGATACTTGGAATATAGGGCCTTTAACAAGGAAATTAATGGAAATAATATTGACAACATAAGGTATGATTTTAGATAGAATAGAATGGAGGAAAAAGATACATGTAGCCGACCTTAGTTAATTTGTTGAGGATCCATAGTTGACCCCAAAAAAATTGGGATTAAGGCTTTTTTGTTGTTGTTGTATGAACATCTTATCAAAAACCGAGGTTGACACTCAACAGTTTTATTTATTTATTTTATTTATTTTATTTTATCTGCTATGATTTTAACCTACGTTCTGCATGATTATGATCATTCTAATTAACAGTGCAGCATTAGTTACTACCTACTTCTAGTTTAGGATTGGCTTAGATTCGATTCAGTATATGGCATTGAGTGGTAAAAGAGTCATTTTCACTGTTGCTTTGAAAGTTCAAATAGTGTCAGCTATTGGGAAGTGGCAACTTTTTTCATCTTTTGAAAGCTTACCATTTTGACTTGTTTGTCTTGATTTATTTTGGAATGTTCTTGATTATTTTTAGGAATACTTTTTGATTCGTTGTGCTATGATTTTAACCTATGTTCTGCATGATTATGATCATTCTAATTAACAGTGCAACATTTGTTACTACTTACTACTAGTTTAGGATTGGCTTAGATTCAATTCAGTATACGGCATTGAGTGCTAAAACAATCAGTTTCACTGTTGCTTTGAAAGTTCAAATAGTGTCAACTATTGGGAAGTGGCAACTTTTTTTCATGTTTGAAAAGCTTACCATGTTGATTTGTTTGTCTTGATTTATTTTGGTATGTTCTTGATTATTTTTAGGAGTACTTTTTGATTCGTTGTGTTCTTGATCTTACTTTAGGGGAAATCCTACGTATCTCCCTAGATTAGGGTTGGAGTGAAAACCAAGGATTTGCAAAATCCTTCACGACCCTCTTAGACAGCAGTGACAAAGCCACTGCAAGCTTAAAACGTACGGCAGTAACAAAGCCACTGAAAGCTTTAAACATGTTGCTAATTAAGTACCATAGATACTCCATTTTGCAATTTACATTTGAACTCACCTCATCTCAATTGTCATTTCACATTTCTAAGGTAAAACTATAATTTTGACTATTTGATTTTTAATCGCATTGTGTGAAATAAATGAATCTTGAAGTCACAAATGTGGTGCCCCGCACCAATTAGCATTCTATATTTCTATTTGATCATGTCACCGCCATCCATAACATGAATAGAATTAGCAAGATTAAAATGATGTAATGGATATATACAGAAGAGTAAGTACATATTTATGTGAACTGTGCTTGTATGATTGCATGTAGTATATAAGTAAGCAAGTGGTAACTATTGGATGTTCTATATATAAAATGGAAGGTATTAGTTTGTTCATAGAAATATAATGGACCTGGTTCAACATTGACCTCTGTTGCTACTGTAAATTCTACTTCACAAATCTGGCTAGAGGAATGCCCAGATTTCCTGGCACCTTGTTCACAGAGATGCATAGTGATTTGTTTAAAAGTTTTTTTGAGTTATGATGAAAATTGTTGTTTAAAAAAAGACGTGTGAGATCTCTGCATGTTCTCGCTCAAACCTCATTGATCTCTAGTCTTCTGTTATCACTAAACTAGAGAATCCATTGGAGTTTACAGCTTACACGAATATGAAGAGACATACTTTGGACAGAGAGAAAAGAGGTAAGAGTTTTGGATGCACGGAGGAGATAAGGGGACAGAAAAATTAGGAGAGACGAGATACGAATTTTGAGGCATCTATTTAGTGTAATCAACAGCAAGTGTAAGAGAGTGTTGTATATAGTATACATACATAAATATATATATATATATATATAGCCAATTTAGATAACTTCCACTTATACAGGTCAAGTCACCAGCAAGTTTTAAAGAAAAAATAGGGTATAAGAGAATGTGTTGTATATAG
This sequence comes from Quercus gilva, assembly GCA_023621385.1. Lineage (NCBI taxonomy): Eukaryota > Viridiplantae > Streptophyta > Magnoliopsida > Fagales > Fagaceae > Quercus > Quercus gilva. Next base: position 67,271,111 of record CM042481.1, read on the forward strand.
TTTAACTTGTCTCATCCTCTCTTAAAAGTTACCATAGCATTTGAGTGGAGTTTGTGAGGTGCTTTATGCTATGTTTTGAAGTTTTGAGAGAAAAGAGAGTAGAGGGAAAGAAAGTAGTGGAGAGAAGAGTAGAGGGGAATGGTTATCCTCCACGCTATTTGGATATTTTTAAAATTAAGTAAGGGGGAGAGTAATAATTAATCTTTTCATTTGTAATTTTGTTAATATGGTAAGGATAAATTTGATAATTCATTTGATCAAACATTTTTATGCTTCACTCTCCCTCCAAATCTCTTCAATTTGGGAGAACTAAAAATGAGAGGTTGGAAGTAGTACAAACCCCTCCAAATCTCTCCTCCTCTTTCCTTAAAAAATATTCAAACAAAGTAATTAAATTACTCTCCTTCCCTCTACTCTACTTCCCCTCCTTCCCCTAACATCCAAACCTAGGTAGTGTTAGAACCCCTTTCTCTTTTCCTAGTACGTATTTGTTTTTATAAAAAAACAAAAATGTAATCAGTAAGTGACTCCGAATATTTCCTCGTTCCCTGGTTAGTGGTTACAAGGGGTCAGATCCGATTAAGTGGTCCCTGGTTAGTGGTTACAAGGGATCAGATCCGATTAAGTGGTCTGGGTGAAGAAAAAAAGTGGGAAAAACCTGAGTATATCAAACAAAATCTTTCACCAAGATATCTTGAAATATATTTACAAGATGGCAGTTAGTATTGTACGGAATGTTCATTAAAAATTCGAAGACAAAATTCGCACAAATGACGGAACATACTAAAAATTATTACACACTAGCCACGTTTACCTCCTCTTCTCTCCCTCCCTTCCTTCAACAATGAAGACCATAAGTAAACTTGGGAGCAATGGGGCACAAGACTAACCTGGGATCAGATATAACATCTTGAATTTCAAAGTTCATTTGATCAATAGCATAGCAGTGGCAAGCAAACATCACAAGCTGTGCTCTTTACTCAGGTCAACAGCATAATACCGAATTTAAAACTCGAGTGTCTAAAACTGGAGTTCCAAGATAAAACTCGAGTTTTAAAGTCTCGATTTGGAAGCGGATGGGTCTGATGCGGAGAAAAATCCAAGTAGAAATTGAGTTTTAAATACTCGAGTTCCGGAAAATGCCGCTATAGGGACTTAAAACGTCACTATAGGGCTTAAAAACGCCATTATAGGGCTCCTTGTACGGCACTTAGGAAAAAATTTTGCAGGAAAACGCCACTGTAGGGCTTTGAAACGACACTATAGAGCTTAAAAACGCCACTATAGGGCTCCCTGAACCTGGTATGGGCACTTATAAAAAAAATTTGCAAGAAAACAGTGCTATAGGGCTTTAAAACGTCACTATAGGATTTAAAAATGCCACTATAGGAGCGATCGCACTAAAAATTATTTTGCATAGAACTCGAGTTTCTAAAACTCGAGATCTGTGTGGCATTTTCACCAACAAAACACTTGCAAAGCGAGTCTTTGAAACTCGATTTTTAATATGGATCTCGAGTTTCTAAAACTCGAGATACTATTTTTCTTAATTCTTACAAACGTTGCCTAACTTACTACTTACTTCCCCCCCCCCCCCCCCCCCCACCCCCCACCCCCCCACACACAGTTACTCTGCCCATTCCCCCCATAATACCACGAGTGAGAAACTATGGAGCCCAAATGGAACCTCATAAACATTGAGGACACCCATTGTATAGGAAGTGGGAAGACGGAAGAAAGTAACAAATAAATTCACCAATATTATAGTATATTGAGAATAAAAGAAACATACTATCGCCGAATCAAGAGAAACCAATATTCATTCATAATTTATCTTGGGGTTTACTGTTTGATGGTTTCTTTTGTGATTTCATTTTTGGGTTTTAGCAATTTCTTTCTTTGGTTGCTAAGAAACAAGAATCTTTTTAATCATTTTGGTTCCAACCAATATGTCAAATTGGAATTAACCCAAGTCTTGCCCTTCTCTTTAATGGGTTCGAGTTTGTTTTTGGTTTTCCGGGAATTGAACCGAAGAAAATTTTATTTTTTGTACTAAAAAAAAAAGGACACGGTTTTCTTTTTGTGTTGGGATTAGATGAAATTTGTTTGTATTGATGGGTTTTTTGGTGAAGATCTAGGTTGGGTATTGGATTATGGCAGTGGTTTCAGTGGGTTTTGGTTTTAGTCTATTTCGGGTGTTGGGGCAACGGTTTCTAGCAGGCGATAGTGACAGATGGTTTAGTCAGAAAATATAGGGATTTGAGCAAAACAAAAACTAGTCCAAAATTGGTGCTAAACAAAAAAATAAGTATAGGATTTGAGAAGAGAAAATGAGTACAAAAAATGAAAAATGAAATTGAATACAAATCCAGAAGTAACCAAACAAGCCCTTAATGATTTTTTTAAACCATAGAGTTTTTGGTTCCATGGGCCCCTATGGTGGGTAAATTATCAAGGTTATACTAGTCATTTCACTTTGAAAAAAAAAATATTGTTAAAATATAAATAAAATGGTCAACAATTTTTTTTTTTGGGCAAATAACACTCCCCTCCCTTGAGGTTTAGAGAAATGACACTCACCCCCAAACTTGAAAGGAAAAAACACTCCCCCCCCTGAGATTTAAAAAAAAATAACACTCCCCCCCTTCTGTTAATATTAGTAATGGAATATAAAGCATATTATAAAACATGTTGCTTATGTTGATTTTTTAGTCTCTTATAGTACCTTTCCAATTGATTTTTTAAAGTTTAATGATCCTCTTAGATTTTTTAATCGCTCCTCTCTCTAACACTTTGGATCAAAATTTATGAAATAAAACAATTTGCTGAAACTTTCAAGCTTTTATTATTTAAAAATGAGTTTGAAATTTTCAAAGTCACTTATCAATATAAAAAACTTTCAGAGTCAATTTTGGGAATACATTATTAACCAAAGGGTACGTTAGTGCACAACATTTTTAACGCCAATTTAACAGAGTTTAGATAAATAAATGTCAAAGGGGGGAAAATGTTTTTTTCCTTTAAGTTTGGGGGTGAGTGTCATTTTTCCAAACCTCAAGGGAGGGGAGTGTTATTTGCCCTTTTTTTTTTAAGAAAAATAGTCAACAAATTGAACACATAGTTATCTGATATTTTTAAGATGAACAATGCGTAGAATATAAGTTCAAATCATTATTTTTTTTTTTTATATATAAATTTGAAAATTACAATGGGAGGATAATTTAAACTCCAGAAGTTTTTGTTTAAAATGGTAGAATGAGCCAATCAATTAAGGTAGAAGCTCTTACTAACTAAAATAATTTTCCCATGAAAAAAAAAAAAAAATGGGAAAAGGAAATTTGGTAGCTACAAGCAAAAATGGGTCCAAGTGAAAAGTTTTGCCTTATACTGTGCATAATAGTAGAGTATAATGAATGCTACCGTGGAGTCCAGTCTCAAGCCAAGCCAATTTTTTAATGATTCACCTAACCTTATCAATCTTCTTCTATCAATATTCAACGCAGCATGAATCCAAGATAAAGGTAAGAGAAATTGTGGTTGTTGATTCGATGGCCCAACAACAGACAATCTTTTAGTATTTTTATTTATTTATTTTGCTTGCTTAAAAAATAATAATACTACTGTAAGTAATCATTACCAGAAAATAGAAGTATAGGTAAACTGACATTGTTCTGAACCTTTAATAATGGAAGGAAGCATGAGCTATGTTTGGGCTTATCCAAATAGAATGGTGCTTGCTTACGAATTACGAAATAACAACTAATAAAAAGTATGAAGTCGCAGTATTTTTTTTCTAAAATTTATTATATATATATATAAAGAAACACAAAAATTTCATTCACAGAAGAAACATAATTACAACTTTAAAGATGAGATTGCTCAATAAGTTGCAATAGTTGAAATCTTAATATTTATACAACAATTCCGCTCAATTCCTTGAAGGTAGAGACGGTGTTGGGGGCTAACTTGCTGAACCATACACTAGCCGATCCCTTAAGCATGGTGGCGAACGCCGTGCACATGATCTCATCTAGGAGCCCTTCTAGGTGAGTAAGGGTCTTGAATGATTCCATATGATTGGACGGGTCCCGTGATCCATCGTACAGTTCCACCTGCAGCATCCAGAACTTGGTTGGAAAGGGGAAAGAAGTCACCTGCGCTGTGAAGGGTGAGTCAGTCTGCTGAACTAGCTCGTCCAGGTTGGTGGATACTCGTCCCTTTATGGCATTCATCTTCATGTCCATCTTCTCCTTCATCATGCACTGCTCTCTAGCTCTGACGGGCGGTCAATATCTTCCTACTAATCCCGCTTGTTAGGGATGTTGCTTTCTTCTTTATCTTCCCTTTCTCGTCAGCCTCCCGTCAGAAGGTGACTATCATTCTACTCTTCATTATCCCGTTCGTCGTACTGATCCTTAGGATGTCATTCATTCCTTTGGTTTAACTGCTAATCCAACTCCTAGTTGCGCTGGGTAAGCCGCTCAACTAGCACTGCCAGGGTTTGCACTTATCTTTCTAGGGCGTTGGGGGGTTCCCTGTCTCTTGGTTGATGGTAGTCGTTGATCATGCTTGGACCATGCAACTCTTTGTCTTAGCTAATCACTCATTCCTCACAGACGGTGTCAACTGATGATGCTCAAAAATCGTCAATGAGCAGATTGTTCTTGAACGCTTCGATGGGTACTTGAAGAACAAGAAACAAATACCAACAGAGAGCACCAGTGGGGTGCTGGCTAAGGACCCTCCAAAGGTTAAGTCAGCAAATGAAAGATCTCTAAGAAATCTATAGTGAGAGAGTTAGTGATTTTCTATGTACCTAGGAGAGGAAAAGGCTTGACGCTTATATAGTGGTATAAGGGTTCACAAGGATCTCATGAATGAAGGAGCTTTTCTTATAGAGAAGATCTTGGGTTTAAGGTCTTGAGATCTTAGGGTTCATGTTCCCATATAAGGAAGATACAAACGTATAGTTGGGTCCTTAAACGTGACGTGCAAGTTATTTCTATGTAGAGACTCATGAGAAAGGGACAAGCAAAAACTTGTGGGACCCACCATGCTCATCCGTTGACATGGTCATCCGTTCGTCAACATGGATCCTCCGTCCGCTGGTATGTGATGCAAGGGTCTCGTGGGTTTTGATGTCTCTTTGTAGGCATACTTAGTCATCCATCGAACGATTGTTATGTATGGACCAACCATCAGTTTAACTGGATGATGTCCAATGGACAACTTAGGAGGCAAACGGTTGCTGGTTGAAGAGCCATGAGCGAAGTTTGTTCGTCCCGACAAATGAGGAAGGTCTATTTTCTTACTGGACAAAAATGCCCTTATCAATTAGGGGCCTATGTTCAACTTGTTTATTGAAACCAAAGAGGTCAAGAACTAGGAATCAATGGGCCTTCTTTTTTCTATTATTGTCATTGCAAATTTACTATTTTTCTTGTATGAAATCTCCCATGGTGTGGTGTAGACAACATTACTCCATCCCAACCTTTAAGTGATGGTGAGACAATAGTGTCCAGAGAAGGAAACCCTTCCAATGTGGGACAAAGAGCAAAAATTGCCTAAAGGAGTACTTATAAGTTTCCTTAGAGCAAAAATGCCCCCCACACTTTTTTTTTTTTACTTAATTATTAGGAAAAAGATGACATAAGATTATCCACCAAAAAAAAAAAAAAAAACATAGGAAAAAAAAATGCGAGTTCTATCTTTCTTTCTTTTTTTTCTTTTTTTCTTTTACATTTTTTAAAGAAATGTATTTAAATTTGTATATATGATTTCAATATACAACGGAAGATTTTTTCCAAATGTGGGAGTTTCAATTTCTAAGTGGGTGTATTAGACCTCTTTTATGCAAATTTGTATAAATGATTTCAATATACAATGAAAGCTCTTTTTCCAATTATGGGAGTTTCAATTTCTAAGTGGATGTATTAGATCTCTTTTTTTCTTTTTTTTTTTGTGTGTGTAGTATACATTGTTGTAATTTAAGATATATTAGACCTCTTTTTTGTAGTATAAGTTGTTGCAATTTAAGATGCATTAGACCTCTCTTTTTTAGCGTAGTTTTATCTCTCTTTTTTATTTAAATTATATCTTTAGATAATTCTATTCTATTGATTTTAGGTTTTGTTGATAACATTTTAAATAGACACAACTGTTATAGTTGTAAATTAAATACTACTTTCTTTCATTACTTGATTTGTCATATTTATCCAAAAAAAATATGTATATATCTATTCTTAAAATCTAAAAATTTATTAAAATTTCTGCAATTTGGTGAAGTTATGTGGCACAACCATAGCGTCTAAGCCCAACTTTTATTATATACTAGTATTATTCCTGTGCGATGCACGATTTAATAAAAAATATTTTAATAATATAATTAAATTTAATAACAAATAAAATGAAAAAATAATTAATTCAAAATTTAAGATTAAAAAATAAATTGTGCTTGTACACTTGAAAGAAAATTAATTTTTATTTTTTATTTTGATATTTAAATCATTTTTTTTAGTGTTAATTTTATTCAAATGGTTATAAGTTATATCAACCCTAAACCAGCATATGTAACATTCTAAATTAATAAATAAAAATATAATACTCTAACTTAATGTAACATTCTAACTTACTAATAAATAAATATAACATCCTAACTTAAAGTAATGTTTGTAATTGTATTGTGTTTTAGCCTTTAAGAACACCTATATTATTTTTTTTATCATAAAAAAAAAACACAGATATTAATATTACACATGACAAAAATAATGAATTCAATAATTGAAACGGTTGAAAACGAAATTAAGCCAAAACCTCAATTCATTAAAAAAAATATATCAAAATTTTTGAACTTAAAAAAAAAAAAAAAAAAAAAAAAAAAAAAAAAAACGGAGTTAAGTAAAGATAGACTTACATAGAAATTTGGACAAGTGGATTTTCTCATTTCCAATTTCAGCCTATCTATAAAACTTGTTGATAAAAATCATTTTATATATAATAAAAAGACAACAAATACACAAAATCTATTCAATTTGATGAAAGAAAAAAAAATTACATGCAAGGTTGTAGGTAAGGCAGAGAGGAGAAAGAAAGATTATAGCAAATAATTGTAAAGTACATAGTATAAATAATGAAACACCAAAAAAACTGTGTGTATATATAATGAGAATTTTAGGTTGTGAAGAAGATGATATGAACAAAAAGAAGTAATTTAGGTGAAACTCAAATACTTTTTTTTTTTTTTACTTTATTATTAGGAAAAAGATGACATAAGATACAAATTTATCCATATTAAAAAAAAAAAATGCAAGTTCTATCTTTTTTTCCTTTTACGTTTTTTAAAGAAGCGTAGGAAAAAAAATGCAAATTCGATCTTTTTTTTCTTTTACGTATTTTTTATCTCTCTTTTTTATTTAAATTCTATCCTTAGGTAATTCTATGCCATTGATTTTAGGTTTTGTTGATAACATTTTAGATAAATACAACTATTATTGTTGTAAATCAAATACTACTTTCTTTCATTACTTGATTTGTCATATTTATCTAAAAAATATTGTGGGTGTGAAAGCTCAACGCTACGTATTGGGCCTGGGGCCCAATTTGAATATCACTGTTTGTCCAAAGAGGTAAAAGGGATCAAGGCTGAGTCTGTTTGGTGGAAATGCACTTGAAAAGGAATGATGGGTGTGTCCGAAGACAATCATATTGGTTCGAAGAGGTACCCCTCATCGGATCATTAGAGAACTTGATCAAGCAAATATACTGAAGACCTAAGCAACCTTCCCAGCTGATTCCACAGTAAAGAGCGAACTCTGGGCATGCTTAGGGATGAGAATGACATAAAATATCTTAAATGAAAAGTTGCCACCACCGCATTTAATGCACTGTAGCAACTTTCCTGGCCGCATTTATGTGGAGAAGACACCTGAACAGTTCAACCTCAGCTATTACCACTCACAGCAGACTAAAGCAAAGGCATGATGTGACATGTACTCAAGTGAATGCTTGGATGAAGAACAAGTGTACGGTAAAGATGAGGAAGGAGGAGGATATATAAAAGAAGTAGGTCTCTGAGATGGAGAGAGAAAAAATGGTATCCATTTGGTCTATAAATATTAAAACTTTTCGCATTCAGGAGGGTTTTCACTGGATTATAGTCTGAACATCGTTTTATTCTTACTTGCATGTCTGAACCGTTGCTAAATCCATAACCAGCCCAGTTGTTTAACCCATTCTCTACAAATTTCTTGTTCGGGGTTTATTAGGCTCACAGTCTGCAAATTTTGTGCCTAGCCCATCAAATTTGGACCCTACAAATATGTATATATCTATTCTCAAAATCTAAAAATTTAAACTTTTATTATATATAATATGATATGATATAGATTATTAGATTACAAAACAACATAAATCTAGCAAATTTTTTTCTCCAATTAATCTAAAATTGTCGCATCTAATTCTAGAAAATAATATAATAATAATAAACCCAAAAATGAAAGAACTTTTGTTACATAACTTCTACATACTCATAGAAATAGCTCTCTTTTCATCTAATAAGAAAGCAAAAAATATACATGGAAAAAAGAAAAAAAGAAAAAAAACCAGAGAATAAAATCTACATAACCATTCTAAAATCACAGTTTCCTTAAATCTACATAACCATTTGGTCTATAAATATTAAAACTTTTCGAATTCAGGAGGGTTTTCACTGGATTATAGTCTGAACATCGTTTTATTCTTACTTGCATGTCTGAACCGTTGCTAAATCCATAACCAGCCCAGTTGTTTAACCCATTCTCTACAAATTTCTTGTTCGGGGTTTATTAGGCTCACAGTCTGCAAATTTTGTGCCTAGCCCATCAAATTTGGACCCTACAAATATGTATATATCTATTCTTAAAATCTAAAAATTTAAACTTTTATTATATATAATATGATATGATATAGATTATTAGATTACAAAACAACATAAATCTAGCAAATTTTTTTCTCCAATTAATCTAAAATTGTCGCATCTAATTCTAGAAAATAATATAATAATAATAAACCCAAAAATGAAAGAACTTTTGTTACATAACTTCTACATACTCATAGAAATAGCTCTCTTTTCATCTAATAAGAAAGCAAAAAATATACATGGAAAAAAGAAAAAAAGAAAAAAAACCAGAGAATAAAATCTACATAACCATTCTAAAATCACAGTTTCCTTAACATGACAATCCTCTACAAATCGAATCTCACTTCATCAAAATGACCGTTGTCATTTTCTAATAAATAAATTTTTAAAAAAAGGTCATATTAGAAACTTTACTATAGACATATTAGAAACTTTCTTTTGGACAGTGTTGTTGGGATTCACAAAATCGTATTATATATAATAAAAAGGCAATAAATACACAAAATCTATTCAATTTGATGAAAGAAAAAAAATTTACCTGCAAGGTTGTAGGTAGGGCAAAGAGGAGAAATAAAAAATATAGCAAATAATTATAAAATACGTAGTAGAAATAATAAAACATTAAAAAATTGTGTGTATATATAGTGGGAATTTTAGGTTGTGAAGAAGATGATATGAACAAAAAGAAGTAGTTTAGGTGAAACTCAAATATTTTTTTTTTTTAAAAAACTTTATTATTAGGAAAGAGATGACATAAGATGCAAATTTATCCCAAAAAAAAAAAAAAAAGTAGGAAAAAAAAATGCAAGTTCTATCTTTTTTTTCTTTTACATTTTTTAAAGAAACGTAGGAAAAAAAATGCAATTTTGATCTTTTTTTTTTTAATTTTATGTTTTTTATCTCTCTTTTTTATTTAAATTCTATCCTTAGATAATTCTATTCTATTGATTTTAGGTTTTGTTGATAACATTTTAAATAAACACAACTGTTGTTATAGTTGTAAATCAAATACTACTTTCTTTTATTACTTGATTTGTTATATTTGTCCAAAATATATATATATATATTTATTCTTAAAATCTAAAAATTTATTAAAATTTCTGCAATTTGATAAAGTCACTTGGTGCAATCACATCATCTATACCCAACTTTTATTATATATAATATGATATAATATGATTTCCTCTTTCAGTTGAAAGTAAATTATTCAAGGTCTGACTCTTAAGTTATTTCTTTCCAAAATTCAAGGGCGGCTGGTAAGTAAATTCCTCTTAAATTTTAAGATAACTTTTGGGCTTATACTTACTACTATTTTATTTTTTCACATAAGGACACGGGGCCCGGGCTCCCTTGGGCCCCCTACTAGGTCCGTCCCTGTCCACAAGGCATGCGTCCAAGTCAACTGCAGAGTCGTTCAGGGTTTATGCCTTTCTATAATGGCCCTTAACGATAGATGGCCTATCTTGAACTTGTATATAGGAACGAAAGAGGTCACGAGCTGGGAATCAATGGACCTTCTTTCTTCTATTCTTGTCGTTACAAATTTACTATTTTTCTTGTTTAAAATCTCCTATGGAGTACTAGACAGCATAACTCCATCTCAAATTTTAAGTGATGGTGACACCATAGTGTCCAGAGAAGGAAACTTTGTACTGGGTTTCTTCAGTCCTGGAAGTTCCAAGAATCGTTACTTGGGAATTTGGTACAAGAGCATCCCAGTTCAAACTGTTGTTTGGGTTGCAAACAGAGTTCGCCCATTCAACGATACTTCTGGGATTTTGATGATAAACAGCACTGGAAATCTTAACGTCATCCAGAATAATTCGGTTGTTTGGTCAGCAAGCACTTTGAAAGAAGCTCAGAGTCCATTGTTACAACTCCTGGATACTGGGAATCTTGTGGTAAAAGATGGCAATTCAGAAGACTATTTGTGGCAAAGCTTTGACTATCCATCTGATACAATGTTACCAGGGATGAAATACGGTTGGGATTTGAAGAGAGGTCTCAACAGGCGCTTAATTGCATGGAAGAACTGGGATGACCCGTCTCCTGGGAACTTTATCTTTGAGATTACACATCATAACTACCCAGAAGCTTATTTGCGGCAAGGCTCAACAATATACTTCCGTTCTGGGCCTTGGAATGGCTATGGCTTCAGTGGTTCACCTGGACTAAAGCCAAATCCGGTGTTTGCCTTCAAATTTGTGTTCAATCAAGATGAGGCCTACTTCATGTTTACCATGAAACAGTCACTTCACTCAAGAGCACTTCCCAACCAAACTAACTCTATGTTTCAACGCTTAACGTGGACAGAACAACGTTGGCAGCTTTTTGCATCTCTGCCTATAGACTTCTGTGATACTTATGCCCTTTGTGGAGCCTATGCAAGATGTCTTATTACCGACGCTCCAGTCTGCCAATGTTTAAAGGGATTCAAACCCAAGTCACAACAAAGATGGGATTCAATGGATTGGTCCCAAGGATGTGTACGCAATAAACGATTGAGCTGCGAGGAGAAAAGTACACATGGGTTTCTTAAATTTTCTGGATTGAAACTCCCAGATACTACACACTCATGGGTGAACACAACAATGAATCTCAAGGAATGCGGGGCAGAATGCTTGAATAACTGTTCTTGTATGGCTTATACAAACTCAGATATCAGAGAAGGTGCTGGCTGCGCCATCTGGTTTGGTGATCTAGTAGATATTAAACAGTTTCCGGCTGGTGGACAGGATCTATACATTCGGATGCACCCTTCAGAAATGGGTATGAGTTTGACTTTGTGAAAGATGATCTTCAATTACTGTTTTCAATTGTCTTTCCATTTTTTGTTTTTTAGAATTTAAAATATATTTATCCATGGTAGACGGGATTAAGGAACACATTAGGAAATTAATCCTTCACAGGTGAACCAAAGCTCTGATACCAAATGAAAATTACTTTTAGACCTCTAATACAACTTAACTACCAATTTTAGCCAATTATTCTGTATTAAGTGAAGTACTTGATTCATCAATATTCAAGCATGAAAATAAGGGGAGCGGCTCACCTCCAGTTTTTATTTCTCCTGTTTCCTCCGTTTTTAGACAAATGAATGACACCTGGAAGCAAACTGATCCAACGATTAAAAAAAGGAAGCCAACTTGGAAAAATACAACAGTGACCTAACTACCTCATCCTTTTCTCTCTGGCTCCACAAAAGAATGGGTAGCTGTAGAAAAAGATAGAAAAAGAAAAGAGAAAGCAACGCACAAATTGAGAGAGAGTCGTGGGCTTTTTTTTTGCCTTTGGATGGTTGGTGTGCCGGATGTCATTCATCTATCTAAAAAAGAGGAAATAGGAGAAATAAAAAAGGTAGGTGAGCCGCTCCCGAAAATAAGCATAGATATACATTAAAGCATATGAACCACAAACACACATCAACAGTTGCGGAGCTACGTTGTCCATGGCCCCCTAGAATTTTAATTTTCTTCTACTGTTAGGCTGAGTCTGATACCAACAGAAAAAGTAAAAGGTTATGGCCCCCAAGAAAAATATGACCCTCCACTTCTTTCTAGGAACTCTACTTACTACTTAGTCCAATAGATAACAACCCAAAATCCTCGAAATAAAATGCGAGCTAACTCTCCCAATTTTTCAAATAATTTGTTGTAATGTCAATTCAATAGACAATAACCTACACTCTCAAAATAGCATCTTTTACCATCCATTTTCAAACAAAATTTACTTTTTTCCCATCCTTCTCAACCTCAAGGAGCCACCTATGGGATTCTCATGATAGATACCAGCCCCATGTTTCTTTCCTCTCATTGTTTATTGCTCTAACACTTTAACTCGGAAACAAATAAACTCATTTCATCTAGAAAAAAAATATGACCATATTTGCTTCGAGTTCTAGCTTCTCCTTGCTAATTTTTTTTTTTTTTTTAGCCTTCAAGAAAGTAATTGAACCTCAACATTTCAAGTTTGTTTGTTTCTTTAACACCACATGGGCATTTAGATTTATGCTTTGCTATATATACATATATATAGTTTATGAATATGCTTTGTTTATTAAGAATATGTTGTTCAATTTTTTGTATTGCTATATGATAATATATTATCTCTCTCCATATCGTCATTTTTTTTTTTTTTAATTTGAAATTTGGTGCTGAATAATTCATTAAAAAAAATAAGGAAATTTCAATACTATGAATAACTAGTCGCTAACCCATGCAATGCATGGGAACCTACTTGTTTCTGTGGTAGACTAAAATGATTTTATAAAATCTTAAATTGAGTAAGAAACTACATTATTGCATGAATTGCACTTGTACAACTTCAATTTGTGTTACAATTTGATGAAGAAGTCATTGTGTGACCATGCAATGGCTTTCAAAAAATATTAAAGAATTAGAAGATTCATTGCTTAAAAATTATTGAAATAAAACAAAATATATATGACTACACAATAGAGAAATATAAGAGAAAGATACAATCAAAAGAATAATTCATGACTATAAGCCTATAACTATTGAGAAGAATCAAAAGATTAAGAGCCTACAAATTATAGAAAATATATATGTGTGTGTGTGACTACACAACAGAGGAATATAAGAGAAGAATGTGTTACACTCAAAATAATAATTCATGGCTATAGTCATTGAAATTTGCCAGATAGTTTTAGATATTGAAAAAATATAACACAAAAATTCAGATGATAAAAATTTCAAAAGGCCAAAAAATATTAAAGAATCATAAGATTTAATTCCTATAAATTATTGAAACAAAACAATATATATATATATATATATATATATGATTATACAATAGAGAAATATAAAAGAAAAATTGATTACCTCCAAAAGAATAATACATGGTATAGTTGTTGAAATCTGCTAAACATGTTCAAATACTGCGAAAACTAAAACAAAAATTCAGATGTTAAAACTTCCAAAAAGCCAAAAACATATGACTATTCAAAAGAGAAAAATAAGAAAAAGAAAAAAGTACACAAACCCATAAAGTAATAAGTTTTAAATTTTATTGAGTCTAAACTTAAAAAAAAAAAAAAAAAATCATATGTGAGGTTGTGTTCCTGGCAACCCTGAAAGAAAAAGTAAAGGGAAAAAAAACCATGAAATACCATCAAGCAATTAGTTTTAATGTGTTTAAACTATATACCGTGAAAAAAAATTATAAACAATCATAGGTGCAGGATTTAGTTACCAAGATTAGATGGCTGTAAAACGCAACCTTTCAACATTGATTTAGGGTTATGCCGAAGAATATCAAGCCCTTGCATGGATGTTATTTGTGGATGATTGTGCAACACTGCAATTCATAGACTCTATTGTTAATAAGACAATCGAATTCAAAATTAAAAGCGATTAGGTGGCCTTTATACAACAGGATTTGTTCTTGTTGAAGAATCAACTTCCTTGCCAAGTTATATTTAGGGTTTTGAGGTGGGAAGAGAGGAGTCCTAACATTAGTCTTGTAAGGACTAGATTTGAGTTCCTAGCCCAAAAGGTGAATGGACCTAGGCCCAAAAAGGCCAAAACAATGAATTTGTAGAGAGTAGGTTAGAAAACTGGGTTTTAGTTAGTCAAATAACAAATAAGTAGGTCTTAATGACAAAAAATTAAAGTTAGACAAGTTTAAACTAAATAAAAACGTCTTCAGCAGAGTCCGAGGAGACCGGTTCTTATATATTACTCTTAAGTTTGATTAAGTTTTGTTTCTGATTGCTACAGTGTTTCTCTCTTGATTTTTTGATCCCTTTTTCTCTAGAGGTCTCTTACATTATATATCTCCCTCTTAATGATCTTGGCCCTCTATTTGTTGATCATCCAAGCCACTACTTGAGTGCTTGTCCTATCGAATACCATCTCTGGCCCTCTGTGAGTTGGGATAGCCAAAACAGCACTATTCAAGGGTTTTCTCCACATAAATGTAGCCAGAAAGTTAGCTGCAGAACATTCAATGCGGCGGCAATAGTTTTTCCTTAGATATTTCTGAGCTTCCATCCCTCTTGTACGTTTATAATACACGTCTCTATCAGTAGAACATCTTGGAAGGTCATTTTGAATTGTATATTTGATCTATGCCTTGCCCATCTGAGGAAATAACCCTCCTCGGACCACCTTTCCCAGTCTTTCCGTTTGCATCTTACTCATGGGCTTCTGAACGTAACATCCTCATTACTGTTTATCCATCCTTAAACTAATCAAAGTCCTTGGCTAAGGCCCAAAGCCCAATACACAATTTTGGGCCCTTACTCCTACAAGTCTAATTAATAAAATTAATAAGTAAAATTAATTATAATGAGGTGTAAATTTGTGAAGCTTGCAAAGCTAATGTGTCAAACTTTTAAAAGGTCACTAAAAAGTAAAAAACTTTGGTTTTATATTATAATAATAATATATAGATTAATAAGGACATAAAAAAAAATTCATACAATTCATTGTTAAATGAATAATAGATGTTTTGTGAGCTTGATCTAATCCGATAAACTCAACCCCCCAGTTACTTTATTAACACAAAATCTCTTTCAACTTTTAGATGCATAATGTAGATATAATAAAATATAGACAAAACTTAGGTATAGTACCTTAGGTGTTGTTTTAATCTGATAAACTCAACCCCCCAGTTACTTTATTAACACAAAATTTCTTTCAACTTTTAGATGCATAATGTAGATATAATAAAATATAGACAAAACTTAGATATAGTATCTTAGGTGTTGTTCCTTAGGTTCCTCTCTTAAAAAATACACTTCCTTCTCATGAGAAAAACTCCGCATGATAGAATCTTAAAATGAGAACTTAAGGAATAGCACATAAGTATTGTATCTAAGTCTTGCTCATAAAATATATATATCCGACCAAACAATGTTTAAAGTTCCATGCAATTTTTCTCAAAAGAAAGTTTTGTGCAAGTCATCTAAGTAATTATATATAATAATAATAATACTCAATAAATAATTTTGTTTTAAAAAAATAATGATGATATGGCAAGCTCTAGAGAGGTCAACAAAAAATCAAAAGTTTTGGTTTTATATATATAAATTTAAGTACAGTACCTTAGGTGTTGTTCCTTAGGTTCCTCTCTTAAGATTCAGCCATGTGGTTACTTAACTGAAAAATACACTTCTTTCCTATGAGAAAAAATCCATATGGCAAAATCTTAAAAGGAGAATTTAAGAAACAGCACCTAAGTATTATACCTAAGTCTTGCTCATAAAATATATATTGTCGACCAAACACATGTTTAAAGTTTCGTGCAATTTTTCTCAAAAAAAAGTTATGTGCAAGTTATCTAAGTAATTAGATATAATAATAATACTCAATAAATAATTTTGTTTTTAAAAAATAAAGATGATGTGGCAAACTCTGAAGAAGTCAACAAAAAGTCAAAAGTTTCAGTTATATATATATATATATATATGTTGGGTTGGAGGTGCTTAAAATAATAGTTTGCAAAATTTTGTATATATATATAGTGAACTAGACCCTTTTTTGTATTTTCATTAATGTTTAAGTATATGATAATTTCCCATAAAAAAAAAAAAAAGTATATAACAATTTATTAAGTTGATAATTTTGTATTTATAGATTTATGAATTATGATTATTTTATCAATATTGCAATTTGGTCCCCTCAAGTTGAAATTCCTGAATATGCCCTTGCATGTACAAAGGAAAGAGCATCTGTTCACGGAGTGAAAAACCAATAGGTAAACGTACTTTGTGGCCGAGCCCGACTAATCAAATCAAATATGAAGGTTATTGCGGTATATACTATGCTTACTAGACTTTATATGTACAAGTACATGAAGTGCACCCAATCTCCTCACTTCTACTATCAACTTCAGACTCATGCCTTGTCCTTCACAGTCACTTGGTACCACAAGTTAATCCATCTACTGTGTAAAACTGATCTCTTATTCACTCCAAAGCTTCTTGAAGATTTGATGTGATCTCTATGGTTTTAGTAGCAACTCCAACACAGTTAAGGTGATCTTTGTGTCTAAAAGAGTCAACCTCCAAAGGATGTATTGGAAGACAAATATTAGCCATCTCTAGGTTTTTCTATGTTTTACTGTGGTTGTCTTCCTTCTCAAAGGATTAGGGTTGAAAAAGGTTTTTATACAAGTCGGGTTTAGGCTTAGTGTGGCTACCAAAGAAGCCTTGAAAGAAAATAACAGAATTTTCATAATGAGGTCTCGGTCAACTGAGTGTCTATGGAGAGTTTCTGTCTGAATCAACCATCACACACAACCAAGCCTCGAATCTCGCTCGACCGAGTTCGTTAGTCTTGCACAATGAGAAGATCCGTCAACCTTTAGCCCTCATTACCACAATCACATTACAAGTACAAAACTTAAAAATTACAAGTAAATTTGTCATGGAATTAGTTCACATATGCTCAACTGACTTATAGTACATCCAGGGACTATAATCAATGATCTAATACTTCTACCAGAAAGAAACATAGAACTTAAAAAAAAAAAAATGAAACAATTACTTAATTGCTGTCTGATCTAGGATCAATCCACAAATTAAACAAGAAGAAAAGGGTGGTGGTCATCATAACAGCATCAATCATTTCTGGATTGCTTACTTTGGGGTTGCTTTGGCGTTTCACTTGGAGCTGCTGTTAGTATTTTTGGCTAAGTTTCCTCGATTGGAAAATTATATGTTTAATCCATATAGAATTTTGGTGAGTAATAGACTAGTTGGTTGATATTTGATGAAGTTTTAGAGATGTAATTATGGTCTTTTTGTATTTTAACCAAATCTTGGAGAGTAAGGAGAGCATTTAATGCTAGATATGAGATATTAATATATATTTAGCCATGTGCTTGGAATTGATTTAGATGATAATAACATAATTTATATGAAATACTATAATTACATTTTTAAACTTATATTATATGATAAACATTAATTTTTATGTAAAGAGCATGGGGAGTTTTATCATTTTAAATGTTATGTGATATGAGAGGCTTACCAAATGTTACCTATTGCATACTGATCCATCATAGTTCAGGGAATTGGAGAAGACATGTCAAGCAACATGTTTTCCTTTATCAACTTTGAACCACTAGAGCTTTACTGAATATACTTCTTGGCCCTCCAAACCATGACTCCCAAAATTCCCCTAATGAGACTCATGAGCTTGGATCATGAGCCAAAAAATGAAATGATGTGCTATGAGTTTGAACCATGGGCTTTGATACTTTTTTGTGTAAATATGGGCTTTTTTGGGCTTTAAAAGAGATTTTCCTAAAATCCATGATAGTGTTGACGTGGTGTGGGTTACCAATGAAATGAAGCCGTGTGGTGTGAAAAATTTTTCCTTAACAAAAGTTAGGCTTCAATAGATCAATCAACACGCACAGTGAATCAAAGATAGTAAGAAAATAAAGAAAAACAAGCTTTGTGCAAAGAAAAACCTTCCTCGGCAAAAATCCATGGAGAGTGGTCCTCATGTATATTTCTTTTAAATTGGGATGCAATTTTAGTTTTTGTTGCTATGTTCTCTACAAATTTTTCAATCCCTTCTTCCTAGAGGGTCTCTTACATTATATAACTCTCTTCAAATGATCTTGGCCCTCCATTTGTTGATTGTTCAGGCCACTACTTGAGTGCTTATTCTATCAGACACCTTCCCAAACCTCTTATGAGTTGCGACAGCCAAAGCAACACTGTTCAGAGGTCTTCTCCACATAAATGCAGCTAGGAGGTTTGGTAGGATGCATTAAATGTGATGGCATCCACCATCCCTTCAGTCATGTCAGGGCTAACCCCTTCTCCAAAGCTCTTTCTCTATAGTATGACTTCCTCTAGTAACTTGCCACTGATGTGGCCTTGTTGTCTGAGGGTGTGGCCCCCTCAGCCATGGGTATGACACGTGGCACGATTTCCTTATTTAAATTCTTGTACCCCACAATACCCTTAATCTAATTAAATAATTCTTATTCCTTAAAAATAAAAATTGAGGTTAAAATTGTAATTCAACAATAAAAAAAATAAAAAATAAATCTCTCTATAACTTCCTCCTATGTCCTAGATAGATGCAAACTTCATTCTAACAAGCAAAATACCTCCCACCCCATGTCAAAAATTCTTAAATAGAATTTTTGACAGCCAGCTATTTTTCTCACAAAAAAAAAAAAAAAAAGGCTTCTTTGTATAAAATTTGTGTGCAATAGTAAAAAATAAAATAAAAGGTGAAATATTCACTTCATTTTGATATATAATTTCAACACAAACTTCCTTCTTGGAGCATGACTACAAAAAATTTGTGTACGAACCTTGCTTTATTTCATTAAAAAGGTATGAAAGTTTACTTAAATGCATTTTTTTTATCATGTACTATGGTTTTGTTTATGGATTTTTTTTTTTTTTTTTTTTTTGGAGAATCTGTTATGATTGCCTTTTTTTTTTTTTTTTTTTTTTTGGTGAGAAACAATATGTTATGATTGCTAAATCCACTAAATCACTACAAATTTACAAATTATGTCTTAAAATTTGGCCTATTTATTAAAAAATTAATAATTATTGAGTTTTGATTGTAATTGAGAACATATGCCATAATTAAGAAGTTTAAAGTAATGTCAGTTACATGCTCTCTCAATTCACTAAATCACTCATAATCTTTTCCTAACATTACTTTAAACAAATACTACCCTCATCACACGTGTAAAACACACGCTTCATGCGTGCGGTAAGGTTTTTTTTTTCGTTTATTATCATAATTTTTCATTCATTTCAGATTGTGATTTACACGCATATTCAAAAAAAAAATTGCTCATTTAGAACCACTAATATGATCAGAAATGTCATAAGGCTAGCTAAAAAAAATAAACAAATCCAAAACATATGTTTCAATGCTATTTCAGTTTTCATTTTTTTTTTTTTTTAATATTTTAGCTAACACATTTTGAAAGTTAATACTGAAATACGACAGCCGTATGGCAAGTGGTAAATAATAGTATCATTCATTGTGGACAATCATAAGAGAAAGACACCGGCTACTGTGGTCTTGCCGACACCGGAGACGACATCATCACCGACTCACACACTCATTCCTTCATCTCGCTGTCGACTGTGAGTCACTTCTCTCTGTCTGTCTGTCTTAGAGAAGGGTTTATTTATTTAAATTAGTCAGTGTTTTCTGGTTTGTAATTGTTTGGAATTGGGATGATGATAAAAATGTTTAATCCTGAATTAATTTATTTTATACATCGTTTCTGCGGGATGATTTTAGTGGAATTTTATTTATATACGTTGTTGCTGCTGTATGAATTTTGTTAATACCGAATGAATTTAGAACATCAAACAAAATTGAGAGTAATAATGTAGATGATGATTTTGGAATAAACATGTGCTTGGTTTTTTTTTTTTTTTTGGGAAGCAAGTACAAGTTTAACTTGTTTAATGTTTCAAAATATTATTTATTTTGAAAAAAAAAATTTAATTGACACAATTTTTTGTAACTTTTTAAAGAAAAATAGTACTTCAGTGTTGGTTTTGATTCTGCTCAAATATACCTTCTTTAGCCATAATGGTTTCTGGGTTTCAACATTCTTCTGGTAATTGATTTTAACTTCCCTTGAGGATATTTAGATGCCCAACATACCTAAAGTTGGATTGACTAGATTATTTAATTATGGATGTGGTTTCTAAGTGTAAAGGTTAGTAATTCATAGTGATTTCTTTTCAAAAAAAAAAAAAAATTCATAGTGATTTGTATAGATTAGTTGATCCAAGTTAAGGGAAAAAAAATCGTAGAGGAAGACCAAAAATCACATTAGTAGAAGCAATAAAAAAAAGGACAGGTTCATTAAAGGTCCGTTTGAATTGAGAGGGAGAGAGGGGGAGTTGAGTAGAGTAGAGTAAATTTAGTACAAAATTAGCTTATTTTTAGCCAACTCTACTCCACTCCCCTTCACTCTCCCTCATTCCCCCCTCCATCCAAACAGGCCATATATTTATCGCATTTTTTGTTATTGAAAGGTACTTCTCATCCATACTCTTTGAGTGGCCTTATAATCTAATTAATGACATCTACTCTTGTCCATAGGGTTTAGTTCCAAGGGTCGAATCTTGTTACTTATGATAAGAAATAAAATTTTTAAAACTTAGAACACAGTGGCAAATAATCCTTAATATTTTTAGTATTTGTAAACTGAAATTATAAAGGAGTTAAGGAGATGTAAATTCGGTTACCCTAAAAGCATATTATAAAGCTACGAAGTACAAATATCCCTGTATCACATGTATATATGATATATATTCTCATCAATCATAATATTGATGTAAGTATATAACAGTAAATTTGGTAGGATCAACTCTTCAAAACGTAAAGTGATTAGATTGAGCCAATGGTAAACAATAACCCATAATTATAAATTGTTGAATGGAAGGTTCTTCTTGTGTGGTGTATGAATTAGTCGACAGAAAAAGGCCGGTATTTGCCGAGAATTTTCTTTTGCTTCATTTTTGTAAAGTCATACAAGTATAAATAAGTATCGAAAATAGTAACATATAACATAGTGATAGGTTAGGCATACAATTTAAGTAATAGGCAGATTAATTGTCACAAACGTTGTATTGTAGAATTGACAAAAAATGATCATCGATTAGGATGGCAGAGTGCCACAGGTAGTACGTTGCTCTTGCTCAGTGACTCAAGGGTGCTTCAAAACTTTCAATATCAGGATTCCTCAATAATAGCAAATTAAAGCCTATTGGATTTTTTTTATTTTTTATTTTAGAATTGGATAATTTGGATTTTAAAAAGAGAAGTAAATAGTTAGGTTTGGAAGATAAAAACAAAGAAATATATGAGATAAGAGCCAATGATAGAATCCAAAATAATATGAACAGTATTATATCTGTATTGATGGACAAAATTAAAATACTTTTTCAATGCCTATATTAATCCGCTTCAGACTTTGAAAATGGGTTGGTTGAACTTTTCAAATCACTTATTCATGAAAGTGAATCAGAAAACAATTAACTTCAATATGTAGTTTCTCCAAATATATATATATATATATATATATATATATATATATATATGTATATCGTAGTTAGGTGATCTAACTTGTGTGCTAATTAACTCCCAATTTCTTATTGAATCAACCGATCAATAGCTTTGTTCTATTTTCTATCAAACAGTAATTTTGGATTGTAATCGTTTTCACCAAATACTTGGACAAAACTATCTAGCACAAGTCCTTGCCAGCATTGTCATTTAATTTTTTTAATAACTTGATGATTGGGGGAGTAACATTTCAACATTGAATATCCTTATCGAAAACACTGTAAATCTTAGTTAAGCTACAAGACCTTAAAGTTAATAGCCTACTACCATATTGTTGTATAATGAAAATTAGAATTTTATTTAGCAATACAGCAGTGATTTATATATTAGGTTCCTTAAGATCGAGGAACATGTCTGGTTAAGGGAAAAAGGAAAAAAAGGTGTATCTGGTTATAGCTAGGTTGATGTTGGAATTGACAAGCAAGATAGATCATCTTAATTAGCCTTTATCACTAATTCTTCTTCTTTTTTTCCCCATTATTTAAATAAAATGTATCACCATCTTAATTGAACATAATTAGTTCTTTGGTTCTAAATCATACCCACGAAATATGACTTTTAATTATGAGTCAAGGCTAGAACTGTAAGTTTCACTTGCATTATCCATACTAGAAGTTTCTTCTTCTTCTTCTATCTATGAACTTTCGGCATCATTATGGCTTTAAACCCTGAAGCAAAGCCATAATAAAATAATAAATAATTGTGTTGGCGAATGCTTAGAATGCAAGTTTAGCAAACGCATCGCATACGTTTCTTATTAAATGCCAGCTTTTTTTAGTAAGAAAAATAGTAAATAATTAGTATATTAATATTTGAATGCATATATTGGATGCTTCATTGACTTGACCCCGCATCAAAATCAAATGATTGATTTTTGTTGTTGTGGTTGTGGTGGTACTCCTTTTAGCTTTGCTTCCAATTTCATACTCAAAATCTATAATTTCACAGCCCAGATGCGCATGCTCATTGACTAATTGTCTTAATTGCTCACGCACTAATAATCAATATATGGTTAACTAACTAATGAGTAATGAATGAAATAATAAGTTAATTAATTTACTTTTCTTTTTTTTTAACTCCAAGTGTAAGTTGGGGGAAATTTTACCTCCAAAACTCCGGAAAAAAATTAAAAAATAAATAAAAAGATGGAATGTCGCTAACCCATATGATCCTTGGCCATTTTTTCCCCCAAGAGTTTTAAAAGGAGGAATCTCTCTCTTTCTCATAATTTAGAGGTGTTTTCAAATTTATAAATCTCACACTTTTAAAAGGTTCCAATTTAACCCTGCTGTAAAATTGTATATACCAATTACTTAATTAGTTTAAATAGAGTCACAATATCATTAGTGACAAATTGTATATACCAATTACTTAAATTAATTGATATTCATAAAATTATAATGATCACTTCTTTATCTTAACAATTATCTCAAAAAATAAAAGAAAACAAATTAAGGTTTTAATCTTTACACTTCACAACTTGTAACTTAAATTAAGATGCTTTATCTTTTATATTATTTTATATTATTTATTTGAACAGAACCTAAATGATTGTTTTTTATTATTATAAAGGTATAGATTGTTGATTAAAGATAAGTTAAAAATATCAAATCTTTTTTTTTTATATAGCAATATTGGCATAATTGATCAAATTTAATAAATCAATATATATATATATATATATATATATATTTTATAGTACATTTATTGAATGTACTTAATTTATATTTTAAATTGTTTTATAAAACCATTTCACAATAGTAGGAACTAGAAAGTATGAATAATGGAATATAGTATATACATAAAGAAAATTTAATCATATTTTTATTTGATTCTTAAAAGCAAATTTTCGACCACTAACAATGAGCAAAGGGACTATCGTTATTAAGTCAATGGAATACTAACACCTAATTGCTCTCTTAACGAAGATTGCTCCTAATACTAAATATCAATCTATTAATTTTTCCCCTAGTAATAGTTTCTCTCAACTAAGGGCACATTTAGTAGACTATAATGGTAATTACATAAGAATAAGAAAACTTTTTTTTTTTTTTGAGAAACAAACACACACACACATACAAAGGAGAGGACAAATGGTTTTAACATAAAGGCACGCCACATATAAGAATAAGAATACTTATTATAAGGAATACAAAATGCTGTAATATAATACTTATTACTATTCATTTGTTTAGTGACAATACAATAATAAAACCCTAAAGACAATTTAATGAAACATTTTTAATCAAACTTAAGATATATTTTAGGAAATATCTTACACATAATTATTTGTGAACAGGGTTACGCATAATATCTTACTCATTAATAGGGTTACGTTTAAAATTGTCTTCTCTAGCTTACTGGATCCCACAATTAGCCCATTGCATGAACGAAAATGAATTGGTTCTCTCTTGAACTGCTTCCCAAACACAAAGAACCTTCTCACTGCTATGAATATGGTGAGATAAGGATTTGGCTTAAGATCCTTTCAAGGGTATGACAATGGAGAGTGTGAGAGTAGAGGAATTTAGAGAATCAAATGTATAAGATTGTGGATCTATCAATCTTGTTGTTCTCTAGGGTTTATCTCTCAAAATTCTCTCTAGAAGCTCTCTACATTTCATGGGTATAAGGGTATTTATAGTAGGGTATAAGAAGGAATGTGAAAAGTCATTTTTCAGCAAAACAAGGTGCACTGGCGAGTCACTCACGATTGGGATGAGTTGCGAGTTCCAGTCACTAGATAACAGAATGGCCAGACTGTACTTTTTGTCTAACAATCTAACTATCCTAACCCTTCAACTTCCTACATGCTCCACACGTGTGACGCGATCTGGCGAGTCACCACTCACAAGTCAGTCATGAGATCCAGTCGTGAGTTGCCTCTTGATTGCACACATTTAATCAATTCTTCACACTCTCTCACACACAACTCTTACATTATTCCCACCTAAATAAAGGGTTTTTAAATGCTAAATTATAAACAAATTTGGCGCGGAATAAAGCCAACACATAGTTGAAGAAATTCAACTTTACAATCTCCCTCTTTGGCTATCCCGTGACAAAACCCTAAAACAGACTCTAGACTTAAAATGTGAGTTGAGAACAGTTGCCAAAACTCACTCATACCTAATTCTAGAACTGTGAAGCTCTTGAACCATATGAACAAGTTTCTTGAAAACAATATCACAAAATGCACTCATTAAGTTCATTGTAAGTGAAAATCTTAGAAAGCATATGGAGCAAGCACAATATGATCAAGCAAGTATGAATATAACAATAAAGTATAGCTTGACCAACAAGAACAATCACTATAAATAGTGACTACAATGAACATTCGGACATGCAAGCAAATAAGCTCGATGCAAAGTACCATTTGCATGTTGAATACATAACCGATTCAAGAACACTAAAGCAATTGCATCAAGAATACAAGATCCAATAGGGGCACAAAAGTACTAAAGAAAAAGCAAAAAATTAACTAAAAGTACTAAGCTATACAAGCAAAGGTACATATAAAGTCAAGTACACAACATAAGCTTAAACTATGAAATATGAACATAGACTAGTAGTAGCAACAAGAGAAGAAAATAGAAAATCTTGTTGATTGATTTGCTTGCTCTTGCATTGCTTGCTTCGCCTTTGATTTAGCTCTCCCCCTATCATTGCTCTCCCCCTATCATGGTTGCCATCTCCCCCTTTTTGTTATGGAATAGATAGTCATCATCTTCTTATAACTTCCTTTGGATTTGATCCAATTGAGTTTGGAAAGAGGTAAACTTTGTCTCAAATCGGGTGTGCTAAAAGTGCATGATAGTTGTGAGGCTGGACAATTTTGTGCTGATGTCTTGCACAAAAGCCATGATGTTGTCCAACTTCTCATAATAGGAGTGTGAGCTAGAGCTTGTATCACCTTGAGGAGCATTACTCTCTTGTTTAGCATTCTTTCGGCTATGGCCTATTATAGCATTGAGAATGCTAATGTTGATTAGTCTTTGCTTGGGTTGAGGATACTCATCTTCCAATGTTGGTACTCCTTTTAGCTTCAATATCTTTGTGATGAGGTAGCAAAATGGAAGACAGTTCCTAGAGGCCGTCCTTTTAGCAGTTTTGACCAAAATGTGAAAGATATGAGAGCATACATTGATTTCTTCATCGATAATCAAGTCATGAAGAAATAAATCCCGACCAAGATTCATGTGTCCAGTGCTTGAAAGAGGATAAAGATTATGGAACATTATTGATGAAGCAAAATTTCACCTTGACAGTATGTTTCTCGTTAGTACGTGGACGACCTGGAGCTCGTCAATTTGTACCACATCAGTACTATGGATGACCTAGAGATCCTGTACCAAAGAAAGCACTAAATAGATAATGGCACCGGTTTGGGGCTGCCAAAGACCCTTCGATGCTTAAATTAGCTTAAACTCTTTAGAAATCTGTAATTTGTAGAGTAATTTGTGTGTTTGTTCAACATGCCTCACTTACTTGTCTCTCTTGGCTTTATATAGCCTTTGTGTGAGTAAATTGCTCAGCCTATTGGCCTCTCTAACGTTGTACATTGTACCACAACTAGAGGATTTATGGCCTAATAATGACCATTTACCCCAGTCCTTTAACGTCTGTAATGGCCATTAAATGCGCATAATTGGATGGCAGTAACGGCTTCGTGCTCATTTATCATTTGGACATTAAATGTTGTTTGGAACTAATGCGCTTATGCTCGTCCATACTTTTATTCGTCATTAACATGGACGATTTGCAATATGGACGAGCATTTTATCGCTATCCATCAGTTATGGTTGAGCTGAAGGGTTAAATGACTCATTTAATAGCCATTTAACTTCCCCATTCAAAGTCCTGTAACGGCTGTGTAATGGTCAGCTTAAGATAGTTGTAACGGCTGTGTAATGGTCAGCTTAAGATAGTTGTAACAGCTATGAGTTGTTGGCTGAAAAGACTATACGTCCGTTACACTTGTGTCATTTAAGTAAGGAATTTATATATGAGTATTATTGTGTGCTTATGATCGTCCTTAGTAATGACGGTCATTCTGAGTAATGACGAACACTTTATGATCGACCATTTTATACTACTCGTCAATTACTATTGTGAGCAACCTTAATTCGAGAGATAACGATGACAGACCGATTGATTTCCCACTTGAATATACCTCCAAGTTTTCTCTGAGAGCATCCCGAAGAATGTCAAGATCCGGTTCCAACTCATCATACACCGGTGGTTTGATAAACATTGGTTTCCTTTCCTCAGGGATCTGAAAGCAAGCAATATTTTATTAGATATCAACTTAAACCCAAAAATATTAGATTTTGGCTTAGCAAGAACTTTTGTAGGGGATGAAAGTGAAGAGAAGACAGATAGAGTTGTTGGAACATAGTAAGTAATATAAAATTGGCACTAGATTTTTATTTTTCAAATTGTAGCAAATATTTAATCAATGTGCTTTGACTCAAAGTACCCCTCATTCCCTTATAACATGATGTAAGGGTGAGGTGATATGTTAAAGACATACTAAAATTTAAGTTATCAGTAACAACAATAATGATAATAAAGCTTATTTGATAATAAGCTTATTTGATGGTTTCATGCAGCGGCTACATGTCTCCTGAGTATGCAGTTGATGGAAGATTTTCAATGAAATCTGATGTGTTTAGCATGGGTGTGCTTATGTTAGAGATAGTGAGTTCCATGAAAATCAGAAAATTTTATCACCCAAATCACCATCATAACCTTTTGGGACATGTAAGTGGAAAACTCTCTCTCTCTCTCTCTCTCTCTCTCTCTCTCTCTCTCTCTCTCTCCTTTTTGGTGGATTATGTGAGTATTTGTATTGTAATTGTGCTAGGCATGGTTGCTGTGGAAAGAGGGCAGGGCCTTGGAACTATCGTATACATGTTTGGAGGATTCACATTCAAGATCTCAAATCTTGAGATGTATTCAAGTTGGTTTGCTATGTGTTCAAAAGTATCCTGAAGACAGGCCAATAATGTCTTGTGTGTATTCTATGTTAACGAATGAGGAAGCAATTCTGCCCCAGCCTAAACAGCCTGGTTTCTTCATAGAAAGAAGTCCCAGCAATTCAGGTGCAATATTAAGAAATGAAAAATCTAACATAGAGAATGCAGTTACTATAACTATGCTGGAAGCTAGATAGGAAATTCATAAGTAGCTTGCCTGAGAAGTTATATGTGAAATTTTTTTAGTATTTAGGGGTGTGTTTGGGATTAGATTGCATCTTTTTGTTTTTAGAAGTAAATTCTATTAATTGTTCATAGTAGCAACTTGCTTGGGTGTGTAAAACACACTATACTACCATTATCTTACATAGCAAACTCTGAATTGTAGAAATAAAATTGCGAGTCTATGTAACAATGACATTCGAACAATTATAGTCAATTACATGGACAATTATGGCAAAATGTGTGTTTGTTTAGTATTGGCAAGGAGCTTGCACTATCGCGTATTGACACGGCTACTGACTTCCTATACCTGTGCTAAGCAACAGCATTCGTGGCCCTTTACATTCCACGTACATTTCAAAAAGATCATGGATTTTACCTGAGCCAGCTGTCCATACGTCACATAATGGTGAAAATGTTACTGATTGTGTTTCCGATTCATATAAGCTCCCAATTGGTACCAATGACTTTGCGTTAAGATAAAAATTACCCCCACTCACTCTACATTAATTTGTACCTTTCTCATTTTTTTACCTTTTTTTATATTTAATAGTTCAGATTGAAAGTTGTTTTTTTTTTTTTTTTTTAATCTCAATCATCCATTACTATTACATCAGGAGTGCTGAACTCAATCCAAAATTTAATAAGAAGGCTAAATTTTTTGTCAGTTTTTGTACACCATTACCAATAACTTAGGCAAAATGATTAGGCTTCAAACCCGATAACCTTTATCCTTATAGTGTGCGTTTGCGTATTACTTCTTTAGCATTTGCGTTTGGCTAGTCCCATGGTACTGTTCATGGACTAGTCAAGTTGCGCAAAATGCGTGAATAGTATTTTGGTTGTTTAAAAAATATTTTGTTACAGTGTTTTAGGCAATAAGTTTTCAGTTTTCAGCAAATAAGCAATATTTAAACACACACATAGTTTTAAGATCCATTTCTTATGGAGCAATGTTGGTAATATAGCATTTTACACAACTTTTACTATGTGGTGAGTTGTGAGTAGTAAAAATGTACACCCACATGGATGGATCTACAATTTTTTCTTCACTGCTCATGTCTCACCACATGACAAGTTTGATAAAGGTTGTGTAAAATGTTGTGATAATAGCTCTTTTTTATCTTGTTTGCGTTATTTTTTAGATTGTAACTATGAAATATATTAATTTTAAAAATTAATACACCTACTAAGGAATAATTATTGCATCCCTTTTAGAGATGAATGGTTATTTTAAATATTAGCTATTCATAAAGAATGATTATTCCTGTAATAAAAACATAATCAAACTACTGAATAGCTAACCCATAGGAATAGCTCTTATATTACGTTGTCTATTATAGTCTACCAAACGTACCCTAAACTTTTTATATGTATGGTAAGTTTGATTTGGACAAGACACTGAAAAAGAAGGGAAAATGTTATGACATCTTCAGTTTATGGTTCAAACCCCAGTACTATCTACACATCAAAAAATAAGAAGGAAGAATATGTAGGTTTCATTTGAATTTAAACTAGTGGTATAGTAAAATAATAATAATAATAATAATAATTGAAAGTTCTCAGTATGATTCTCTTATAAAGTCTAAGTCTCATGGAATTTTGTTTTTAGTTTTTCCATTTCATTGTGTATGCACATGCATTTTATGATTATCTACCCACACAATTATTAGAAAGTGTGCTTAGTTCATATGCTTTTTTAAAAGTCGTTATTCAAAATATTCTATTATATTAAAATTTGAAAAGTAACTGTAAGGACGCAATTTGGATTTCTAGCCCAAGTGATGAATGAACTTAGACCCAAAAAACCTAATACAATGAATTTGTAGAGAGTGGGTTGGAAAACTGAGCTTTAACGAGTTGGACAACAAGTATAATGAATTCAAGTGACAAGAAAAGGAAGATAAACTGATTTAATCTAAAGAAAATCGTCTTCGGCACAATCTGAGGAGATTAGTTTTTATATATTTCTTTCCAATTTGATTACAAAGTCTGCTATTAATGGCTACAATGTTTTTCTCTTATATTTCTGATCCCCCTCTCTCAGAGTCCCCTTTCCATTTTATACTATTTTCTCATTTTCATCTCCACCTTTCACGTGCAGATCAGATTGTAGGTGTTGATCATTGTCCCATCAGCACCTTCCTAAATTCTTTAGGTAGTAGCAGTAAGGCTGAAAGTTACTGTTCAGGTATCACTTCCTCATAAATGTGGCCAGAGAGTTAGTTGCAGAGCATTTAATACAATGGTAGCAGCTTTCCCTTGAGATATTTCATGATCTTTCTCTATCTTGTTCCTTCCTGATACTTATCCTCATTCATGGAATGATCCAGAATGTTATTCTTGATGGCAGACCACACCCTCTGACCTCGGCTCTGCTCAGCCGTGGAGGGATTCTTCTTTAGACCACCTTTTTGGACCACCTTAACCGGATTTCACCTCTTCACTTACTAACACGGTTCCTCATGAAAGTGTTTACCCGTCCTCGGATTATTTAACATCCTTGGATTGGGCCAAGGGCCCAATATATACATAAATATGGGCTCCTGAACCTAACACCCCTACAACTACTATTATAGAAACACTATTATTAATTTAAAATATAGCAAAATTCTCCTTTTAGATTGTACGATATAATGTAAATTTATATTGTATACAAAAAAAAAAAAAAAAAAAAAGTGGCAAATATTATATACATTTGTAAAAAATATACAATATTTATCATTTCTTTACAAACATGTACAATATTTATTACTTTTTGTATGTCTGTCATGTCATGTAAGTTTACATTGAAATTGCAATCTAGACATAAAAATCACATTGAATATAAAGCAAATTGATGATCACTCACAAGTTAACAATATAGCTACTAGTCCTCTACAGTACCACACAGTGATTTTTTTTTTTGTTTTTTTTTTTTTTTGTTTGAGAAAGACACAGGATTGAAACACACACACAGTGATCTTATTTTGTTTGATTGAACTACATGTATCAACATATCAACCTATATTCATCAATGAAAATATCAATCAATAAAATAATAATATAATTAACAATCCTATTTTACATTACTATTTTATGAGTTACTATTGTTTTCTATCACTTCATTAAAACAAAGAGCAGCTGAGTCTTAAACTTAAAGTGAACACATTTTTTTTTGATAACCTAAAGTGAACACATTTGAATATACAAATAGAGAGAGGGATTCAAAGAGAGATAAATACAGCAGTGGAGCCATAGAGGGCCTGAAGGCTAGATTTGTGCCGATTGTCCCTGGTTGGCTGGTCAGATCTTCAACTTGATGGAGCTCTTTGCAGCAAGCGGCGATGGGTGAAGGATGAGATTGTTTGATTCATATTTATATAATGATAAGTTTTTTTTTTTTTTTTCTTCCATTTTTATTAGGAGGAGTCTTGAATCTCTTGATTTAAGAGTCCTAAATAGAAAAGATTTGGGTTTTATTTTTTCTATTTATCCTTTTGTGAGTGTTTGAATTTATTAAAATTATTTTGTTGCTTATTTTGGAGGAGCTATGGATCAACAACTCAATGAATGGCCAAATTTTATTTTTGATTACGGGTTCTTTATATCAAAATTTTATCTTTCGGTTGAAAGTAAACTATTCAAGGTCTGACTCGGAAGTTGTTTCTTTCCAAAATTCTAGGGGGGCTGGTAAGTAAATCCCTCTTAAATTTTAAGATAATTTTTGGGCTTATACCTACTATTTTATTTTTTTCACATAAGGACACTGGGCCTGGGCCTGGGCTCCCTTGGGCACCCTACTAGGTCCGTCCCTGTCCTGAAGGCATGCGTCCAAGTCAATTACAGCAATTACATTTAGAGGAGATTAAAGATTTCGAATCTCTTCCAGAGGGGGGGCTGCGGAACCTCGTTTCTCTCCGGGAACTCTATATACAAGGCTGCAATGGACTGGTTTCTCTCCCTTGGATAGGCAGCCTTACATCACTACAAACCCTTTACATTTTAGGATGTTACAATCTGTCGTCACTTCCTCAAGGAATTCACAATCTCGCCT
This sequence comes from Quercus gilva, assembly GCA_023621385.1. Taxonomy (NCBI): domain Eukaryota; kingdom Viridiplantae; phylum Streptophyta; class Magnoliopsida; order Fagales; family Fagaceae; genus Quercus; species Quercus gilva. Next base: position 67,303,343 of record CM042481.1, read on the forward strand.
CTTTAAAAGAGTTGAGAATTTATGATTGTCCCCTCTTAGGGCAAAGATGCAAGAGACAAATAGGTGAAGATTGGCCCATCATTGCCCATGTCCCACGCGTACGAGTGGATTGGGAGAACCAGCAAGAAGAAACAATTTCTTCAGGTATGCATCTCATCTATCTATCTTTTAATCCCAAATTAAAAAATCAACTACTGGTTTTTTAAGAGTTTTTATATTTTGGACAACTTTTAAAACTATTCAACCTCTTTTTTATGATGAACTGAACCAGTTTAAAATTCTCTTTCCTTCTTTTCGGTATTTTTCTTTTTCCTGTCTATAGAATGTTAATTAGACACTTGATTTCTTCACAAAGTTATTTGAACAAGAAAAATTAGTATAATGTATTCCATCCTTTTTTTTTTTTTTTTTTTTCTTTCTTTTAATTCTAATGATTTATATCTTGTATATAGGAACGACAGAGGTCAAGAGCTGGGAATCAATGGACCTTCTTTCTTCTATTCTTGTCGTTACAAATTTACTCTTTTTCAGGTTTACAATCTCCTGTGGAGTACTAGACAGCGTAACTCCATCCCAATGTTTAAGTGATGGTGACACCATAGTGTCCAGAGAAGGAAACTTTGTACTGGGTTTCTTCAGTCCTGGAAGTTCCAAGAATCGTTACTTGGGAATTTGGTACAAGAGCATCCCAGTTCAAACTGTTGTTTGGGTTGCAAACAGAGTACACCCAATCAACGATACTTCTGGGATTTTGATGATAAACAGCACTGGAAGTCTTAACGTCATCCAGAATAATTCGGTTGTTTGGTCAGCAAGCACTTTGAAAGAAGCTCAGAGTCCATTGTTACAACTCCTGGATACTGGGAATCTTGTGGTAACAGATGGCAATTCAGAAGACTATTTGTGGCAAAGCTTTGACTATCCATCTGATACAATTTTACCGGGGATGAAACTCGGTTGGGATTTGAAGAGAGATCTCAACAGGCGCTTAATTGCATGGAAGAACTGGGATGACCCATCTCCTGGGAACTTTATCGTTGAGATGACACTTCATAACTACCCAGAAGTTTATTTGTGGCAAGGCTCAACAATATACTTCCGTGCTGGGCCTTGGAATGGCTATGGCTTCAGTGGTACACCTGGACTAAAGCCAAATCCAGTGTTTGCCTTCAAATTTGTGTTCAATCAAGATGAGGCCTACTACATGTTTACCGTGAAGCAGTCACTTTACTTAAGAGCACTTCCCAACCAAACTAACTCAATGTTTCAAAGCTTAACATGGACAGAACAAAGTTGGAATCTTTATTCATCTCTTCCTATAGACCGCTGTGATACTTATGTCCTTTGTGGAGCCTATGCAAGATGTCTTATTACCGACTCTCCAGTCTGCCAATGTTTAAAGGGATTCAAACCCAGGTCACAACAAAGATGGGATTCAATGGATTGGTCCCAAGGATGTGTACGCAATAAACGATTGAGCTGCGAGGAGAAAAGCACACATGGGTTTCTTAAATTTTCTGGATTGAAACTCCCAGATACTACACACTCATGGGTGAACACAAAAATGAATCTCAAGGAATGCAGGGCAGAATGCTTGAATAACTGTTCTTGTACGGCTTATACAAACTCAGATATCAGAGAAGGTGCTGGCTGCGCCATCTGGTTTGGTGATCTAGTAGATATTAAACAGTTTCCGGCTGGTGGGCAGGATCTATACATTCGGATGCACCCTTCAGAACTGGGTATGAGTTTGATTTTGTGAAAGATGATCTTCAATTACTGTTTTCAATTGTCTTTCAATTTTTTGTTTTTTAGAATTTAAAATATATTTATCCATGGTAGACGGGATTAGGGAACACATTAGGAAATTAATCCTTCACAAGTGAACCAAAGCTCTGATACCAAATAAAAATTACTTTTGACCCCTAATACAACTTAACTACCAATTTTAACCAATTATTCTGTATTAAGTGAAGTACTTGATTCATCAAATATTCAAGCATGAAAATAAGCATAGATATACATTAGAGCATATGAACCACAAACACACATTAACAGTTGCGGAGCTACGTTGTCCATGGCCCCCTAGAATTTTAATTTTCTTCTACTGTTAGGCTATGAATCTTTTTTTTTTTTTCTTTTTTTTTTTCTTTTGATACCAAAGCAAGAAAAGGATTACATCACAGAGTTGGGAGACCAACTTGCTACCATATTAGCAAGTTTCTTACATTCAGATAAAATAGAGTCCGGAGCTCTCAAAAGGACAACAAGCATAGAGTATTGCTTAACAATATTATGAATATCATCTATTAAACTATCAATCCACCAAGGCCAGTAGCTCTTAGATCTCCAGAAGAGTTGAATTTCCTTACTGTCAGTTAGGATCACCACCCTTTGAAGACCTGCCTGGGCTGTGTAAATGAGTGCTTCACGGATTGCAGCAAGCTTTGCCTTCTTAGGATCTTGAAAAGCCGTGAGAAATGCATTTTTGACAATTGGACATCCTTCCCTTGATTTACCAATCAGGGCAGCACCTTGTCTTCCTCTAATTACTTTGCTGCAGGTTTCAACAAGATACAACAGCTGCCAAGCCAAACCAGGGTAAGGTGCTGGTTGTCTTCCTCTGATGTTGGGTCTTGACCTGTAAGAGTTTTAGGAAAAGCAGCATTGTACTTGAGAGTTAAAGCATTTGAGATTAGTATAACCTCCCTAGCATTGGGTAGCTTTCCTTCAAAGACTATGCCATTTCTGTGATTCCATAGACACCAAAGGGTAACAAACAAGGTAGGGATGCAGGTCTTGATTCGGGTATCCTTTTGGCTTCCTTGTAACCAGTTAGAAATCCAATCAGAAATAGTGTAGTAGGGAAGAGTATCAGTACGAATAGTTATTTCACTGCCTAACCAAACGGCTCTAGCAAAATGGCATTTGAGGAACAAGTGCTCTAAAGTTTCCCTATCTTCTTGACAAAAAGGACAGGTATCCAAACAATTTAAACCTCTATGGATAAGGGTGTTTCTAACAGGGAGCGCTGAGTGTAAGACTTTCCAGATAAATTGCAGAATTTGTTGGGGTAGAGGGATTTTCCAAAAAGTTTTCCATATCTTTTGTGGGATAGCAGCTGGGTTTGGGAGAGCTGGAAGGTTGTCATTGAGAAGGATGGAATAGGCTTTTTTCACTTGGAATTTACCAGTGGTAGAGAAAGGCCAAATGATTTTGTCTTGGGATTCCAAAGGTCTCAATTTGGGTATTGAGATGTTCAGGATGTTCTCAGCTTCTTCCTTATTGTAAAGAGAAGCGATGAGTGGCAGGTCCCAAGTATTGGTGGCAGGTTTAATCAGATTGGCAACACAAAGGGCAGGATCTAAGGTTGAAGGGTTTTTTGGTTTAAACCAAGCTGGATGTTGGAGTGGGATGCTATGTCCTCTACTTACTTTCCAAGTGCATTGGAAAAGTTTGGGATTGGGTTTGTTCATAATATTTTTCCAGGAACAGGAGCTGCTTGGTTTGGGTTTGTGTGAGAGAATGTGTTCCCGTTGACAATATTTTGAGGTAAGTCTTTGCCAGGATGGATTGGGGTTGTTGAATGATTCTCCAAAATTGTTTAGCTATTAAGGCTTGGTTCATCAGTTTAAATTTCCTTATACCCAATCCACCTTCATTTCTAGGTCTACAGATGGTGTCCCAATTGATAAGATGGAGTTTTCTTACAGATGGTTGGTAGCCCCAGCAAAAGGCATTGATGATGGAGTCAAGTTTAGTGCAAATTTTGTCAGGAATTTTAAGGCAAGAGAATGAGTAGACCAGTAAGGATTGGAGGACATAATTGATAAGTGTGACTCATCCAGCTTGTGTGAGGAGTTTAGTTTTCCATCCCTGAAGTTTATTGCTGATGTTTTCTACTAATTCCTCAAAGTTCCCTGCTTTTCTACCTCTCATACAGAAATTAATTCCTAAGTATTTCCCGGGTGGTTAACAAGTTTGACACCAAGGGTAGAACTTAGGACTTGTTGTCTGTCAGGACTAAGATTAGGGGTACAAAAGAGTTCAGACTTATGAGCATTGAACTTTTGGCCAGATAAGTCACAGTACCAATTAAGGGTTTGTTGAAGGGTGGAAATGGTTTTAGGGTCATCATTGAAGAAGAGGAGAGAATCATCTGCAAAGAAGAGGTGTGTAAAGGTTGGACAATTTCAGCCAATTTTAATACCTTTGTGTTGTTTTTCTGTTCATTTTTAATGAGAGCACAAGAGAGGACATTGGCACACAAAATGAAAAGATATGGTGATAGAGGATCACCTTGCCTAAGACCTCTAGATGGCAGAATAGTTTCAGAAGGGCTACCATTAATCAATATACAATAGGACACAGTGGACACACATTGCATCACCCAATGGATCCAATTAGCTGAAAAGCACATATTATGGAGAACAGCTCTAAGGAAGCTCCATTCGATTCTGTCATAGGCTTTTTGCATGTCTAATTTCAAAGCACCAAACCCCCATTTTTCTTTCTTCTTTTTTCTCATATAGTCATAAATTTCATGTGCAAGCAGTATATTATCAGTAATAAGTCTACCTTGTATGAAAGCATTTTGGAATGGGGTTATCAAACTGTCCATAATGGGTTTAAGTCTATTGACAAGAACTTTTGAAATAACTTTGTAAGCTACGTTACAGAGACTAATGGGTCTAAATTGAGAAAATTCTTCAGGGAAAGCTACTTTCGGAATAAGAGACAGAAATGTATGGTTGAGGGATTTAAGAAGGTAACCTGAATGGAAAAAAGCTTGGACAATTGAGATGACATCATTCTGAACAATGTTCCAATACTGTTGATAGAAGCCCGCAGGTATTCCATCTGGTCCTGGGGCTTTGAGAGCTCCAATTTGAAAAACAGCTTGTTCAATCTCTGCCCTTAGGAATAGTTTGTTCAGATCTGCTTTCTGAGCTTCAGTCAGAGATGGTAGTGGTATTTCCTTGAGATGATCTTGTATCTCTGTATCCAGCATATGTTGTTGGGATTGATAAAGGTCCTGATAAAAGGTTGTGAAACCCTTTTGGGATTTCCTCCATATTCTCCAGCCAACTACCATCCTCAGCTTTGATTTGGGTGATTCTGTTTCGGAGTCTTCTGTTTCTTGTAATGGTTTGAAAATATTTTGTGTTTCGATCTCCCTTGATAATCCAAGTACTCCGAGCTTTCTGAGCCCAAATAATTTCCTCTCTATCCAATAAGGTTTCTAGCTGAGAACTAACGTCCATTTCTTTCTGAACATCCTGTAAGGATTTGATACTGGCTCGGATTTGTTGTAGTTCTTCTTTCTTTTTTGCTATCTCCCTTTGAATCTGCCCAAAAACAGTATGATTCCAACCTTTAAGCTTCTCCTTTACCTTTTTAATTCTCTGGACCAACTTGAATGCACGAGAACCCTGGTAATTGGTTTTCCAAGCTTCCTGTATTATGCCAAAACAATCTGGGTGGGATGTCCACATCCACTCAAATCTGAAAGGTCTTTGACCAAAAGGGGGTCTCCAAGTAGTATCAAGTAAAATGGGGCCATGGTCGGAGCACATAATGGGAAGGTTTTGGATGAGGCAATGGGGAATTTGCAAAGGCCCTCTCTAATTTTTCCATCAAAAAATCAGTACCTGGCCTCTTATTTTTCCAAGTATATGAAAGACCTTTAGATTCTATGGGTAAGAGGCTCAGGTTTGATAAGCAACTTCTCAATTCCTGACTACCTTGTATCCCTGTATCCTTAAAAGCTAATTTATCCTCAAAATCCAGTACTTGGTTAAAATCACCTATACATAACCATCTACCATTAATATGAATATCCCTGCCCAGTTGTTCTAATTTTTGCCAAACTTCATTTCTTTTAGAAAGTGTGGGGTGGCGAGGGTTGAAGAAATATGAGCTAAATTCAGTTGGGTAGTCTCTGGTTCAGATTGTGGTGAGGCATTGTTTTGGTCTATAGTGTTAGGGGTGGGTTGATTTTCAATCATACGGTTTGGGCTAGCAAGGTTCGGGCTTGAGTGTTGGGCTGCAATTGGGCTTTGGGCTGAAATGTGAATAATTGTTTCCCCTGAGATTTGGTTTTTCTGATAGCAACAGAAAAAGTAAAAGGTTATGGGCCCCCAAGAAAAATATGACCCCCCACTTCTTTCTAGGAACTCTACTTACTGCTTAGTCCAATAGATAATAGCCCAAAGTCCTCCAAATAAAATACTAGCTAACTCTCCCAATTTTTCAAATAATTTGTGGTCAATTCAATAGACAATAACCCCTGGGTAATTCTTACATGTTTTGGGAGCAATGCTCCCCCCTCTCACATGAAGGGTGGGCCCCATGGTGGGACCTACGTGTGGGGCCCACCCCTCATGTGAGAGGAGGGAGCATTACTCCCGAAGCACCTAAGTTTTTTCCATAACCTACACTCTCAAAATAACATCTTTTACCACTCATTTTCAAACAAAATTTACTTTTTTTCCCATCCTTCTCAACCTCAAGAAGCCACCTATGGGATTCTCAATAGATACCAGCCCCATGTTTCTTTCCTCTCATTGTTTATTGCTCTAACACTTTAACTCAGAAACAAATAAACTCGTTTCATCTACCAAAAAAAAAAAATATGAGCATATTTGCTTCGAGTTCTAGCTTCTCTTTGCTATTTTTTTTTTTTTTTAGCCTTCAAGAAAGTAATTGAACCTCAACATTTCAAGTTTGTTTGTTTATTTAACACCACATGGGCATTTAGATTTATGCTTTGCTATATATATATATATATATATAATAATGGTCAATTAGTTTATGAATATGCTTTGTTTATAAAGAATAGGTTGTTCAATTTTTTGTATCGCTATATGATAATATATTATATCTCTCTCCATATCATCATTTTTTTTTTTTTTTAATTTGAAATTTGGTGCTAAATAATTCATTAAAAAAATATGGAAATTTCAATACCATGCATGGGAGCCTACTTGTTTGTGTAGTCGACTAAAATGACTTTATAAAATCTTAAATTGAGTAAGAAACTACACCATTGCATGAATTGCTCCTGTACAACTTCAATTTGTGTTACAATTTGATGAAGAAGTCATTGCGTGAACGTGCAATGGCTTTCAAAAAATATTAAAGAATTAGAAGATTCATTGCTTAAAAATTATTGAAACAAAACAAAATATATATGACTACACAATAGAAAAATATAAGAGAAAGATGGTTACATTCAAAAGAATAATTCATAACTATAAGCCTATAACTATTGAGAAGAATCAAAAAATTAAGAGCTTACAAATATATGTGTGTGTGTGACTACACAACAGAGAAATATAAGAGAAGGATGTGTTACACTCAAAATAATAATTCATGGCTATAGTCATTGAATTTTGCCAAATAGTTTTAGATATTGCAAAAATATAACTCAAAAATTCAGATGTTAAAAATTTCGAAAGGCCAAAAGATATTAAAGAATCATAAGATTTACTTCCTATAAATTACTGAAACAAAACAATATATATATATATATATATGATTATACAATAGAGAAATATAAAAGAAAGTTTGATTACATTCAAAAGAATAATACATGCATGGTATAGTTGTTGAAATTTGCTAAACATGTTCAAATATTGCAAAAACTTCCAAAAAGCCAAAAATATATGACTATTCAAAAGAGAAAATTAAGAAAAGGAAAAAAGTACATAAACCCATAAAGTAATAAATTTTAAATTTTAATGAGTCTAAACTTTAAATAATGAAAAAAAATCATCTGTGAGGATGTGTTCCTAGCAACCCTGAAAGAAAAAGTAAAGTATAAAAAAACCATGAAATACCATCAAGCAATTAGTTTTAATGGGTTTAAACTATATACCGTGAACAAAAATAATCATAAACAATCATAGGTGCAGGATTTAGTTACCAAGATTAGATGGTTGTAAACCACATCCTTTCAACATTGATTTAGGGTTATGCCAAAGAATATCAAGCCCTTGCATGGATGTTATTTGTGGATGACTGTGCAACACTGCAATTCATAGACTCTATTGTTAATAAGACAATCGTGTTCAAATTTAAAAGCAATTAGGTGGTCTTTATACAACAGGATTTATTCTCGTTGAAGAATCAACTTCCTCACCAAGTTATATTTAGGGTTTTGAGGTGGGAAGAGAGGAGTCCTAACATGAGTCTAATTAATAAATAAAATTAATTATAATGAGGTGTAAATTTGTGAAGCTTGCAAAACTAATGTGTCAAAATTTTAAATGGTCACTAAAAAGTAAAAAACTTTAGTTTTATATTATAATAATAATAATATATAGATAATATATAGTTTAATAAGGACATAAAAAAATTCATACAATTCATTGTTAAATGAATAATTGATGTTTTGTGAGCTTGATCTAATCCGATAAACCCAACCCCATAGTTACTTTATCAACACAAAATCTCTTTCAACTTTTAGATGGATAATGTAGATATAATAAAATATGAACAAAATTTAGGTACAGTACCTTAGGTGCCGTTCTTTAGGTTTTCCTCTTAAAACATACACTTCTTTGTCATGAGAAAAAATTCACATGGTAGAATCTTAAAATGAGAACTTAAAAAATAACACCTAAGCATTGTACCTAAGTCTTACTCATAAAATATATATTGCCGACGAAACACATGTTTAAAATTCCGTGCAATTTTTCTCAAAAGAAAGTTTTGTGCAAGTCATCTAAGTAATTATATATAATAATAATACTCAATAATTAATTTTGTTTAAAAAAATAATGATGATGTGGCAAGGTCTGGAGAGGCCAACAAAAAATCAAAAGTTTTGGTTTTATATATATAAACTTAAATGCAGTACCTTAGGTGTTGTTCTTTAGGTTCCTCTTTTAAAATTCAGTCATGTGGTTAACTAAAAAATGCACTTCCTTCCTATGAGAAAAAATTCACATGGCAGAATCTTAAAATAGGAACCTAAGGAACAACGCCTAAATACTATACCTAAGTCTTGCTCATAAAATATATATTGCCGACCAAACACATGTTTAAAGTTCCGTGCAATTTTTCTAAAAAAAAAGTTTTGTGCAAGTTATCTAAGTAATTAAAGATAATAATAATACTTAATAAATAATTTTGTTTTTAAAAATAATGATGATGTGGCAAGCTCGAGAGAAGTTAACAAAAAGTCAAAAATTTCAGTATGTGTATATAGTGAACTAAACCCTTTTTTGTATTTTCATTAATGTTTAAGTATATGACAATTTATTAATTTGATAATTTTGTATTTATAGATTTATGAATTATGATTATTTTATCAATATTGCAATTTGGTCCCCTCAAGTTAAAATTCCTGAATATGCCCTTGCACATACATAGGAAAGAGCATCTGTTCACAGAGTGAAAAACCAATAGGTAAACGTACTTTGTGGCCGAGCCCAACTAATCAAATCAAATATGAAGGTTGTTGCGGTATGTACTATACTTACTAGGCTTTATATGTACAAGCACATGAAGTGCATCCAATCTCCTCACTCCTGCTATCAACTTCAGACTCATGCCTTGTCCTTCACAGTCACTTGGTACCACAAGTCAATCCATCTACTATAAAACCGATCTCTTATTCACTCCAAAGCTTCTTGAAGATTTGATGTAGTCTCTATGGTTTTAGTAGCAACTCCAACATAGTTAAGGTGATCTTTGTGGCTGAAAGAGTCAACCTCTAAAGGATGTTCACTGGGAGAGGATTGCAAGACAAATATTAGCCATCTCTAGGTTTTTCTACGTTTTACTATGGTTGTCTTCCTTCTCAAAGGATTAGGGTTGAAAAAGGTATTTACACAAGTCGGGTTTAGGCTTAGTGTGGCTACCAAAGCAGCCTTGAAAGAAAATAATAGAATTTTCATAATGAGGTCTCGGTCAACTGGGTGTCTATGGAGAGTTTCTGTCTAAATCAACCATCTCACACAACCAAGCCTCGAATCTCGCTCGACTGAGTTCATTAGTCTTGCACAATGAGAAGATCCGTCAACCTTTAGCCCTCATTACCACAATCACATTACAAGTACAAAACTTAAAAATTACAAGTAAATTTGTCATGGAATTAGCTCACATATGCTCAACTGACTTATAGTACATCCAGGGACTATAATCAATGATCTAATACTTCTACCAGAAAGAAACATAAAACTTTAAAAAAAAATGAAACAATTACTTAATTGTTGTCTGATCTAGGATCAATCCACAAATTAAACAAGAAGAAAAGGGTGGTGGTCATCATAACAGCATCAATCATTTCTGGATTGCTTACTTTGGGGTTGCTTTGGCGTTTCACTTGGAAGACAACAAATAGAAGACGTAAGTATACCCATCCATTTTTCCAATATATATATATATATATATATACATACACACACTCATCCATCCTTGCTCATATTAAAGTTAGATTTTAAATGAGCATGATAAATTGTACAAAGACTAAAATTAAAAGCAGTTCCTGAAAAGGTTATATATGGGTTCAATAGGTGAAAGAAAGAAAGAAGATGTAGATGTACCATTATTTAATTTCACAACGGTTGCTACAGCAACAAACAAATTCTCTCCTGCAAATGTGATCGGGGCAGGTGGATTTGGTCCTGTTTATAAGGTAAAAAGGATTCTGATTTAATTACAGCTCAAAAAATTTATGGTGATACTATACAAATTTAAACGGAAAGATTCATCTTTAACTGATGATTTGCAGGGACATCTACGTAACGGACAAGATATTGCAGTGAAGAGGTTATCAAAGAGTTCAAGACAAGGTCTTGAAGAGTTCAAGAATGAAGTTGTTCTCATTGCCAAACTTCAACATAAGAATCTTGTCAAGCTTTTAGGCTACTGTGTTCAAGGAGATGAAAAGATGTTAATCTATGAGTACATGCCCAACAAAAGCTTGGATTGTTTCATTTTTGGTATGATTCTCTTGACCCTTAATGTATGATAATTACTTTCCATCTTTTAAATGTTGCGTGCCTGTGTGTCTTGACTCTTGTCTATTATGTATTTGAATAGAATCCTCCAATTGATTTTCAAAAGAACTTCACAAAAAGAACTAAAAATAAACATAGATGCAATCATGGTAACAAGGGCAAAAATTGTATGCAGAACAAAATGATACTCTGCTAGCATGGCCAGAGCGTTTTGACATTATTATTGGGATTGTGCGAGGACTTCTCTATCTTCACGAGGACTCTAGACTTCAAGTCATCCACAGGGATCTAAAAGCAAGCAATATTTTATTAGATATCAACTTAAACCCAAAAATATCAGATTTTGGCTTAGCAAGAACTTTTGTAGGGGATGAAAGTGAAGAGAAGACAGATAGAGTTGTTGGAACATAGTAAGTAATATAAAATTGGCACTAGATTTTTGTTTTTCAAATTGTAGCAAATATTTAATCAATGTGCTTTGACTCAAAGTATCCCTCATTCCCTTATAACATGATGTAAGGGTGAGGTGATATGTTAAAGACGTACTAAATTTTAAGTTATCAGTAACAACAATAATGATAATAAAGCTTATTTGATAATAAGCTTATTTGATGGTTTCATGCAGCGGCTACATGTCTCCTGAGTATGCAGTTGATGGAAGATTTTCAGTGAAATCTGATGTGTTTAGCATGGGTGTGCTTATGTTAGAGATAGTGAGTGCCATGAAAATCAGAAAATTTTATCACCCAAATCACCATCATAATCTTTTGGGACATGTAAGTGGAAAACTCTCTCTCTCTCTCTCTCTCTCTCTCTCTCTCTCTCTCCTTTTTGGTGGATTATGTGAGTATCTGTATTGTAATTGTGCTAGGCATGGTTGCTGTGGAAGGAGGGCAGGGCCTTGGAACTATCGTATACATGTTTGGAGGATTCACATTCAAGATCTCAAATCTTGAGATGTATTCAAGTTGGTTTGCTATGTGTTCAAAAGTATCCTGAAGACAGGCCAATAATGTCTTGTGTGCATTCTATGTTAACGAATGAGGAAGCAATTCTGCCCCAACCTAAACAGCCTGGTTTCTTCATAGAAAGAAGTCCCAGCAATTCAGGTGCAATATTAAGAAATGAAGAATCTGACATAGAGAATGCAGTTACTATAACTATGCCGGAAGCTAGATAGGAAATTCATAAGTAGCTTGCCTGAGAAGTTATATGTGAAAGTTTTTTAGTATTTGGGGGTGTGTTTGGGATAAGATTGCATCTTTTTGTTTTTAGAAGTAAATTCTATTAATTGTTCATAGTTGCTACTTGCTTGGGTGTGTAAAACTAATGAGCTTTTCTGTATTTTCTTTAATGAAATGGCTGGACTTGCCAATTCTTATGTAAAATATAAATGATTGAGACTCCTAAATATGGGCTTCTTTGCTTTTAAACCACGGATCCTATTAAAAGTGTACAGAGGTTTTAATCACAAAAGCAGAAGGTGCAGAACCAGAAGAAGCAGAAGATAAAGATAAAAATGAAGAGTGGATTAAGTGAAGAAGAATGATTCTATTCACATGAGCATATGATCTATACACTATTGGTATATAAACACGGTAAGACTGAGTTGGTAAATTATATATCTATCTATATGTATATATATCTAAAAGCTGAAGTATATCATTTAAGTCTCATGGAATTTTGTTTTTAGTTTTTCCATTCCATTGTGTATGCACATGCATTTTATGATTATCTACCCACACAATTATTAGAAAGTGTGCTTAGTTCATATGTTTTTTTAAAAGTCGTTATTCAAAATATTCTATTATATTAAAATTTGAAAAGTAACAATTCTTCAAAATCTTCATGACTTAGAGCATCAGTATCCGATTTCTTAAATGCTATATGTTGGTGTATTTTAGCATCAAAGCACTAAAAAGCCCATTACCTGATCTTTCAATTGTAAAAAATGTTACAATTGTGCTAAAGTACCATAGCATTCACATCAGTGGATGCAAAATCTTGTATAATAGAAAAAGACACTACTTTTACACATTTTGTCTCAAAATTGCTCCATATCAATGCTTCCAAAATCTTGTATAATCTTGTATATTTATCCACGAGCTACAGTAACCGTGCATATATACACGATTACTGTAGCATGTGTATATAATATTTTAATAATTTCTGATTCGCTCCTTTTTTTTCTCTCTTCAACATCTACAAAACTAACCCTCCCTCATCATGTTCTTCCTTCCTCTGATACACACTCCCACAGACACAAAATCAAAAATCAACTACAAACATAAAAAATCAACCACTAGAACAAAGTCGTTGGATCGGTGATCGATGATTGTGGATCGTGGATTGGAGAGGTGATTTGGATCGGTGATGTGGATCGG